>OZ037788.1:2108806-2611306 GCA_964035525.1 Porites cylindrica | reverse complement strand
TTTTTCGAGATTTGGTATTTAACTTATTTACCCGCGGTATTCGGGATTCATATAAAATGCAGAGCTCGATTTAGCATTGGATCCCGAATTGAAGGGTGCAGAATAGGTTTTTCGGGACCCGGGATTTTCCTCATTGGAAGCTCGGGATTCGGGATTTGAAAGAAAAATCAGGGCGAGTTTCGGGATTGAAAGTATACGCCGGTTGGGAGGTGTGATGCCAAAATAACCCTCGGGGTTAGGGGATTGCACGAAATTTTGGGTCGAGATTACGGGATTGAAGAACCGTATTAGTGAGTCCCTCGAATTTGAATTATGCGCGAGATACGTGATTTACCGATTCTGTAATGCGGAATTCAAGAAATGTTGTTTCCCGTTAAAACAGTGAACTGTACGTACTTTCTTACAATGATATCAATCGGCCAAAACCTTTTATGTCCACTCTGTCACGAGGCCAATTTTCGTAACATCTAACTATCTGGCGCCTGTGGCTCTTTCGACTAAAACGTAGTTCATCGTTAAATACAGCCCAGGCTGTCATGCTTTCACCGTGCCAACAATTTAGCTCAGTTCCTTCAAAAGGGGCTGCAACAATAGACTAAGTACTGCTTAAAGGGACCTTTCAGTCAGTATTTTTAAGTCCTGCTTGCAGGACTTTATATTCAGGGCCACTCAATGGATTTGTTCCTCAAAATATCTGTTCTTTAGGCCAATTTTTGCTGTCTGGGAGATTTGGAAAAAAATGTCCTTGGAAAGAAAGTGTTGGTGGGAAAAAGACAACCCCACTGAAGGTCTGAATTTTGCCCCTTTGACGACACCCCAACTGGCCAGTAATGTCTGGACATACGTCTGCTGGGAAACTTCCCAGTAAGCCAGGTTGCAGGTTATAGGTGCACCTTGCTGGTTGGGAACCCTTCCACCGATCTTGCTGGGAGTGGATAAATTTTTTCCCAGCAATCTCCTTATAATTAAATGCTTAAAATGGCTTCAGGAACCTTTATTCACGCTTTGTTGTTGTTTTTAGGTATTTTCCTAAAAAATTCCGGTTAAGTGCCCCTGTATATTTCTAAATGGTAATCGGCCACTTAAACAGAACAAATGAAAACAGCGAGTGAAAGATAATAATGGTTTAGAAAATCACTTAAATCTGTGACTGATGAAGGGCTTTATGTCCAAAAGTCTGGAAACATTGCACTTTTCAGATGACACTTTTGTTTCCCTAAAAACTCTTAACTTGCAGTCAACTTTCTCTTTGATGGAGACCTTCGGGACCGGCCGGAACTGCACGTCTTAGAGAGATGTCCTGCTTAGAGAGGGTCAAGGTAACTTGACACCAGTAAAAACTTAGACTGAACGCATTCGTAATGAATACACGTCTTTTTATAACTTGTGAAAAAGAGCCCATTTGCCTTTCCATCTGATCAAACACTGTTACCGAGTGTGATATCAGTCGGTGATGTTCTTGTATTCGGAGTTCCACTTGAATTAGAGCGATGCAACACACAACAGACAACAGCAAAGCTGACACAGAACACAAGCTGTGGAGTGTTTTTCTTCTGCTCTTCTTCTTGTCTTTCTCTCTTTTCATTTTTAAATCAGTTTTGAGAGCTAAATGAGCGGGGTATGGCGTGAAGCGATAACCTTTCTGCAAAGAATTCTCAGCTTTTCGTTTGGCAGGAGCTACAGCGTGAACTGAAACGTGTCAGAATTCCGCCCCTAAGAAAAAACAGAAGCACCCTAGACAGTTGTAAATGATACATATATTTTTTGACTTGGTGCGAGGTCAAGTTGATGGCTGGATAGTGGCCAAGCTAGTTTCTTTTGTCATTGCGCTTATTTATGCATATGGGCCCAGACAATGATAAATCCTGGTCAACGAAGGTTTTATTACATGGCAACCATTTACAATTCCAGTTTTCATTGTAATCGAATTCAGATTTGCGAAACTCATCTTAATTTTTATTGTCTCTACTGCCTTCAAGATTTACAAACGCTCAGTACTGAGTACATGTTCTACTTGGGGCTCTGTTGCTGAAGACAGTGCAGGAAATCTTCCTCTTTCCGCAACAAAGAGTTAAACGAATTACTTAGCTGGCTTCCGTGGAAGTATTTTTTTCCTTTGTGGCGAGCCGAGTGGATCGGAATATGAAAGCCCTATGCACCTTAATTGCCCGTCAAGGCGACCAATAAGGAAACAGGATTCTTTTCATGTTGCTAAATGGAGGAACGAGACGAAATATTCCCTTTGAAGTCCCGAAATGGATACATCAAGTGTCAGGGTTAAACAATATGAAACCAAAAATAATGACCGAAAATAAAGCAAAATAGTTTTTAATCGGCACTGTCTAAAAATAGTAAAAGTATAACAAAATATTATCTCAATTTGATAATGGGCTAGGTTTTCCCTTTATTTGCGCGTTTGGACGGTCAGATGTTTAACAATACAAAGGCCAGATATCTTTTCTAGAAGAATATTTGGAATCAGTAATACAAGGTATTTTCTAAGTATAAAGTGAACACTTCCCGCGGTAGTAACATTGTATTCCCTTGGTCATTTCAGCGTTTATTTGGTCTGCTCAAAATAACATGGAAAAGTCATTAACAACAAGTAGAACCATGGTTCTTTGAATCACGGTGAATCTCCTTCCAAAAGGGAGAGTTCTTTTTGTTTGTCTTCTTCTCAAAGCTTTACTGGAATATAAAAGATCTGTGGATAAAAGAAAAACAATGAGGTGAGTCTATTTAAGACATGAGTGATATGTTTTTTGTTGGAGATGGTTATAAACACTCGTTTTGAAGTTTTGCCAGAAGACTTTTATGAGGCGAAAATAATAGCTAGAACAGAACGCTGCAATAAGGTTGGACTTTTTCAAACAGCTTAAAAGTTTACCCTGTCAACTTTCAAAAAGCTAAACGTTTCTTTGTTAATCTTCAGCTTGTGTTGTGACCCTCTTAAATTTTTCACTCGTGAAAAATGTTTGTCAACAGGAGCTGTCAATGAGCAATACTCCATGGCGTTTCAAGTACAATTGCAACATTTCTTCGGCCAGAATTTCGTATAATTGACAAAGAGAATCTTTATATGATCATATTGTTCTGTAACCATGGTAACCCTACCTACCCACTAAGATTTGTGTTCGGTCAGCGGTAACCTGCCGCGACTCCTCCTTTGCGATAGTCAGCTAGTGCCAGTAGCTCTCCGTTGTCCTCTCGAACAACAAGCTGAACAACGCCCATTATTTGTAGAGGTGTTCCTAAATGCGATAGAGATCAGAAGTGTTTTTACCCTGAGAGCAGAGTCTCCTTCCATCTTCCTAGACAAGTTCCCGACTTATCTGGGAAGATCGAAGGAGACTCTGCTCGCAGGGTAAAGTGTTTTCCAAAATACAGTTACAATTAAAGGACACCGAACCATGGTTTGAGTTGTTATGCTCAATTTATCATTACTTTTTTTTAGCGAGTTATAAGCTGCAAAGAATGAGATATCATAGAAATTTTCCCTCAGAGACACAACGTCTCCAAGTAAAAGCCACTCTGTTAAATGTAAAAAATTGAATCATCTGGGATGGGGAACGCAAGTTTGAGCAAAATAAAATAGACTAAAGAAGTTCCTTACCTTAAAATACTCAACTTTCAGAGCTTAAATCAGTGGTTTCATTAAGGTTTTCTTACCACTATTTGTTATATTCAATCTAATTTAGCTATTTTATTTGCATAGTGTAGTAAGTTACGTGATTGCAAAAATCCTAGCTGAAATCTATCAGAAAAGCTAAATCATCAAGATGTCCTTAAAAGTTAAAAGCACTTAACAATATGCTGATAGCTAAACATTATTTAGGTTTCATGGAGTAAAATTGGCTCACTAAAGTGTAAGTCTAAAGTACGCAAAAGGTAGGCAAAGGAATTATTTACCGGTAAATAACGTGGTATCATTTGTGATGCGCTTGTGTCCATATTTCCTCAGTCCCCTGATGATATCTTGAGGGAAATTTGGTTCCACTAATACCATATTAGGAAAAAGCTGACTGTGTAGGCGTGGTTTCGATACGGCGTCCTTCAGACTGTCTCCAAACCAATAGTAATTCATCAAAACCTGCAATTTAGTAGAGGTATCCAAAATGGCTATATTAGTAAAAAAAATAAAATTAGTCTAAAAGACACAGTGAAATTCGTGCCTCTCTTTATACGATCCTTAAACATGTTATACGTGGTTAAACTTTGATGATTAAGTAATGATCCGGGTAAGGTGGATAGCAATTTCTTTTGTTGTGCGGCAACGGTGCTTTCCCAACATAGGAATGTTCTCATTTTTACACAGAGAATGCATAAACCTACATGAAGGCCGTTTACGCAATAAGATGCATTTACACTCCACTTTGAAAGGGTGTTTTTTTGTGTTAAAAGATTTTGACCAATCACAAGAGTTGAAAACAATAGCCAAGAAAAGTTTACAATTTTACATGTTCCCCACATAGGATTTCTTTGTTATTCAAACTGAGACCAGATTTTGTTATATGGAAGATGGTTGGAAAGTAAGGATGAATATATGTACTGCTTTATGAAGTTTTGTTAACTTTTGCTGTTTAAGCCAATCAGAAGTATGTACAGACAATGGAAAAAGTTAGCACCTTTTTTGCATTCCAACATGTTCGTTGCCGTTGTTGCTATCGTTCTTATCTGGACCGTTTCTTAAATAATTGTTAGCTTATAAATTACATCCACTTTTCGCAGACTATATTGCTGAAACATTCACGGACAGTGTCAAAAACGGCGTGCATATGCCATTGTGACTGCGTGTTTAAACTTCGTTAACCTCGTTCTGAATACATGAAAATAGTCTATGCCTACAGTGATGTAAATACTTCGCAATAGAGCGGTTTTCACTTGACTGTCGAAAGGGATTGGTTTTGGTTTTACTACACCCTTTGGTTGGCTAGTGTATTTACTTTGGTTTTGGTTTTACGAGAGTCAAGTGAAAACCGCTCTAACCTTCAAAGGGTAAACTGAGAGATCACTCAAATACATTCATATTTTTGTCACATGACAAGCTCTTCTTTTATTCAGATACCACATACGTTTTCCCTGTCGGCCATTTAAGAACTCCGGTTTTGCTCCGCGGTTTAACCTTCTGCCCGGCCACAATGGTTAAACTATCCCACAAATTTCCTGACATGTAAGCAGACTTGCTACTGATTTCTGGCAATTTTAAAGTCCTTGCTCATGTGACATGGGAGAAAGTTGTTTTTAGACATTGCTAGATGTATTTAGGTACCTGTGCCAAAGCTGTGGCGATGTATTTTCCTCCGGCCGCACCAATCACCATTCTTACATTTCCTTTTTCATCTACGATGATGGATGGCGAGGCAAGAGACATGGGTCTCTTTCGAGGCTTCATAGTATCTGGTTCCAGATGAAATTCATTTACCCACAAATTAACCGCATCCCAGAGTTGATCATTGTAAACAATCCCTAGAGTCTTACTTCTTATTTTAGCACCGAAACTGCAAGAAAAAGTGAGAAACAAAAAGAATGTCAGCGTAGAAAGAAGTTGCCGCCACATATAAAAAACATGAGGAGTGTTTTAGATAACTGGGGCAACGTTGTTGTCAAATTTCCGTTACAAGGACTTGATGGGCCCTAGAGTACCACCGGCAGCCCTGGCTCTGTGGGCTGCCCGAACTCCCACAGAGCCTAGGCCACCTGTGAGAATACCAACAAGTCTGTTTTAAAACATGCATTTTTTGGTTTAAATCTGATGTTGAGAGGAATGGAATGGTAATAAACCGTTCTTCTTCTTCTTCTTGTTCTTATCATTATTGCAGGCGACGAAATGAGCCCGCAATCCTAATCTCAAGGTTATTACGCATGCGTCGCATGTATGTAGCCACCATTCGTTTGGACTCCCACTAAGAATGAATGGAATGCACAGAACGCTATTTGATCACGCGTGTTTTGACCATCTGATCACGTAAAACTTACGCAAAGCACAGCAGCGCGCGTTGGGGCAAAAGCGTTTTGACCTTCTTTCGTTGTCGCCCTCTCTCCGTAATATTTGCTTATTACTACTTTATTAATTTGTAATTACTATTTGTTTATTGACGTTGTCAAGGAAACAGCGTTCCCTTCTTTATCCAGGACGGACAAGTGAGTAGTGCCATCTGTGACGTCAATGTGATAGTTTATCGGGCCATAGTAGTCGTAGTCATCTGAGTGAGACTTATCGTCAATAAGTTGGCGAATCTTCTCTCCCTTTTCAGGATTAACCATATCCGCAACGACCTGAATTTGAACAGAAATAATCATAATCGGAATCACATTCACAATCACAATCACAATAGCAATCGCAATCACGATCTCGATAGCGATCACGATCACGATCACAATCACAATCACGATTACGGTGACGACCAAGATCGCGATCACATTTACGATCACAATCACGGTCACGATTACGATCATGATCACGATCGTGATCTCACGATTACGATCGCAATCACAATCACAATCATTTTCACAATCATAACCATAATTACAGAGTATTTAACAATTTAGTTAGATTAGTTTCCCAATTAATTCTTTGTTTCAGCCACAAAAAAAATCATTCTTGTGGAAATGAATTTCCCCCTACCCAAAATGACTAAAGACTGCACTCTCTTACAGAAATAACTAAGCGGCAGGATTAGCTCAGTCGGTAGAGCGCTTGACTACAGAGCGGGAGGTCGCGGGTTCGATTCCCGGGGTCGGACCAATACTCAGAGTCTTAAAATAACTGGGAAATGAAGGTACTACTGTCTTTGCAATGCAAGCAGCTGGACCTTCGCGTGGCTCGGATGACCACGTAAAATGGCGGTCCCGTCTCCAGTTGGAGACGTAAGAATGGTGTCCTTAACTAGTACTGTAGTGCTAAATACATTGACACCCAAAAAGAGCATTTTTTAGTGCCTTCCTCGCACCAAGAATGTAAGCAGAATTGTAGATAGTCTACCGAGGATTCTTATTAGTCGATCTGCTAAACATGATGGTCTTGCGTCATTCCGTGGGCCAAAATCTGCATTCTCTCCCTTCATCACATCTTGCGTTATACATGGAACTCAAAGGCATGATAGCAGGAAATTGCGAGGTCCAAATCCTGTTTTCTTAGCTTTTTTGTGTCCAGTTCCAATGTACCACGCGCGGTTCGCCCCATATATGGTAATTCAAGACAGGCTTGGATTCTGGATTCTACGCCGTGGATTCCGGATTTCAATCGTTCGGGAGATTCTGGAGGATTCCAAAACCAAAATTACATTTGGTGACCTGGATGATTAGCATCAAAACCGACTTTTTTTTTTTCAGGCTTCTTTACGCAATTGCATAAATTGCGTTCACTGCGACGATCATTTCTTCATTTTTATTTCATTTCCGCAGTTCAGATATGATTTATTTCATATATCATTAACACTCATTTCTTTCACGGGAACATATGAACCCACAATTCACCTGCTCCCAACGTCAGTGGCTTCATAGCTCAGTTGGTAGAGCATCGCACCGGTAATCGCGAGGTCACGGGTTCAAACCCCGTTGAAGTCCTGAATTTTTTTTCAGGCTTCTTTACGCAATTGCATAAATTGCGTTCACTGCGACGATCATTTCTTCATTTTCATTTCATTTCCACAGTTCATATATGATTTGTCATATATCATTAACAAAACCGATCCAGTTACTCACAGTCCCATTTTCTTCTTTTAAAGGGGCAAAACCTAGTTTTTACTTTATTGTTTAAGACCGTCTTATTCACATATACTATAGAGTGTTTTCACATGACGTCACGGCGGCCATATTGGCGTCCCAAAACAATAAAACGGCAGCCATGTTGGTGTACTAAGACAATCCTGTGGGAGTTGAACTCTTTTCTTATGCAAACGCTTTCTTTTGTTCCAATAAATTTGCATAGATGCTGGCCACGTGAGTGAAAACGCTCTATAACGATATTGTTTAGCCCCCCAAATTTTGCATAACCATTGTTTCCAATTTCTCCTGGGTATTGTGGGGGGGTGGGGGGGGGGAAGGGAGGGGGGTAAACAACGTGCATTATGGTATATGTGAAAATAGAGAATTAGAACTGTTTGATTTCAAATGATCCGTTGTCCTTTTACCTGATCCGTCTTGTCGCTGAATAGTGGATCAGTGAGGTAAGTTTCCTTTGCAGCTGCAAAATTGAATGCTTCAATCATGCGGTGGTAGGTTAGTTCCGGCCGTTCTTTAATGTCCTCTGGACCGAAATTGAATCCTGTTAATGAAGGCAAATAACCGACGATTAAACGTAGTGTCATTTCTACCGCTCAATCCAAAACTTTTTCTTATCGTGACGTCGTTATTTGCTGTCGCGTTGGCTGCGCTAAGAACTGGACGGATTTTTACTTGAAGAGCAAAGCCAGATGCAAGCAGTCTAGGGTAACATAAGACAATTCTATTAGCCGCCTTTGTTAAAGGAATAGCCAACAGCTTGCCAAGGTCAGCTAGATAATACGGGAAAAAGGACAGAAGATAACTGGGTTGCAATTGATTTTATAACATAGCTAGAAAATTCGCCTAATCAAATTCAATAGCGCGAGCGTGCTTCATATTCCTATTGAGCACGCTGATGACGTCAATAAACTATTCGTAATTCCTCGAGTGGTTGTGAGCTTAGCAATCCTGAGTCTCCTGAGCGCATCCATAACTCAGCAATAGACAAGGAAGCGTTTACGATGTGTTTTATAAGGAAATTTAAGAGGAAACGTTTGAATTTGTTAACCGATAGTAAGGAAAAGAGGTGAGTGTTGTTGTTGTTGTTGTTGTCATCTCCGCGAGCTGTGCGGGCTATGGCGTGAGTTCATTCTTTGCAAACTTGTTTTCTCTCAATAACAATTTTTCGGTAAATTAATAGTTTTCCAGCACCTAAATATGGATTTTATAATCATTTTAGAGTACACTTTCTCTCAGTTTCAGGATAAAAACATAAGATTAACTGTGAGGAAAAAAATATATAGTCACGTAAACATTGACGCGTACTGCTTTGAGCGCACCCTACAATAATAAAATTATAAGTTAACTGATGCATTGATCGCTTTGATGATGTTATAAAACAATTAGTTCATGCTGCAGCTGTGCGTATGTCGAGTTATTGAGCACTTGGGAAGTTTGGAGAGCACTCAAGAGGCTAGAGTTGCACTCGGCTGCGCCTCGTGCAACTCTTACGCCTCTTTCGTGCTCTCCAAACTTCCCGCGTGCTCAATATCTCGACATACGCACGCTGACGCATGAACTAATTGTTAATTTAACATAGCTGAAATTGTCTGTGATTTGTAAAAGAAATCGCTTAATCTTGTACTCAATTCAAACTAGGGAACACTAAAGCACATCCTAAATGTACCACAAAGAGATTAGACTTAGGGCTTTTCCTCCCCAAAATGGAACATTCTGACGAAAAGGGGGAGTACAAATCTCATTTTACAGGCCTAAATCTTTACATATCCCTGTGTACCGTTTAAAGTTTTTCTTCAATCTGCATGAAAACCTTAAGTCCTAATTTTGTACAAATTCAAGGCCCTCCAAATACCAAGCGGATAAAATGCAAACATTTTTCGTATAGTAGTGGAAAATGTCTATGCCAGTTGATATCGCGTGGCAATGACCAGCTCAAAAGCCAAGGTACTTTGGTCCTGCGTATATTTTACTCGTTTTACTTTAATTCAGGTAGTCCCTTGCTATTGTTGTATATTGTAATATAATTATATTACTCAGGCTATTAAATTATATGTGAATATTGAAAACAATAATAGGAAGCTGAAACTGAAAATCCACCAGTGCAATGAAAAGATGACAGCATACCTTTAAGAATGTTCAAAATGTTTAGTAATGCCACTCCACCCGCCGGGGGTGGGACGGTATAAACTTTTAATCCTTTCACCCCTGGAAAGTCAGACTCCACTGCCTTGACTTCTCTCGCTCTGTAATTTTTCATGTCTTCTAAGGATATCGTCGAACCAACGGATTTAAGGTCCTTGACCACCTGCATAATCCATAAATTCGTTAGGTCTTAATAAAGAATATATTCGTGCGTTCTTTCCTTTGAGAGTATGTTCACGGCAAGTAGGAGTACTGTATGGAACAGGCAAGCCGTGCAGCCACACGACTTGACACGAAATGTTTGGAAGATACAGAAAATCAACGGCGTCCCTATCAACAAGACAATTCTGTAAGAACTTTCTTGCTCTGTGGAATTGTAGGCAATACTTTCTAGTCGCGTAAAAAGAATTTTGCTGGTGAATGATGGTTTGAATTGCGAGTCAAGTCCTTTTTTCGTGGTCGTCATACCGAGGGTTAAAAGGTAACAACATGCTGTAAGATTGTATAAACCCACCTGAAACATCCTCTGGTTGTACGCGATCGAAGCACTATCCTGGGTGCGAATTCCCGCTGGGGAGAAGGGTTTCCTTTCCTCCCCCTCGCCCGCTAGAAATTCAGTCCCCGCTTCCCATTCCCTTTCGAATGCCTGCCTAGTCTCTCTCGCAGACGGTCTTAGGGTTTCGTCGGGCGTTCCTTTCTCACGAACGTTCGTGGAGAACGAAAGCTCGACAAAACCCAAACGCCTACCACGAAGGCTATCAAGGCTTTTACTAGGATTGCCTTTGGAGTTAATCTCTTACCCAGATCTCTTGTCGGCGAAGCCGAAAACTGGCCTGGGTACCAGATTCCTTTGGAGAAGGTTACTTATCTGGGTTTAAGCCGCAAGCGAATGTGTAAATTAAAACTTACAAAAATTAGAACGCTGCGCAAACCTGCGCGCGTATTACAAGTAGACCAACGTAACACAAAGGCGTTAAAGCTATTCTTGTGGCTATAAACTGTAAGAGGGGAAAAAGCTGGTGTTATCATAAATTCTTACCTGCTTTGCCATTTTTCCAGTATAGAAAAGATCAGCGCCATGCTGGGCAATCTTCTCCAGAGTTTTTGCATATTTTGTTCGTTTTATTAGGTCGCCCATCTTTATCCATTTACCGTTTGGCCTAAATAACTCGCTAAAAAGGAGAAAGAGGGCGATTCAATGCCAGAAGACTAAATAAATAGAAACAATAAATAGAAACAATAATAATAACAAATAAATAAAAACAAGACAAATACTAGCTTGAAATAGACCAAAGGGGAATAGCGCAAACGGGACACGTGAGCCATGCGGAGCGCCACCCCATGCTAAGTAAAATCTAAAAAAAAATTATCCTAACGCGGTAGCTAAAATGTAATAGTCAAACGGTGAAATCTAATAAAAATACGCAAAATACAGTAATTGAGGTGTAAATTATGAACGGTGGCACGGGTAATTACGATAGAGGCCTCATGCAGTCTTCAGTGTGACTGTTAACACTTTACACTCAGAGGCGTTAAACTTCATGTTTGACCCATAGCTCCAGGTGTTAACGCTTGCCTGGTGCCGCTAGAGAATATCACTAATGCTTTACTGACACAGTAGTTTCATGAATCGTTCAATATTCTTGAAACTTACGGTGCATGCGTCATAATTAGAAGTTTTCTCGTGTTTCAATTGCAAAATTCTCATCTGTAGTCAAAAGAAAGTTTAATTTTTATGCATGCACATTTTTTATTTGCCGTAGCAAATTTTTAATTAATATAATGATACTTTTTAGAAAATTTCCTTTAACAAAACAATCAATAAAGGTCTAACAACAGAAAACCAAATGCGTAAATAGAAGGCAATAGCTACCACAATTCAATCCATTTCTGAGATGCTTGAAAAAAAATTATTTGCCATAACGTGGAGGAATCTTCAGCCCATTAGTTACAACTGGCCGTTCAAACCACTCATTTCGAAAATGAAATATAAAATGGCCTTTTCACGAATATTATCTAAAACCTATCACTTCTGTAAATACCACTTAGGTTAGGACTGATCTAGTTGGGTTAGTCCTGGTTTATATATAATGGCAAGTCTCTTTACAACTAGTCTAGTGCTGGCGGCTTAAGTGCTGTATGGTCAAACTAATTATAATGTATATCTCACTCACCTAAGGCCAGGATCATTCGATACATTGGCCGCATTCTTCTCCACAGCGGATATTATTGTGTGCGTGGCTTTGAAACCCTCAGAGGCAATCTTAATAGCAGGATCAAACAGGTCTTTCCAGGGCATGCTGCCATATTTTTTCCAGGCTAATTCAAAACCTCTTAGCTCACCAGGAACGCCTATAAATTCTCCTTCCCCTGGGACACGGGTCTTCGTTTCTGAAAATTTTATACAGGATGATGCCTTAGCTCTGAGGTCCCTCTTATAAGTAATGACCGAGCGCGTAGCCTGAGCTCATTGTTGTTAAGATGGCCGAAAAGCAAACACCTCTCAGCAGATGACAACTGATATTTAAAGAAAGCCTGCTTTAATAACCATCTCTTTATAAGCTGAGCGAGGAGCAAGCGAACGTTATGAAGACGAGAATTTTACATACTAGATCAAGGTAAGTCGGAAATATTTTGAACGAATAGTAAAACAATTATTGGATTCGACTTTCGAATTCAATGAGGAATTATGCAGATCTCTTAGAGCGTTTCCGCTCTTATATCATACTCAGGCTATATGTTCACACTTTACTGGACAGCTGTTCGTGCTGACACGATAAGCTATCTGGTATTAGTATAAACAGCAACGGCACAGAACTGGAACAAGTCGTTCACACACATCGAACATCCTGCCGGAGCAGTTGGCCGAAAGGGTTTGGTGAACTAAATCCCAGTCAACACTCCTGAATATTTACTTCCTTGTCAGTGGATTCCAATCCTTACTCCTACTTGTTCACTTTCGCTAAGCCGGTGTCGTGAGTTATTTACCTTGAGTTAATTACTAGTAAGTTAAAAAATTTTAACATTTCACTATTCAACAATCCATGCAGAATATTGAAATTTCAAAATTTGACATGCAAGATCTTGAAATTCAAGATTTGACTTACCAAATATTGAAATTTCAAGATTTGACATGCAGAATCTTGAAATTTCTTAATTTGGTAACTCACCCGTGAATAACTCATCGTGATAACTCACGCTACTTCACTTACGGCCTTATTAGACTCGGCGCGAACACCTGTTCACTCTTCAGTAAAATGTGGCAAAGAGCTTATTTGATACGTGACGCTCCGCTTCGAGGCGACGCATGCTTTGCGCCGTCAGAGTAATCAAAATTATATGGAAACGGAAGCCCTATCCGGTATAGTTTTAGTGAGAGCATAGCCCGGCAGCCTCATCCAGTATTTGCTAATTATTTTTAATTACCTCTTGATTTCCACTGGAACATGAGGTGCTGAAACTCCTTCATGGAATCCGCCTTTTCATGCTGAGCCACGGTTTCTCTGAAGTTGATCGCCGTAGTCTTACCTATGATTTTTAATTTTCATAAAAAATAAATATTAAAAGAAAACATCCATGCACGATTTGAGTGTTTTTAGCTTGTAAACTCTTTGTAAGTGACATTTTCATGAGAAACAGTCTGTGTTCCAAGATTTTTAGAAGTCGTTGTTGTCTAGATAGCAGTTGTATAACTTAAGAACATTTTTTAAAACTAACTTTGAATAATCTCGTCCCATTGTCGCTTTTTTGACAGAATTCGCCACTTGCACATCTCCCATAATGCACCTTATTTGGCCCCCAAATTTTTGCATAAGCATTGTTTTCAATTTCTCTTGGGACGGCTGTAATACCCAGGAGAAATGAAAAACAAAATTTTAAAGGTTGTGCAAAATTTTGGGAAACAAATAAGGTGCATCATGGGAGATGTGTAAGTGGCGTATAAAAATCCAAGATGGCGGAAATTTCCAATCATGACGTCACCGGGTCACGTGAATAGCGTTAGCTACATATACTTTAAAAGAATGCCATGCCCTTTATTTGAATTTCAATTTGTTGAGCACGTACGTAGTAACTGGGGACATCTTCACGTCTCTAGCTGGAGACGGGAAGCCACACAAAGGTCTCGACGCCTAAAGGAGTACCTTTGTTTCTCCGTTATTTGAAGACTCTGAGTATTGGTTTGGCCACGGGATTCGAACCCTCGACCTTCCGCTCTGCAGTCAAGCGCTCTACCCTGTATAGTAGTCTTTTATGACAACGATTTGTATCAGCCTTTTATGAATTGCGTTGCAAACATACCAGTTGTCTTGTTATAAATGATCATGAATCCTCCACCGCCAATGCCTGCTGAGTGAGTGTTCACCACGCCGACGCACAAGGCAGTGGCAATTGCGGCATCAACCGCATTACCGCCTTTCTCTTTTAAAAGGTTAGCGCCGTCTTCTGAACACGTCTTGTAGTCTGCCGCAACAGCTGCGGTTTTGAACCTAAGAGGATCTGAGGGTGCTCCCGCTGGCTCACTGCAAAGTAAAAAAAAAAAACATGCATATAATTTAACTGGCGTTCTTCTATGGCTGATTGTCTCTCGAGTATAGGGATTTTGAATTTTACAACGTTGCTTGATACAGAATGTTTGCTAGCAAAGATCCAGTTTCAATATTTTGATAGGTAACGATAATAAAAAGTCCTGTCAAGATTTAAAGGTGGACCGCTAAAATCTATGCCCCAGTCGTCAGAAATAGTAGCACTCCTTTGAAGTCCTTGAGCTCTGATCAGTTTTCATAAGGATATGAGAAAATCCCGGCGCGAAATGCTACTTGAGTGAACTGATATTGTAATGGTTTGTGGATAAATAGTCTTCCAACTAAAAATTTGGCTGTAGGTCCGAAATCATTATTTACGGGAGAATTACATTTACGATTTAGGCCTGTCACTCAATTCTGAGCATTTTAGACCGCTCTAAAAAAAAGAAAAAACACAAACACAAACAAAAGTTACTGAAATGACGCTTAACAGGTCAGCGTAGAAAACGTTCTGTCAAAATTCAAAATTGAACCCCTAGTCGATAGACTAGGACAACTGAAAGCACTACATACGAAAATTAACCGCGATATCTCAGTTATTGGTTATTACGTTCGGGTACTCAGTTTTGAGTTTACTACGACGAGGACAGGACCAATTAAGGCTTTTCTATACCGGCATTTGGAATTAGCAAAACCAATAAGAAAGTTATTCATGTGGATGGGGTAAAATTCCAGGAAACACTTGCACAACGTATTCAGATATCCGAGCGTGATCAGCGGCAAATCACAACTTTTATTTAGAGCATTTTTTAGTTTATTTAGAGGTAAACGTTTTAAAGCAAGCGGCTTTCAGTTTTGACGTTTATACGGCTCTTATGGTGACTATATTTTTTCGTTCGTCATTTATATCTTTCGAAACCTGCTGAGCCGCTGAGAAGTAAGGGTCAATTTACAATTAAATAAAAAAAAAATAATCGCTTGGTTTAAAATGACACGGATGCACCAAACCTATGGCCTCAAGGTAAGCATAGGAAATTGGAGAAATACTAAAAATAGAGCTGTAGTTCTCAGATTCGAACTCAGATCTGACAAAGTTCTGTAAGTGCAAACGAAAAATGCTTTTTACTAGAACTCAGCTGCTATAACTAGCACTAGAAATTTAATTGCTTTAATATTCTGAATAACACATCTGCGAAACAAAATTCATAAAGCATTATAAGTAGTCAGATAAACACAAGAGGAGAGTTCTGGCGTTACGAAATTTATTACCATCAGTAATGGCTACCTTTAACCATAGAGACCCGTGAACTCACTCGACTACAATTATTGGTAGCCAAAACAAATCAATTAAATCTGTTAAACGCAAAATTAAGTATGTACCGTGAATAACTAAGCGTTGAGAGCACGTGAGACGAAATTTTTCGTTCATACCTTCTCCTTGCTAGTTTATCTTCCTGATCAGGTCTTATAAATTTGTTTACAGCTTCATGAATTTGTTTTCCAAATCCCGTAACGTAAATAACTCCGCCGACAGCGCAGAACACTGTTAAAACGGCCATGACCTTTTTCAAAAAACAGCCGCGTTTTCCAACGCCACAATTGCTTGATTCGGTCATGAGAGAAACTATTAATCCTCAGAGGAAAGGAATTCGACCAAAAATCTCTCTTCCCGTTTTCGATAGACGTTTAAAACGGATCAATATTTAAACTGAAGAAGATGCGGTTCAATGACTTTGACTGCAAATGGAAGCCACCTGCGCCAAGCTCGGCTTGTTTCAGGTGTTGGAACTTTTTGACACTTAAAACACCAAGTATTTAGAAAGTTTGAAAGGAAAATAGTCAGTATTCCGTTATTAAACTACAAGATGGCACACTGATTGGGAATATAAAACTCAATTTTTCTATGGTAAGTACAAACTACTGTATGCCCCATATACGAAGTCATAAGCAACAGTCAGCCCCCTAGTGTTCATTTCCTTGAGTAATCAGAGATTAACCAAAAACGACCAGTCCGAAAGATCGCCGCATTTCGGTAAGGGTTGTATGTTATCTGATACTTCAACATTTTCTGAAATATAAGCCCTATCGACAAAACAAACACCATATACATCAATAAAAACCATTTCAATCAGGGGGATAGGGGCGCTGAGGGAGGCCGGGGATTTTTTTGAAGTAATGTGAGATCTTACTGGTTAGAGTAGCCTCCCACGCAGGTGTTTTTAGGGGAGCTCGTCTTTCATCCCTCCCCACAAACCCCTGCTCAACCGAAAACAACATTCCTTTCCCAAACTTAGCCAATCACTTTGACTTTCCAAATTCTGGAAAGTTGACCTTGACCGCCGGGTTATCCGATAATCACACGATCTGCACGAAACAATGGGAAAGCTTTATGACCTCTAATAAATGTCAGACTCAGAGCAGCAAAAGTTTAGTGCACAGTACAACCTTTGCCAAGGAACTGAAAAGAAGGAAAACGGTAACTTTAAGGTCACGTTTGAACACTACCACGAGCTTATGAGTCGTGTTTAGCCTGTCAACACCTAATTTCGAAAGTGTTGATTGGTCACTTACCAGGCGAATAAAACAATGGGAAAGGAATGTTGTTTTCGGTTGAGCAGGCGTTTGTGGGGAGAGACAAAATACGGAGCTCCCCTAAAAATGCCTGCTTGGGAGGCTAGGTTGAGATTAGCAAATGAGTGAAATATTCTTAACGCGAGAAAACAAAAATCATATTTCCAAGCGGTTATGAAAAATTTCGTTCGATAGATAGGAGCAGATAGTTCAAGAATCTATGTTTCGTGGATCAATTTTATTCCATTAATTTCCGATGAAAATAGTGTTATTGCCATAAAATATGTGAAATTTGCACCTTTAAGAACTAAGGGAACAATTTGTATATATTGTGTGTAGCCTCGTGAGTTGAAATTCATCCCTTGTAAAAGACATTTAATCACAGGAAGCCCAGGCACAGTGACAACATACTCCTGGCCTCGACGCAATTATAAGGCTTTGTATGAGAATTTTTACGTGAATTCGATAAAACAGTAAAAAATTTCACATAAGTAGCCATTAAGCCTTTAAGTGTATATGCCGTACCTTATAAAGAGATGCCTTTGTGGCGCGTTCGCGTTCGCCGTGACCGTTTCCTCCTCCAGTTTGACGCCATTTTTTCAAGTTTTATGCTCAGTACTTTATCCATGATTTGCCAGGATTAGTTCCTTCTTGAATAAAATCAAAATGAAGAAACAAAAAAAGTAGAAGGGTCACTTAAGGCTAGGGGTCCGGTTTGCTCTCCCAAAGTGAGAGACGGTGAAGTTTCAGACTGCGAGATAGGCTCGTTTTCCGGGTCCGTACACCCGTTAATAGGGACCTTACTAAACTATGACGGCTTAGTTATCAAAACAACAACTCTCCACGTGCATCACGCCTTTTTGTACATTTCTATGCCGTCCCTGCACGACTACTACGTGAAATGACCAAATTTAAAAGCTTTTTGAGGACGGGGACGGCAAGGCGATAAATTGTATCATCTATGCGTAAACTCGGTTGCGGCCCCTCTCTTCAGCTCCAACGTAAAATCCCTTCTTTTAAATACCTGGCGACTTGGGATAATCGCCAAATGGTTTGAAAGGATGCGGAGTCTATTTTTCAGCGAGGTTTTCATGGACGTCGCTGTTGTCAGATCTTAATGTCCCTAATACCTGTTACAGCGTGTTACAGGGACAGCACCCATCCCATCCGGTCTTTGATCCTTCCCTTCAGTGGGACGGGGGGGGAGGGGGGCTAGGGGATGAGTGTGGTTTATTTCCCCAAACAGTGGCTGGTAATAGAGCCTGGATGAACCCTACCCTACAAGGGCTTATGAGCTCCTGAAAAGGGGCTGGATCAAAGCCACATCCACAAGGATGGAGGACAATGTCATTTGTACCTCAACCCGCTCGCTTCAGTTTGCTTTTGTTTCATAGGCTAACTTATCACCCATCCCTCCATAATCGAGCAAATTCAGAAAAGTGAAAAATCATTCAAACTGAATCATTCAAAAAAGATTAAATTTATAGCTAAACTGAGCTAAGAATACTGAAATAGTTGGTCTTGTCAAACGCGCGAGATCTGAGCACCAGCCTTGCTGCCAGGCCTGTTACTTAGAAGGCTAAGTTACCAAGCTCCTTCTTGTACTGAGCAACAAAATGGCGTCCTTGACTTCAAAAACAAGGTGCTTTTTGGTTCTTCATGAAACCATAAATTTAAACCCTGTACGTTTTTTGTGAAGACAAAATGTTCGAAACTTTCTGTCAGTTTGTGGTCATGTAATATTTCTTCGTGAAGTACTTCTTGGAGACTGTTAAAACCGTTCGATGTCTGAGCATTCGTTATCTATGGAATGGCGACTTGAGGCATTCGAAATAAGACCATCTTTATGGAGACTAGTTGAGGAATTTGTCCCTGAAACTGAACGATTAGAGATAAAAGAAGCTTTGGGAGAAGATTTAGTGGACGAAACTTTGGATTTGCAAAAGGAGGTTGGTTAACTATTTGTCTATAGCTAATCTTGCTTACAATGAATGTACAACTTGTTACACAAAACTACAAAAATTGTTGTTATTTACACAATATAGCAAAGTGACTCTCAAGCGTTTCCTCACACAGGCATCAACACTGCTTGAGATTTGGCAAGATTACCGAGAAGAGACAGAAAAAGAAGCAAGAGGTATAAAATAATATCTAGTAAATATCCAAATTTGAATTATCTGTGGTAAATAGCGCAGTGTGTGAATGATGCCAGGATGACTAATTTGCAATGTTTGTCATACGTTTGTCATTTTGTTCATTAGACAAACATGACATTTTAATGGCAAAAGTCAGACAAAAGTGAGGGATTGCTGATGTTATTAATTTTTTTTGTTTGAGTGTCAGGTCTATAAATAGTAACTGTGTGCATAGTGCAGTGCTATCCTCTCAAGTTATCCTTGCGTGTATGTTATTTTATATACTTGCCAATGTTCACACATTATGCTTGGGTCTCATTCCTGCAGACTAAGGGACTTGTCAGAAGTTAGCAGGGGGGGAGGGGAGGTGGAGATTTTCAGTTAAGCGATGAAAATAAGATGACCCTCCCTACGTAAGGGATTAAAATGTCCCGACCCTCCCCTGGAAAGCGTCCTAAAATTCTAGGACCCTCCCCTGAGTCCGAATTTTTATGCAGTGGTACAAGAAAAATAATAATATTGAGTACTTTCAAAAAGCCATCTTGCACTGAAACTGACCTGTGATGGACATGCAAGTGTTTCCTCTGTTGGCAAACAGGACAAAAGAAAGTTTTGAGTTTAGTGGGATTATGACAGTTTCTCTTTCACGTAGCCTGAAATTCGTCCGATTGCTTCGAGTGGTTTTCTCCTCTTCAATAACTGAGGGAGTAATAACGACTTGAAGTAATCGGATGAAATTCAGGCTATCTTTCACGACTATAAGAATCAAAGATGAATAATTTTCGCGAAAAAAAGTTAGATTTCTGAATGTTTTTTCAGTGGAGATCACTTCAAGTGATGCTCCTAACAGGGGCATGTCACAAAACAGCATGCTATAGAAATGGGTACATTAAAACCTTATCAACCCCAATCAAGAAGGAGAAGTTGCCCTTCTACACAAGGAAAATAATGATCAGTTTGTCAGGAAATCAGAAATGCATGTCATGATTTTCATATATGGTTTGTATTCTCGTAAAACATAATACTGAAGCATCCGTTCACGATCGTGGTGGCTTATTTTTTTGTGTCCCTCCCTCCTTTCCTGTCATTTTTTTTCATAACCCTCCCTTTTGGAGGGCTCAAAAAACTCTGACCCTCCCCTGTTTTCCACCTCCCCTTCCCCCCTGCTAATTTCTGACAAGTCCCTAAAGACAACGATCTCATCCGTCAAGGGCAATTTGTCATTCCTGTCTCACAAATCTGGACCATTTTTTAGCTCATAATTACAGTGTAATGACAAAAATTCAATGCCAATTTCCCGAAAATGTTCCAAAAAAGTGCTATTTATTGGCTTTGTGTCCTAAATGTATCACCACAACCAAATATTGTCGTCTCTAAATAGCTTCAGAAGTGTTTAAAGGCCACTGGAACATCTTCGGACATTTTCGGAAAAGTTCGGAAGTCTTCTGAAAATCATTGGAAATAATCAGAAGTAGCTGGGACATTTTTGGAAATTCTGATAACAACAACATAAATTTTGTGCATTTGAGTCTGATAAAGTTGGCTGGTATAATTTTACTACCTTTTACCTGTTTAATTTTGTGTAATTTTATGTTACATGTATGTTGTTTTTAACAGAACAAGCTCTTAAAAAGCATTTAAGCAGACTTCCTGAACCGCCAATGATAAGAGAGAATCTCAAAAAAGAAATCAAAATGTTTGTTGAAATGTTGCAGCAAAGAGCAAAGGAGGAAGGAAGGTATGAGTTTTACAAATTGTGACTATAGTACAGGGTGCAAAGAAAATCATTTTTACAGCTTGCCATTCGGTCAAGATGAAGCTAGCATTTACTAGCCCAGACGTCATTTCAACTAGCCCCAAAAGCTTTTTGACGAGCAGAATTGATTTCACAGTTCTTCTGTTATTTGAATTCCTCAAAAAACATCACTTGCCCATCGGGCAAGTTAAAAAAATAATTCACTAGCCCGATGGCAAAATCAACTAGCCCCGGGCTATCGGACACTACTTTCTTTGCACGCTGATAGTATGTTACAAGAGATATGTCATCAGATCTTCTAATACAGATCAGAAAAAAAAAATGTCATGTGAATATTATTACAGTGCAGTTTGTGTGGCAAAAGACCGCAAAGGGGGAGGGTGCTCTCAGTTTTTGGGGAGGTACGAGAGTGAGCTTATATCAACCTTTTAAGCCCCAATATCCACAAACAAATTCTCCAAACTGATCTCTATACATTTCCTTAAAGAATGAGTTGAGAGAATTTGATAAAAGATCAAAGTACTTTCTCTCAGGTGATCATTTAATTTATTCTCATAACCTCATCTCATGATAATGTATGGATATTGTTAGGAGAAAATTGCTGTTGGTCACTATTGGGACTTAAGGGTTAAAGTAAAAATCCCGTGGACAAGAGAATGATGTCTGAGGAAAGACTGCGGAAATTCCATACTGATCACATGTCGCTAAACAGACCTACAGGGTGTAGGTAGTGCTTCTGATTCAAAGAAGAAAGTTTCCCTTGTGGCACGACTGATCAAAAGCACTAAAAGGAAATGAGTGCAATTTATTACACATCATCAGTAAGGAATTTCTGTGCTTGTTTCTCAGACATATTATTATATGAATCTTGACAATCAATCAATACCTTTATTTAAGTGTCAAACTAACATAGCAGTACACTAGATGGGGACACTATAAATTAAAATAAGCAACTATTGTTTGTAGCAACTAAAATCGAATTGATATTTACATTTAGTGTATCATATTGACTAGAGACCAAGTGTAAAATTTATAAGATTATAACATGTGTTTAATATTATTACTGAATTAAAAAAAGAAAAAAACTATTCACAAGTGTATACGAGCTTAGTGAAAATAGCAGTGTGTTCATTCTGCACTACATAGAGTGCAATTTGAGCACTGAGCATCAGAGATGCTAGCTTTGCAAAATGTTAGCTGTTTTCTCAGTTAACTTGAAGGGGAAGCCAAATAATTGCCTGGAACTAACCCTAAAGTATCCTGTGCTGATATTTCAAAGAGTAAAAATACTCAGGTGAAGCTATTAGGACATTACTAGACACATTTTGTCTAACCATCCTGATCTTATCAGGATTCTTGCAATTGTGCTTGATAATTCCAAATCCTAATCAATATGTGATTGCCTTAGGGACCCTGGTGTCTTGTCTTTGTTTTGATTATAGCTTGGAAAGATTGCTTTTTATAATATACTATAAACTGCCATTATTGTCATAAACTGTACATTTATTTTTGTATATGTTCGGTCTTTGTAAGTGTGAAAGTTTCTTTGTCTAATTATTGTCTTGTTTTCTTTAGAAATGCATCCTCTATTTTGAGTAAAGAAGAATCCAATATAGTGGAATATGTTTTTGACAATAAAGGTCAGTGCAGGTGTATTAGAATAATACAATTTACAAAGAGCAAAATAGAAATCCATTTGCAATGTGTTTTGTCTTAAACCCATAATGAAAAATGGCAGAAAATTGAAATTTTTCATGCCCTAATGCCTCTGCCATATGGTACTTTGCTATTTGCATGCATTGGAGTTTACATGTATATTATGCAACAATATTATTACTTAATATGTATTATTAAGCAGTACAATTTAAGTTAGCATTGGTGAATTACCAGAAGTGAGTTGCAGGATCTTGGATTTTCAACCTCTAGCTGGCCAGAGATCTGACATTGCAGCTTTCAATGTCTTGCCAGCAAGATCTTGGATTTTTTAACATACTGCAGACAAGATCTTAATCTTGCAACACCTTGCTTTCAAGATTGCGAATTTTCAGGATCTTGCTGGCATTATCTTGAATTTTGAAGATTGTGTACATGTACTCTCCGTTTGACAACTCCCTGCTGTCAGTTAAACCCACAAACGAGAACTTGCCATTGTGGTGGTATATTTTTGAGAAGGCACAGTTCCACTTTAATTAATGTTTCCTTTTTATAAGCACTGGTGTTAGACACTAATTAAGAGTGTGTCCATGAGAGAACCAGGCAGGGGGTGATAATGCTCAAATCACGGATTTGGCTCAAACTTGGCACAATTGTTGGGTGTGTTGAGATAATTAACCCGACAAAAAATTAGGTCCAAATATTGAAACCCCTGGGAGATACAGGGACCCCCCCTAAAAAAACAGAAAATCTGCTCATTTTTGCATAATTAATTAGCTAACTTTGGTTTGCCTGTTCCACAAGTAGAAAAGGCAGTTCCAAATCTAATCAAGTTGGTAATGCTCTATGTTCATCGGGCTTAATGCTCAGTAACTGATTTTTAGCCTCCAATACAATTTCTTCCAGTTCTTGACCCTAAAGTATGGGCAACATCTTACAGTTTTGACCAAACCCTAAATTTAAGGTATTTTAACGGCAAAAATCTCCCATGAGCAACAACCTACGTACATTATTTCCACGTAGTCTTCGAAAGACATCTTAAAGGTTGTCAAAATAATCATTAAATTTTTGGGCAATTTCATACTTTATCATTGTTGATGTATTTTGTACGTATGACTTCACGTTGTTATGTCATTTGACCAAAACTGTTTGATGAAACGTGAAATCGAGTTGATTGAATGAAAATGACGCAAAGCCGGTGAGAAATCGCTAGAAGGATGCCTCGTTTTCGATACTTATAGCAGAATTGATGGAAAGTATCAACTGAGGCACATTTCCTGTGTATTTATCAACGTGTAATACCTATAATATTTGAACCCATGAGTAAATACAAAGTCAAAGATTTAGTTCATAACTTCAATCAGTCTGACTTGTAGGTGCAACAAGAACCAACGAGGGTTGGAAAATGTTGAATAAATGTTACATACATGTCTCTCAGATGCTTTAGTCAAGATTTTCTGTCCAGTATCGTCTGCTGCGTGACGTCGAGAATTACGAGGAATCGAAAATCGATACATCCCAAAAGCACCTTTCATTCACCAAACCGAATAGAAAATTACCGTTCTATTACAGAGCTTCTTAAACTGACGCTGTAAGGTTACGAATGATCAATAACTACTGAGATGAAAAAAATCTCAAAAATCCTTTATCTCCCTCCTTTAATTTGATTTTGAAAATAATTTAGAGCCTGTTATTGCGGTCAGCGGTGGCCATAGGATTCTCACCGCGGTTTCGCGCGCATTTCCCTTCCACGTGTAAAATAGGCCAGGGTGGAAATCATGCTAAAGTGCTCAATTGGGAGTAAAGTTAACACAGACTGTGGGTTTTCGGCCAGGTACCCCTTGATAAAGGAAGTCATACCACTTTTGTCGTGTACGAGAGATGTTAGAGTGCACTTAAAGAAGGTCAAAGTGTCCAGTTCTTCGGTATTGTCAGAAGCAGAATTAATTTTATTAAGAGCTGGAATTTTCGACAAAGAGGGAGAAGGGGTGACCGTGTGCCCAAAACATCGTGATTCTCTTGGCCTTTCATGGCGCCCTTCGCGTTTATGTAAACATCCTATGCATCCTGAAGGAAAGAAACTAACATGCGATAGAGGCGTCTCTAAAAAGACCTCAGTGGACGTCATGAGAAGATGGAATACTTTACTTCCCATCGGTTCAGGTAAGCTGATTTTAAAATACTATCTGCCTTAAATTTCAATGCTATTTTAAGTTGCATTTCTATAGAAAAATTAATATTCTGGCAAAGTTAGTTATCCGAATTACAGCATTTTTTTCAAACTTCGAGCGATCCTTGGCAAATGCATATAAGGTATCTTATTACGATATGCAAACAACACACACTTTTGCGTTGTTACTGCTAATTCAATTACTGTAGATTAGTACGATACCGGCGCTGGTCACATTCAAGAACTTTCTGGAACTCTAGGCCATTACAAAACGCCACTTCAGTCAGAAGTTGAAACGTGATTTAGGCACTGCAGAGCGGAGTTTGCTTTCACATTTAATACATACTAACCCCTTTACAAGATTCCTTGACATTTTGTTCTAGGAGCACTCGTTTTTGTAAATACATGCCTCGGCAAAAATCAGTTAATTAAATTATTTCATTTCGGACGTTGGGAATAGAACCTTTGCTTCACTTATAGATTTTCTCGTAACAAAAAGTAAACATTTTAAAAACATCTTTGAACATGGTGAAGGCTTGTCTCAATTTCCAGTTTGCTCACGTACTAGAGCTCTGATGTCGTGGAATGAAAATTCTTCGCTTGTTCGAGGAGGCTCATAACGGCATATTTATTTTCTCTGATTAGTAATCAAGACTACTACCCCTTTATATTAATTGCAAGCACTTCGTCCAGGGATTGACAAATCTTGTATAACATGTTAGGGTGGCAACGGTGTAAGACTCTGGCCTCGTTTTATTTTATAAAACCTAGGAATATGTAGACAATGTCGAGAACACCACAGAGAGGTAGAACAATTGGATATGGAAGGACGCACTCTTTCTACATGTCCTATACAGCAACTGGTATGTGTCAACTTTAGCCGCTGAATCGGCTTAGATTGAAACCTTGGGAGAATACGCACTCAAAAACCCCTATTTCGTAGTTTAACAATTAAGCACCCGAAAAAGGTGAAGGCAATTGGAAGTGCATTTGACAGATTTGCTGACGATGATGTTTGTCAGCGGTCTTTATGGGACGCGAGACAGGAGGAGACGAGTATTAAGGCGAGTAAGAGTGGGTGTGGCACACGCGAGAGAGAAAAAAACAAACCTTTACCCTCGATTTTTACACCAGGGTCGACGGATTATCAGACGGATTACTTGCCTTATAGTGGCTGAGAAAAGGAATGATTTCCTCTGTGGACGAATAACCTGTATTTATTTATTCATTTTGAAAATTGTTTATCCTTGCATTTAAAATTTTGAAAACGGAATGTTCGTCTCTAGAGTGAGAACAGCCAATTACCATGACTATGACTGCCTATTACTACTAGGGACTTAAGAAAAAACACGAAATATCATGTTCAATATGGTCTAAGCATTTTTTGAAAATACAAAAATCAATATGATTTTAGGCTAAGAAAATGTTTTACTGAAAATATTTAAAAAATGAAAAAGATAAAAAGATGGGTTGAAAACTGTTTTATCAGCAATCCTGTTCCAGAATTCAAACCCTTTCTTTTAAAAAAAATCTACCAAAAACCTTACAACCCTACTTTTTTATTTATTCCTTAAATGGTTTATCATCACAGGAGTCAGTAAGCCTTGAAGAGGAATTTTCAGGTGCATCACTATGCAGGACACACGAAGAGATTGGGGAATTCAAAGAAGGGGTAACGAAGTTTATTTGCATGTTAATTCAATTACATCGGCTGCAACTGGATCATTTTTCTCTTGCTTTTACCTGAAAATCTTTGAATGTATCCCAAACTGTTGCAGTGGATAAAAAAATTGATCATTTCTTTTTCATAATTCATTCGCTCACAGGAATTGGCTAGCCCTCAAAACAAAGAATGCATAACGAAGCTGAAATACGAAGGAAGTCCACAGCAGGAAGAGACGGTAATACTATTTTGCCTTATTATTAAACAGTGAGATAGAACTTCCAAATCGTCTTCACGCAGATGAATCATTGTATACTTGAAAATTAAATGAAATCACATTATGGCACAATTTCTTTTTAGATTTCGGACAGCGTTAACCTGACGGGTGGCGATACTCTCTGTAAAACCAGTTTATCTGAAAGTTTTGAACCTCCGGATTCGGAACCAGAACAAGACTCCATTTGCAGTCTTAACACGCCTGGCGGAAAAGAATGGATGCCTACACCAGAGGTCAAGGCAAACCTGTCTTCATTAAACACATTCATTACACGCGTTACCGCCCGTGAAGTAAGCCCGGTGAGAGGTCAGTTACATAGCCCTTTGAGTGACGTTGCAAACAGTACATCTCGATATTACAAGAGAAAATCACAGCAGGTGTGTGAGGCAGTCTTGGACTGTATTGCACCAGGGCAATCTCAAGCTCTTTTTCAACTCATGACCAGCGATAAAATTTCTTATATTAACCGTTCCTCTAGCCTAAATGAACAAAAGATTCTTCAGAAACTTTTGATTCTTTATGATGAATCAAACTCTTGGTTTACCAAGCAGGAAATTCTCTCAATATTTGTACAGGATTATTCCAAGTCTCAGCTTAAGGAAATGATTCCAGGTTTGAGCAAATGGCGTATTGATCAGGCTCGAAAGCATGCCGCGCTCGTTGGACCAGGACGGCCGAAAGACCCACCTGAGATACGTCGCACACGCTTAGATCCTGTAAGGGTGGACCACTTCATTGATTTTATAGCTAGTCCTCATTATTTGCAAGACGTTGCATTTGGTACCAAGGTTCTGAAACTTTCAAATGGCGAGCATATGGAAATCCCCAATGTTGTACGGACAGTTACAGCAACAAGGCTAGTGAACCTTTATCTTTCGTTTTGTAAAGAAGAGGAATTTATGCCACTGGGAAGGTCAACGCTGTTCACCATGCTTAAGGTACATCCCTATAACAATTGATTTGTACCTTAAAGACGGGTATGTTTAGAATCGGAGCTGGTTTTCTTAGACTTTTCTAAGTATGTTCAGGTTGTCGCATGCCGAACACTAAGAGAATTGTGTTCCTTTTCCAGAGTACACAATATAGTGAAATTACCTTTGGTGTACATAGAAGAAACGAAAACTCATTTTTGCTCAATTTATGGATTACGTACTTGAACACGCTTTGTAGGAACGTACCTTAGAGGTAACATTCTGCTTTTCCCCTCCAAAAAAAGAAAAAAAATACGTTTTTTATGACCTTGGGAATAATGAGGGGAAAGTATGCTCTCAAACAAAAGGTTGTCTGATTTACATATTCAACGATAATAGTTATACGGGAACTAAATACAAATATTCACGGAGTTGTGCATGAACGTTTCTCCTCGCCCTCCCCACTGACAGTAGAAAGCAACTAATGTTCATGGTATACTGTACTTATGCCAAGTTCCAACTTTGATGTTGTAAGCTTTGTGCGGCATCCCAGAAGAAATCTCTTGCTGGCCTTGACAATATTACCACTGAAGGGATATCATCAATGCAGACATTACACGACGTTGCTTCACAGCTGGCCAAAACAGGTAGAGCACATCAAAAATAAACTTCTAAAAACGTTTGACGCATCATGAAAGAGCACATTATTAGATTACGCGACGTACCGACAGTATTTCTCGCGGCCTGATGACGCGTGTTGTTTTCAGATGCGCAGCGCGATGTACAGTGGTAAATGACTAGCCCGCATAAAAGGCGCTTTATGGGCCAAGCGAAGCGAACGCAGCATTTTGCACGAAGCGCGAGACGAGGGGGGCAGAAACAATGGACTGGTTACAGGCGCTTTATTTTTCTCCTCCCCTCGTCTCGCTCTTCGCGCAAACTGCCGCGTTCACCTCGCTTGGTTATAAAGCGCATGTTATGCAGGCTAGTAAGTGACCGAAGGGGTCAGTAGAAGCGTGGGTGCGCTATTGTTTTCGTCATTATATTTGTGGCGATTGCAGGCTCAGAATGAGCAACAAAATACAAGTATCTAAATACCGTTTGCTTAACTATTCATCGATTTTAAAAAGCTAGATTTCTTGATAGAGTGGCGAGATAGAGTGAAAGACAGCCACTCTTACATTCTTACTTACGGTTTTCTTTTCAACAGGTAAATCAAATGCGTGGGCTAAGGAAATCCAAGAAAGACTGAAAAGTAGCAAACTCTACCTCAAAACAGATTACAAACTTCACATTGCTGAGGATAGCCGCTGTGCTGATAATTGTCGAAAGCACGCATTATCTGACGCGGAGCCAGAATTCCATGAGCCATGTCGTCACAAACATGATGTGACATGTGATCGCTGCGAAGTTCTGGAAAACACACTAACTGAAATTGAAGTAGCAATATCTTCAGAGAAAGCACAGCTGAGGTACGGTTCTCTCGCCAGTAAGGTTTTATAGATATCTTAATGAGTGTGTTAGTGGAAGATGGCCTGACCAGCCGGAGAAATTTATATTACGCACATCTGGGAACTGGTCGAGTTGCGCTATTTCTACATAAATTCTTTATAGGTAAGGGAAGCACCATTTAAAAATTGGGAACAGAAGGCGTAGGGATTTCAAGTTGCAAGTTTAATGCAAGACTTTTCATCCCGGTTACTCGCTCTCGAAATATGTTGCCTTGAATATTTGTTTTTACTTCGCACACATTTCGCCGCTTTTAATGGTCCGTCTTTAATTTTCGTGATGTAATTTCTGTAATAATTCCGAACGTCGCGTATTTTTTTTGTGAGACGCATTTCTAGTCTATCCTGAGGACGCTGAAAATAGCTGACATGAGTGGATTTGTCGTTCATGCATTGCAAAATACAACATTTTTTTTGCTGAATTATTTCTTACTATAGTAAAGACCAACAAGAAGAGATAGCTCATGAAGTCGAGATAGCAATTAAAAAGATCCGTGACTGGAAAGCTCATTTAATGAGAACTGCACACCAAGACGCAGCCAAGTCTACTGTCCTTGAGAAACTGTCGTCCAGTCAAGTATTTATTGTCATGGATTGGGCGATGAAGTTTTTGCCTGTAAGTTTTCGAGAAAGTCAATCAGAATGGTTTGGCAAAAAGGGAAAATCCTGGCATGTGTCTGCGGCAATTACAAAATCTGCCGAAGAAGAACTTGAGGTATGGATCCCGATTAAGAATAATGATGTCGTAATATCTGATCATGGTATAGGTAAGGATAACAAACGATCAGTGAAGCTAGTGTTTGACGGGCAAAGCTTACTTTTTCTTAGGTGTTTGATGCTCAACAGTTTAAAGTTAATTTTAAACAAAGGTTAACTAATTATAATTAGATAACACAAAACCAGCACCCATTGAATTGAAGCGCTGGGTTATCCTGCCTTGTTATTATCATTATCATTATTACTCATGCCAAATTTCACATTACAAAAAATTTTCATTGAGCCTATTTGAATTTTACAGAAATCAATTCTTGCTTTTTTACCTTACCTAGAGCGAACTGTTTTTCCTAGGTTAAGACGTTTGTCCACATCTTTGATCAGACTGCTCAAAACTGGTTCGCCGTCGCTTCGATGATCGAGCATGTCCTTGTTCAACTAAAGAAATCACGGCCAAGTTTAAAAGAGGCATTTTTGAGGTCTGATAATGCAGGGTGTTATCATTGCGGGCCCCTGATGCTAGCCGTTCCATCTATTTCAAAGAGAGTGGGTGTCACAATTAAGCGGTACGACTTTAGTGATCCACAGTCTGGGAAAGACATCTGCGACAGGCGAATTGCGACCATGAAAAGCCACATGCGTCGATATTTGAACGAAGGAAATGATATAAACACAGCATCTGATATGAAGAAGGCTCTGGACTCATATGGTGGTGTGAAGGGATGCCGCGTTGCTGTTGTCAGTGTGGACACGAGCCGACAAGAAATAGAACATCACAAGTGGACGGGCATCCAATCCTACAACAACTTCGAGTTCCTGCGAGGTGGTGTCAGAGTGTGGAAAGCGTACGGAATTGGCAAAGGAAAGTTGATACGTAACCAAGAGCTAAAACAGATGGCTAAGGAACAGGGGAAAACTGGTCTAGTTGTACACGAAGACTTCAGCAACCCAATAGCCGATACAGGTGTTTTCAAGAAACCAGAAACGCGCAAATGTGGGCCACAAGGTGGAGATAAGACCGAGAATGTCCTTGATACTGATTGTCAAGCCCCAAAGCCAGGATTTCCTTGCCCTGAAGTTGGCTGTGTGAAAGTATTTGTTTCGAGTAATACCCTTGAGAAGCACCTGGACGCGGGCAAACACTTCTACTATATCCATAAAGAGGGTTCCTATGACGAAATTAAGTGCAAGTGGATGTCGAGATGTATTGACGTTGGCAGTGTGAAGGAACTGACGTGCAAGACTACAGATTTAACAGTCGAAGAAAGAGGAGTACTGCCAGCGGCCATCTCCATCTCCGAGAAAGGTTGGGCCAAGAAAAAGGCAAAAGCCGCGGTGCGTTTTTCTCCACCAGTTAAAGCCTTCCTCAATGATATGTTCTTTAAGGGCGAAGAAACGGGGCAAAAGGCCAACCCGGCGGACGTTTCTTCCCAGCTCCGCAGCGTACGCAACCCAGATGGAGTGAAAATGTTCAAAAAATCTGAATGGCTGACGGCACAGCAAGTCACAAGCTACTTCTCCCGCCTCAGCGTTTTGTACCGAAGTGGAAGATTCTCCAGAGATGCGGAAGATAAAGATGTTGAAGAAATCGCCATGCTTGAAGAGGCACTATCGCGACAAAAAATGAATGAAAATATAACATCGAACTTGGAGCTTTAGAGTAAGCCTGGATCAGCTGGATAAGATCTAGAAGAGGGTCGGACGGCTCTGCTTTCGTTTTTTCAAGCAAAAATTTAAAAACATCGTTTTAACCAACCGCAATTTCCAGGGTTCTCTCCTACTCGTCCCCCGTAGCGAGGACAACTAGCAGAGGAGCCTGGGAACGAGGCTGCTTTTCATTCTCACCCTAATGTGAAATTGACTCATTAGAAAGGTTTTGCATGGTTGAAGTGGTTATAAAGAGGCCAGTTAGAAGTTTTTCATTTAAGTCTTGATTTTTGCCTCCAAGTGCGAAAATTGAGTTTAAAAGATCTGATACCCAGAGAGGAAAAGCAAATAGTCAAAACAAATAGTTCGTATGAGAACTTTCACTGCTGTATATTTTGAATTAAACGGTTATATAAATATGAGTTTTCGCCGATCAAAGGCATCATCAGGGTTAAAATATTTGTTTTTTCAGTTTTATCACCGTAACTTCTGCAAACTTATTTCAATTTGTAAGCGGCATAGCCAGGGGTATTGTGGCCAACCGCTGACCAAAATTCTAGACTCCAAGTTATCAAAGATGGCGGGAGTTTTGTTGTTGTGGGAATCTTGATGAGGTGGCGGAAATACCTACCCATGGATTTTAAAATCATCTTCCGCTTTCTTCGCTAAATGGCCTCGTGAAAGAAACGACTTAGTTTGTTTTTTGGTTTGAAAATGGATGATGGATATTGGTCGCATAACGAGTTTCGAAGCAATGGCCATGGCTTAGTGATGCGACACTGAACTGGAATCAAACACTGAATCAAAGCGAACACAAACTAGCAATTAAGGTGCTAACAGATATGTATGTCGAATTTGTGGACCTTTTCTGGGATTTTTGGGGCCTAAATACTAAAGCAAGTAAAACCGTAAACATAATATTTGAATGTTGTGTTTACTTAAAAAGACCACATCGCATGGCTTTCAAAATCCTTGTGAGAGTTCTTTGAGCGAAGCTTTCAAAGATGTTATCCTGGTTAACACAAAAAGGTAGGATACTGAGTTGTTTCTGTCGATTTCTCGTCACTGAGAGACAGTCAATAAAGAATTATAAGAACGCGGATTTTGATGAAATTGGCAAAAGTCGTTTAGTCACGTGAACATTTTACGTCAGCACGTGGCGCAGAATAATTTGCCCAAACATTTTATGAATTTTTTTAAGACTCAAGTTATAGTTTTCACTACTCATGTAAGAATGATGATTGTAAGTTGTTGCTCATCAGAGATATTGGGGTTTAAAATACCTAAATTTTACGACTCGGTCAAAACTAGAAAAATTGCTTTAACTTAATGTGACTGAAAGGGAAGAAGTTAAAACGGCAACTTTAAATAGTTTGTTGTGCTGTAACTTTTAAGAGCAAAGAACACCTGACAGTAGTTGTAATTTCTAGATGTCTCTTCTGTTTATTGCACTGGCATGGTAAAGTTAGCTAATTAATTATGCATAAAATAGGGAAAATGGCCATTTTTCTGGGGGGGGGGGGGGGGGGGGCGTATCTCCCATGAAATGAAATATTTTGACCTTATCTTTTGCCACCAGTAACAAGTTGAGATACCAAGCATTTGTGCCGAGTTTGAGCTAAATCGGTGATTTGAGCATTATCACCCCCTGCCTGGTTCTGCCTGGTTTTCTCATGGACACACTCTTAATCCATTTTGGGCACCATCATGTATTTGACTCTATTCTGGAATAGGAACAAATGTAATAAAATCCAGAAATTACTTGTTCTCATTATCACTACATCGTACTATCTTGATATCTTGTTTAAGTACAGTATTTTAATACTGTACTTCATTGAGAAATTTCTTTCCCCAATTAGCAAGCCGCCCTTCCAGCTCTTCCAGCCGACCATCCACTGAACATTCATCAAGAGATGGGCGTCAAACCCCCATGCGGGCCACACCCAGTAGTGATGGTAGTAGGTGAGTATAAAGCGGCTTAGAACAGCAGCTGAGCGATTATATGCTGTGTGTCTCCGAAGCTCTGTTAATTCAAAGACCCATTTGTTAACTTGGTCTCAAAAATCTCTATTTGGGTGATCTAAAAGACCTTTTGTACAGCAGTGATTTTGTTACAAAGTAATGGTGAGTCCTGGGACTCATCTTGTTAAAAATCAAGAGTCCCAGTCCAGAACCAGTGAGTTCCAGTTAAGAAAAAGATGAGTCCGAAATTGAAAATACCTGGGCCTTTATGTAGCCAGACAGTTAATCTGAAGACAGACTCCAAAACTCTGTATTACACCAACGGTAGTCCTTCTATTTTAAAGCACAACAAAGGCTAAAAGAAATATGAATCGTTAAACAACAGCCATAATAACTGCCACAGAAATTACCGGTACATGAACGGGCGGGATATTTCTACAAATAGACATGTTGAGATCGATCGAATTGTTAGCATGATTCCGGAATCCTTGAGCTGTATTCTGGATTCCAAAACCCACTATTCCGGATTCCACCAGAAAAATTTTTCCGGATTCTGGACTCCACAAACAAAACCTCCCTAATTCTGGAATCTGGAGTCCGTTACATGGGGTGAATAAGTCCTGGGCCAATTTTGAAGTTGTTAATGAGGCTGGCTGATCTGCATTTGTTTCAGGTGTACTTCTTCTCTAAGTGATCATTTGGAATCCATGAATGACAAACTTAACGCGCTTGAAATTGACAGAATTACAGACCATTTAAGGTAGGGAATTACGTTGTTGTACAAACCCCATCCATGTACAGGAAACCGGTCGTTTCGTCTACAAGTCGTTTCGCCTACAAGTCGAATCGACCTGAGCGTGAAGAAAGATCGGTTGTTGACACGCCTGAACTAGGTAACAGGTAAAATTAAACTTGTTTTAGTTTAATACTTTTCGAACTTCAAGCGCAACTGCGTTGGCGAAACGACTTTGATCGTGTAGGCGAATCGACCTGAGTGTGGGCGAAACGACCGACATTCCATGTACAGACTCAGCGTGCAAAGAAAGTAGTGTCCGATAGCCCGGGGCTAGTGGATTTTGCTATCGGGCTAGTGAATTCTGTTATTAACTTGCCCGACGGGCAAGTGATCTTTTTTGAGGAATTCGAATAACAGAAGAACTGTGAGATCAATTCTGCTCTTCAAAAAGCTTTTGGGGCTAGTTGAAATGACATCTGGGCTAGCAAATGTTAGCTTCAGCTTGCCCGAATGGCAAGCTGTAAAAATGATTTTCTTTGCACCCTGACAGTGTACCAAGGGGAGCAAGGGTGGCGCAGTGATGAGAGCACTTGCTTCCCGCCAATGTGGCCCGGGTTCAAATCCCGGCGTTGACGCCATATGTGGGTTGAGTTTGTTGTTGGTTCTCTCCCTTGCTCCGAGAGGTTTTTTTCCGGGTACTCCGGTTTTCCCCTCTCCTCAAAAACCAACATTTCCAAATTCCAATTCGACCGGGAATCAGGTAGACGAAGAATCACTATGTGGATGTGCTACCTGCAAATCGTTATTTATTTATTTTATTTATTTATTTTATTCAAAGAATGACAGTCTACACTGTGGTAAATGTACGTTTAAACTACTAACTTGAACACTCGAAAAAAGGAGAAATTAAAAATCCTACTATTGTGTATAATCTTTAACGAGCTCTTTATTTAATGGATTTTGGCCATCGTAGATGTACTTCCTGAATTTTATGATCGTTAAATTTAGATAAGTTACAGAACTTTATATTGTTACTTGTATTATGCAGGCAGCTGTTAGTAGAAGAAAAAGAAGGGCTTGTCGGAGACATTGCTTTTTTACAGGTAAAGATGGGTCTTTTGGTCGTTGTTTTTCATGTCATTCTACAATGTACAGACATGGTAGCCTTCAAAACTGGCGTTATATTTTCCGCTTTTTTCCTTCCCCCGTTTCGCTCCTCGCTCGCTTCGCGTTTGCCTTCGCTTGCCTAAAAAACAACAAACCGCCTTTTCTACAGGCATGTTGTATATCATATTCTTATGCAGAATGTTGTGGCAGTCTGTTTGGATTTATGCCATCCTGTTGATTTCTCGAGATTTGGGCTAGCCGGCATTCCTACGACTGTTACGGTATCTTTAATCCTTAAAGAAAAAAACAACAACAACAACAACACAGCATTGACAAAATTAGAAACTAATTTTCACTCTTTGCTTCTTTTTTTAGGACTGCTTGATGGAAGAATCAGATTACAGAGATAGTATCACATCATCTCCTGACCCAGAACCGACGCTAAGAGGTGAAGCCTTATGCTTTAAGACGTTAATAATTGCCTGACATTCGCGCGCGAAAACCTTTTTATCTAAAAACAACGTTCTCGTTTCATGTGATGGCTTTGCTTTTATCACCAGCATGCAAATTTTATATTATTCCTGTTATCCCGAAAGAAAAGCGTTAACGAACCGTACCCGCCATATCATGGTCGAGTGCGGGTTATGTAATTGTATTGCTTGTTCGATTTTTTTTTTGTAGATTTACGTGATTTGGGAACTAAGCTTGAGAAAGAACTTTTGCATAACGAAGCAGGTGTAATAACGTAAGTATATGGGGAATGAGGAAAACCTCTGTTCTTTTGGGTTTTGGTCAAGTTGTTGTTCTTTTACCATCATTTCTCAAGCATCTTACCACTGTTGCGGCTTAAAAAAGATCCTACCATTTATCCCTTCCCCTTTTCCGCCTATTTAGCAAATTCTTACCCGTTGTCTCTGTGTTCGTATCACAGGCAACACAAGCGAAAACTCTCGGAATCCAGAAGACAGTTTTCTTTGGAACGGAAGCCTTCTTTGACGAGACGAGTGTCCGCCGGGTCCGAATCTCATGTCGTTCCCAGACCTCCTCTGACTCCGCATGACCGTCATGTTCATACTGTGGTAGCTAATCGCACGCTCACAAGTAAACACTCTGATGCGAGCGTTCTTTCCCGGGGACAATTCTCTCCTTCGCCGCCTTCGTCTGCCAATCAAATTAGAATGACACCATCTCCACCCAGTTCGGCTAAAACCAGTCGGCCAAACTCAGCTTCACGGTTTCGGAAAATGGTCGTAGAATGTCGGGATAGCGCACGTTAGGCGAGATATCCTGGTATCCTCGACAGAAAAAGTCATCCAGAGACGCGTGAGCTGCCTTTGTGTCGCATTCCAGGTTCCCACAGAACTCTGTAAAACCCTTGGAAACGATCCTCAAGTTTGCCCCGAAAATAACCGCAGTCCGCCGTGAATATATCTGTTCGGTCTCCATTTTTTAACACTGACAGTAACATGATCCCGCATTATTTTTAACCTGAGAAAACGGCCGACTTGTTGCGACTCCACCACTGGTTTTTCCGCGAAATAAAATTTGTGTAATGAGCGCAGGAATTCCATACTGATGACGCGTCACTACCCAGATCCCAGCGCGGGGCAAATTTGCTTCAACCAATCAGAAACTTTACCCAGATCTGGGTAGTGACTCGTCATCAGTATGATGAGTTTTGCGCTCGTTCCCCAGAAGTCAGTTAGCGGGGAGTAGCGGGGAATCCAGTGGTGCATCGCGAAATGTTGGTTGTTTTCTCAGGTTACAATAGAGAGCTTTAGATTCTGAGACGAGGGCGACTACGAGTACGAGATTTTACTTAAAGTTTTTTCGCCTAATCTCGAAAAATATTCAACCCGGAAAGCTTCATTGAACTATTTTCACTGGGAAAAATTAGTGCAGTTATTTTTATTGGAGAAGGTTTAGCCCTTTCCCGGTCGCAAGACGATTAAACTTGTAAAATTTGATAGCTTGTTCCCGCCACTACGACATTCTCGCTAAAACTCGTAGTAGAATGACGACGGCTATCACGTTTCCCGCCAAAATGACGTGGTTCACGCAAGGGCACTACTTAGTACTGAGAAAATCTTGTACTCGTTGTCGTCCTCGTCTTTAAATCTAAAGCTCTCTTTTGTTTCCTTTCTGGTTCGAAAATGACTACAGGATCGTTCAATAACCATCCTCGGAGACCCAGGGGCAGATAGTGGGGACGAGGGAAAGTCTAAACGGGCGGAAAAATATGACACGAAGAAAAGTAAAGAACGGCGAGAAGAGCCCCTGGGGACAATGTCTTACCAGACCAGTTCCAACGGTCGCCGCCGTTCTGGCTTCTGATTGGTGCCAGAAAAACACAAGTTTTCTGGCACCAATCAGAAGCCAGAACGGCGGCGATTTGTGTTTTTCTGGCACCAATCAGAAGCCAGAACGGCGGCGACCGTTGGAACTGGTCTGGTAAGACATTGTCCCCAGGGGCTCTTCTCGCCGATCTTTACTTTTCTTCGTGTCATATTTTTCCGCCCGTTTAGACTTTCCCTCGCCCCCTTTATCTGCCCCTGGGTCTCCGAGGATGTTCAATAACCAATCCTTTGACATTGCTGTATCAGATACAGTGGTTAGCCTGCGATACGGGTTTCGGGAAGGTTGTTCTTTCACTGCCTGCGGGGTTTCGGAATTTGTACTTGTTCCAAGCTCGGGAAAGAAAATTCGTCGTTCACCCGGTATTAAACCTGGGCCACATTTCATGGTGGATTTGGAATTATTTGGTGGGCATGCGCAGTTCGGTCAGAACGTTGAATTCATCAGTTTTTACGGTGTGTAAAATTTTAACATTTTGACTTTGAAACAAAGTGTGTTTAACAGTGTGAAATGCTCACGTGCGTGTACGGCCAAACACAAAACAAGTTAGCACTCTTTTTAATCAGTGCAAATTATATTTTGGAAACCAAAGCGGTTCCCCGCAGTTTGACTTCAACTACAGTGAATGGCGCGGTTATCATGGTGGCTTTAGTTTCAGGCGTCAGAGTCTGTAGTTTGTTCAATTTGTTATATTGCTTTGTCTTACATCTTAGAAAACATGTCGCCGCAACTTTTGAAATTGTTTGAGTCCTGACTTTTCTGGGACCAAGAATAATTCATATTACTTATGGACTCAAACTAGTGCTCTGCATTCGCGATTGGTAAATAAATCCTTCAAAAAATTTATTTTGTCTAAGAGGAGATGCCTGTTTCTCCTCTCTTGTTTTGTCCTAGTGTTAAGGGCACGGTAGTTAGTTTCTTATGAACGCTAACTTGTAGCGCATTGCACTATTGTATATTGTCTAGTCTCACTTTCAAATGTTCTCCAGATCGGGAAGTGAAATGTACTATTTATTCACGAAGTCTTCTTGGTTGTACATATGAAAAAGAACTGTACATACATTGCGGTTTTATCAACTATGGAATATTTTATTCTCTGTATACCTTGTCTGCTTTCTAACGCGTTAAAATCGAGGTATTTTGTAAAATTACCATCTGCTTTTATTTTATTTCATTTTGCGGCCTGCTGTGTTACTGAACGAGAAACTGCTCTGCTTTGTAGCAGGCCAGTGTGTTGCACATGAATGTTCGTGACTTCACTCTTTAAACGATCAAGAAGGAGTGCATGCGCATGCTATGGAGTCAGGGACTTAAGAACTGCAACTTCTGTGAGCGCTGCCTTGCGGTTGGTGCGAAAATAACAACAACAACAGCAAAATTGGCGCAAAAGGACACTGAACTAGTTTTGGAAAAAATTTTAGGCCACTGGATTTAAGAACACTATTGCACCCCACCTCCCCCTCCCACCACTTTGCCTATGAAATAGTGAACCCTGTAACAAGGGTAGAAAAAAATCACTGCATGGTTAAAGTGCTGAAAAAAGTCTAATTTAAGCCATATACGTAGTGAAATAACCAACTAAAAAAGCTGCATAGGCAGATGGGAAAAGGACTCGGGATATTCTGTCGATCCATGTTTCCATGAGCCTGTTCGTTTCTTGGACCTCTGAAATACCTTTAGCTTCTGTAAGGTGTAGAATCATTGAAATTCTGTTCTTTCTCTCGAGGACATTAACAGCCGTCTCTTCGTTTTGATTCGACACACATGTCTGTTGATCGGTTTCGTGTTCCTGTGTGGCAATAGGTGAAGATTTCACCTTCCGCTTTTCTCTTGAGGCGGCCTTGTAAACGATAACGCTCTCAAGAAGCGTAGTAAAGGAGAACGCGAAAGACACAATTAAAAACAGGTCAGCAGCCTTTACATAGCTGACACGTGGCATATTCTCATTAACGCTTTGCACCAAGAACATCTGCGTAAGTAGCGAGGTAATACCGACAGTTCCCCTGTCCCCAATGCTTCGTGGGTCGATCCAGAAAGCCAGCCACGAAACCACTGTGCAAAGAATAGCCGGAAAATAGACCTTTATGAAATAATAACCACTTCTTCTCTTAGCGGTAAAGGCGATTTTCAATATCTCAAAACAACCTGTAACGAAGATAGATGGGATCAGAACATTCACGGCCATACCGTCTCGTTTCAAAGGTGATAAATAATATATTAATCAATTTTAAAATTGCCAGCTTCGAAATACAACTACGATCTTAAAATAATTGATCGGGTGAGGTGGTCATTTGTAATTGTATCATATTGATTAATTTATGGTGCATGTTGCCTCTATTTTTTAAGAGGATAACTAAACCATTACTATTAATCTGCACCAAAGTATAGAAATCCCAAGACTCGAATTCAATATGGAAACTTGCCGACTCCAAAGAGAGTTTAAAGCGCCCCTTCTCGCGCTGTTTGATGTACTGCTGATTTGACATTGCTACATTTTTCTGACACTTGTTTACCAAACTATGATGACATGAGACTGTTTCATACCTAGGAAGTATTTTGTGGTACCGATTGTTGTACTTTGATTGATGATCACAAAATCTGACATCTCATAGGCTTTGTTCAACATATGCACATGTATACGTCTGTAGCGCAGTTGGCTGGTTTCAAATCCGTCTGCAAAGAAAAAAATAGGTAGTCGATGAGTTAAGTTAAGGCATGGGTTGAAAGGCTAAAAAGACCCCCCACAGAGAATGCAAATAACCTTTTTTAATGACGCAGAAGGGTCCAAGTAAAGGGTTCCACAAAGATATGATAAGACTTATCTCACTAAAATAGTTTTGGAAAATTCTTCCCAAGCATCGCGTGACATTCCTTGGACCATAACGTCATAAAACCTGTTTTCTCAAAGGGAGCAAAGTTTTTAAACTTCAGCCTAAAAATACTTGTCATCAAATTGTCAGCGAAACTGTCTGGATTGTAAATAAGAGTTATTAAAGTCTTTTAAAAGTCAAGTGACCTGTTTTTCTTTATTTCGTAATCCTTGCTCCAGTTAGGCATACATGTAGGGCTGTTTCATAATATCCAGGCCATGGGGAAAACACTGGTGCCTAAGAATATTTGCTACTCTTTCATTTCCTTTCCCCCGTTTTAATTTGAACACTTTGAAAGTTAGCGATCATTTGCAGGTCACGTGACTAATATTTCAACAATGAATATGTCACATATTAGGGCCATTTATACGAGGAAAAATAAGACGCGTGTTACATAAGACGCGTCTTAAATAAGACGCAAACTGTACCATTTATACGGGCATGTCTTATCTAAGACGAGAACAGCTCGTATAAATGGTTCGCGTCTTATTTCTGTTCTTGACTCGTTTTCATGTGAATGTTGCCCGTAGCAACGGCAATCCAATGTGGCGCGCCAAAAATTAACGCATGCGTACTATGCGTTCGCGTCTTATTTAAGACGCGAAGGTCATTTTTACGAAGTTTTTCTCGTCTTAGCTAAGACGCGTCTTATCTAAGAACAGGTGTTAAAGGCTGTTCTAAAATAAGACGCGTCTTAGCTAAGCCGCGTCTTATTTTAGACGAAATGTGCCGTTTATACGGAAAGTTCGCGTCTTATTTTCCTCGTATAAATGGCCTTATTGTTAAGGCCACCGAGCTAAAACTGTTTGCCAAGTTTCACGACAACTGATCAAAACAATCCGTTTCATCTCAAAATTATGCAAGTTATGATGTGACCCATGTCTTAACATGCCTCCTAATAAGCTACGAATACTTACATGATGCAACATCCAATCTGAATGTTTGCTTGTCCATGGGAAAGGCGTGGAAATTCATCGACGTCCTGGCGATGACCTTTACCCTTAAACGAATAATTACAAGTTTAAAGACAAAGAAACAGATTATTAAACTGATTGTACATCCTTTGTTTGTACACTCATGTGTTCAGTGGACAGTTATTCTTGAAATCTTTATCTTATCATAATTAAATTTCTCTCCACAGAGTTTCCAGTAGCTCAGTGGTTAGAGCGTCCGAACTAGAACTCGGAGGGTCGTGAGTTCGATTCTAACCTGGAGCTCGGAGCTCTGGTATAAGAATTCTCCTTCTTCCAACAAATTAATTACTTTAAATTGCTTTAAAATGATGATTGGGTCTTCTGTGTCGAATAGTTTGATTCAGCCCCAGTTCTTTGGCAAAGTTGTCGCCGAAACCACTTTTTGTTGGCAGCGACATTTCAAATGACTACTCGAGTACCACACTTATCCAAAAGTGTCAGCGTATCTTTTTTTCCCTTAAAGATCCAAATTACCTCTTGGAATAAGCAAGCAAACCATCTCCAGTTAGTATCACCGTCATTGTTTCTTTTTGCACAGTGGTCTTTACACTGTTTTCGAAGTACGTATCAGGTAGCCATAACTTATCAAGGACCTCTTGCTGCAGCACAAGGGCGTTGCTTCCATTGCCAAACGCCAGTCTGCTGTCGAACCACAATTGCCTCAAGAACATATCCACTGTGAATTTCTAAGTACGAGTAAGAATGCTGTGTTAGTTATCAAGTGCTGCACTGTAACCATTTGCACCATGTTAGGAAATCTGGATTTCGAAATCCAGGAAATTTTTGTTTGTGGAATCTGAAATCCCGGGCTCTGGAATCCGGAATACAGCTCAAGGGATCTAGAATCCCACTAACGATTGGAATCTAGAATCTAAATTCCACAGACAAAGGCTGGATTCCAGGTATGGAATCTAAGACTGTCTTGGATTCCATGCAGGTGGTCGAACCAAGTGAAGAATACAAGAGTACCTAAATTTTATAAAGAAATAAACTGCAAAAAATCGTGTAGCCTACGTTACATCGGCTCACGCATCAAACCACTGATGTAGTCTATACCGGCAGTGTAGGGTGTCTACGACTCAGGCTACTAAATTGAAGACTAGCTAAGACTGGCTTACCATGTTTTCTTCCTCAATATTTGAAATGGACAGCACTCCAATGTTTATCGCAATATCAAGTGGTCGTTCTGAAAAAAAAAAAAAAAAGGTCGGTCTGAGAGAAAAAAAGGTGATTTTGGCAAAAGGCAAAAACAAAACACTCTTCCCTAAATCTGTCCGGTACCTTATGGTACTAATTTTCGCGGTTAAAGGAAATAATTTTCGTGACAAGTAAGGATGAACATGGTCTCATTTTAACAAAGGCAACAAAAACAGGAAAACACGAAAAATTACCTGCATGTCCGGGTCTCAGCCTTTTGTCGTAATTGCTCAAAAGTTTCTTTAAAATGGCCGAAGCATTTTGAGGTTCTAATACTGGCGGCATTTCCTCTATTGTTAACCTCTCACTAGAAAGAAAGGTCATTCAGATGAGAACACCCAAAGTTGATTTATTGACCAGCAAAGAATAAGCTTGAACCGGATTCAAATTTACCTTATGTTCCCACTTGTATTCAAACTGCATGCCAACACTGAAATTTCTGTAGACACCATCAGAGCAACACATACAACTTGAAGAACCATCGCGGTTGTATTCTTGATCATTTTTAGGTACTTTTCAAACCTAATGGGCTTACAAAAGCCGCCTGCGACATAATATGAATAGACATAATGTGAATAGAATCAAATTAGTTGAGCTTCGTGTTGAGAAAAACTTCGTGGCTAGATATAGTTAACTGAACAAAAATGTTAGAACCAATAGGTGTGAAAAAGACACGCATATGTACACTACCCACAAAATTCGTGGCGCACTGAATTTAACAAAGTTAACTAAAATTTACGGGTGTTATCCTGTTCAAACATTTAATTTCACCTTTCTATGATATCTTTGCTCTCAGCCAGTGTGGTCTGTCGTGCTTGAGGACAGCTCATCATTTTAAGTCGATTAGAAATTATTCGCCTGATTACTCCCTGAGGATTGTACTCTACTCAGTCCTGTTAATCAATACTTAAACTATGTTTTTTTTTCTCCACACCCGAATTTAATCTGAGTAAATAGCCGTCATTTCAACGCGTATATCCAGCACCTATCAATTAATCAGGTATTTGGTTAAAACAGACTCGAATAATGACTTTATTCTTTATTGTCAGGACCAAGCAGAGCCGGCTTAAATGCATGTTTTTGTTTAGTAAAACCACCTGCCACCTAAGATGGATATGGGGGAAATAATTCAATTAAATTTAATTCACAACACGTAAATCAAATGTTAACACTTTCTCCCTACTTAACAATTAGTTCATGCGTCAGCGTGCGTATGTCGAGATATTGAGCACGCGGGAAGTTTGGAGAGCACGAAAGAGGCGTAAGAGTTGCACGAGGCGCAGCCGAGTGCAACTCTAGCCTCTTGAGTGCTCTCCAAACTTCCCAAGTGCTCAATATCTCGACATACGCACAGCTGCAGCATGAACTAATTGTTTTATAACATTATCAAAGCGATCAATGCAGCAGTTAACTGAAAATTTTATTATTGAAGGGCGCGCTCAAAGCAGTACGCGTCAATGTTTACGTGAATATATCTTTTTTCCTCACAGTTAATCTTATGTTTTTATCCTGAAACTGAGAGAAAGTGTACTCTAAAATGATTGTAAAATCCATATTTAGGTGCCGGAAAACTATTAATTTACCGAAAAATTGTTATTGAGAGAAAACAACTTTGCAAAGAATGAGCTCACGCCATAGCCCGCACAGCTCGCGGAGATGACAACAACAACAACAACACTCACCTCTTTTCCTTACTATCGGTTAACAAATTCAAACGTTTCCTCTTAAATTTCTTTACAAAACACATGGTAAACGCTTCATTGTCTATTGCTGAGTTATGGATGCACTCAAGAGACTCAGGATTGCTAAGCTCACAACAACTCGAGGAATTACGAATAGTTTATTGACGTCATCAGCGTGCTCAATAGGAATATGAAGCACGCTCGCGCTATTGAATTTGATTAGGCGAATTTTCTAGCTATGTTATAAAATACTATATGCGACGTTTCATTCACTGCAACTTAATGTGTCCTCATAGCACCTACTTTGAAATGCACCTTAGTTTAAAATGATAGAACGAAAAATATATTTTTCTTTCGTCTTCGTGTGATTTGGCCCTTGGTGCGTCATGTAAAGCTAAAATTACTTTTAGTTCTTCTGCAGATTCCAGGTGAGATGCCCTCGTAGTAGTCTAAATAGTCTACTCTTTTACAAAATAACAGTGACAAATGTTTCCCCCGCAGTCGGTGTGGGTGAATCTTCATACATTAAGGTTTGGATGAAGAATTGTATGAACAGTCAGCCAAAACGGTGAGAAAAACCCGAAAAACTTTAAGAGAGAAAAATGTGCCCGAAAATTATCCGTCTGAACATCAGTCCACTGTCCCAGAATTTTAGGATTATCATTAAATCAGGTTGTAATTACGTGAATAGAAAGAAGAGGGGGAAATCATGTTTAATTTAAAACATCTCTGCAAGAAGCAGTTTGCGGTTTCAGCAAATTAAGAGCGCTGTTCATGGCTTATATTTAACAGTGACCAGCTGATATAACTAAAGAAAATGGAAAACAAAGAATATACGTATCGGAATATACTACTTACTTGCTTGAGAGGCTTTGAACAGCAAAAGCACTTTGGTCGTGATTGCCTTTCCTAAATGTAAAATGGGTTGATATAGAAAAGTTACATGTATTTCTCTGTTACTAAGGAACCGCCATCAAATAGACTAAGGAACTTGTCATATTTACAATCCTAACTTACATGTCGCACTACAGGTCTTTTAGATAGAAAGCATTTATTTGTTACATGACACCACTGAAATCCCAGGTGAGCTTTCGCGCGAAAAAATAGGGCGCGATCCATTCAACCAAAATTTCCGGACATTTCGGTCCAAAACTCAATGGATCGGTTCGGTCCAACCGGAAGAGTTTCGAAAAAACGGGTCCACCTTTTGAGGTGGACCACTTTTCGCGGTCGGACCGGTTGGAATTTTGCTGAATGGATCGCGCCCCACTGTATCTTCCGTACGTGAAGATTGAAAATGACGCGTTTATAGTATCGTCACACGTGAAAAGATCACCATTGCCAAAGTTACATAATAATAAATCGCGCCTTTCGCAGCAAAAAAAGTGAAAAGGTTTGGTAGTTTCATATAATAGATAGAACATTACTTGGCTACTGCTAGAAATTTCTGATTTTCACGCGGCCATTTTATATCGTCTATTTTCTAAGCTATTTAATTTGTAAGTCGTAAAAACGTGTTAAATGATGCCACCAGTTTTATATTTAAACAATTAAAATGTGTTATCGGTCATATATATGTATTATTCTTTCCTTAGCGGGTGGTCTACCCACTGAGCTGCGGAAAGAGCACACAAATTTATAAAAACAAGACCATTAGTTAGTTTGATTTAAGACCCGCCTCCTGCAATTAACAACAGAACATTTACGGCAGTTACGAATTCAAAGTTCATACTTGGCTTCGAGACCGAGGAGAATAAAACGAAAGAAATGAATTATTCATCCATGAATCTTAATGTGATTTTTGTAATTGAAAACTAGGCTATTAGTTCAAGCGTCAGGGTATGAGTTTTGAGTTTCATATCCCGACATAAGCAGAGCTGAACCTCTCTCCTCTGCAGATTAGCTTCCGCTGGGTACTCCAATAAAAAAGTAAAACTGAATCAAAGAGGCCTCCGTGGAGGAGACAGCAGCTGAAGTATGTTTAGCGAGGCGCAGCGTTTCCATAAAGTGGTTACATATTTCTGGAACTCACACGAAACTCAGACCACATTTGCTTGTTCACAAGAAAAAGTGCCTAGAGAAGGGGAAGTTTTCTGAATGAAAAAGCATTTCATCCATTTTTTTTTCGACAAAATGTATAGTACCAATTATTACTGAAATGCAGTTATTAAAGGTACACACAAATATAAATAAATTATGTATAGAAATATCAATGGTTTCTCATTCGAATTTGCGAAGCTATAGCAAGAAATCGATTGCAGTCAGTTTGCTGACCGTAAACGTGATTCTTAATTTCAGCAAGCAAGAAAAGCAATTACGAGTGTTCAAATCTATTGAAAGTTTATTCAAAATATACTTAATAGCAGGTTTAATCCAGCATATAATTTTTTTTCACTTCAAACACTTATTCAGTACCTCTCACCTTTATTGATCGTCCGTATTTCAATCTCAATTTTAAGCGAGTCGAGTGGTTCATACTTGGGAGCAAACAACTCCGTACAACTGCTACCTTGAAAACCCAGCACTTCAACAAGACGCTTTTAGGCAGCTTAAAAGCTGCTACTGAGACAACATTGTTTGAACGCGGGCATCCATCATTTTCTGGAAGAATTGTGTAAGAAAAAAAAATTCAAATATTCCGCCACTTCTTCCAATTTGTTTTCACCGACAACTGTTTGTATAAGTCTTGCGCGAGGGCTAAATTTGATGACGTCACCGCCAAGCTAATTACGGAGGTATTTTAGAAACGGGCTTTCAGATGCGCGCGTGCTTATTTTTTATATTTTTTATTAGTAACAAACAGCAGATTACAAACAATACACTAAACGGTGCTTACAAATTGGTTAACAGTGACTACTAGTCTACAAATTGACACTAACAATAACGAACTTACGCTTGTCATCTATGGACCCACTTAGCGTGCGTAAGCACTAACTACCATTAACGCGCAAAAAAACAACCCCATGTTGCCCTTATTTAAGCCATATATGTCGTGAAATAACAAACTAAAAAAGCTACATAGGCAGTCGGGAAAAGTACTCTTGATATTCTGTCGATAAAGTCGTCCGCATTCTTCTTTTTCTTTTCTTTTATCTCTGAAGTGCCTTTAGCCCGTGTAGGGTCAAGAATCATCGAGATGCTGTTCTTCCTGTCAGCGACAGTAACACTCGCCTCACTGTTTTGATTTGCCTCAGTTTTGTCCTCCTGTTTAGCAGTAAAACAACAGAGTTACTTGTTTTCAAGGTGAACAAATACGGAACTAATCACCTTTCTTTTAGTAAAAGGCGCCTAAGAAAACCTGGATTCCCAGGCTTTGTAATAACTACCGTGAGGATACCAATAGCGGAGGTCTTGCATGCGCGAAGCGCGCGCAGCAGTGCACCATGGGTGAGAAAATTTGGTTATCTATGCATCCAAGAAATTTCGGTTCTAAGAAAATCATCCGTACGTCCATCGCGCCATCTTAGCGGATATGGCCTTGGGCTCCGGACATGGTGATTTCGGCCCCATTTCTGTTTCGAAGCGAAGCTCGAAACAGAAATCGAACCCTTATCGACATGAATGTCAAACAATTTTGGATTCCATTTGAAAGTGCAAAGTAAGCCCATACCCTTTCATTTTGAGGCGAAGCATTCATCTCCATCTTTCCTCCTTTGGCGGCCCTATAAACGGTGATGCTTTCTAGAAGCGTTATAAAGGAGAACACAAACGAGACAATTAAAAACAGGTCAGTGGCCTTCACGTAATTCACATGCGGCATATGCTCATTAACGCTTTGCACCAAGAACATCTGAGTTAGCAGAGAGGTAATGCCGACCGTTCCCCTGTCCCCGATGTTTTCTGGGTCCATCCAGAAGGCCAGCCATGAAACCACAGTGCAGAGAGTTCCAGGAAAATAGACTTTTATGAAGTAATAACCAACCCTTCTCTTCGCAATGAAGGAGATCTTCACCATGTCGAAACAACCTGTAGCAAAGATAGATAGATCAGGTTTTGGCCTTGATCGTCTTTCTGGGATGATTACATTTGTTATATTAATAAATCAATTTAAAGAACAACAACCACAACAAGAACCAACCAGCCAACTTATATGCCAATTTGAAAACCGTTTACAAAAAACATAAATAAATTAAAGTAGATCAGGCAAAAACCTACTCAGAATAGCAAAAACTAAACGAGCTGGGTAGTTACAATGATTAGATTACATTCTAATAGGGTTTTGACACGCGAAAGATAAAAAGGGAAATAACTTAATTTTAGGAGGAAAAAAAGTTGCCAACCTTGAACTCAAATTGAGTTTTTAGATACTGATCGGAACGGAGAGATATTCATTTCTAATGGTGCCAGATTGAATGATGTTTAGTAACTATACTCGATTTTAAAATAACCAATATTATTATTAAAGTCAACATATTCAAGTTCCAAGACTCAAATTCAAAACCGCAACTTGCTAACTTCATTTTCCATGGAGACCGTGGAAACGGGTTTGATATCCAGCTACTAGAGCGATTTTCGTATGACCTTGAAATGAAAACGCGCGAACAAAAGAGAAGCAACAAACGAACGGAAATAGAGCGATTTGATTGGTTAATCGAACGGATACAAACGCGCGTGGCTTTTGGTTGGTTGAGCGAACGCTGGCTGAAAAAACGTCATGCCCGAGAACTTTCTAGAAATAAATCGATACTTCGCTTTGACGTCATACTGCAACACAAATGGCCAATCTAACAATGCCCTCTCCATATTTAAATAGGGTTTTCTTTGGCGGGAAAACGAAGAGGCCATGTTTTGATCTTTTCACCGATTTGCTGATAAAACGAATAACGAACACTTGCCGGAACCAATTTATAAGGTCATACGAAAATCGCTCAAATGATTCATGAACAGCAAAACAAAAGTAATCAATACTGTAAAGGCGATCGGATCCTCGCAAAATTTATAACCAAATGCTCGCTGTTTTAAATAACCATAAAGATCTCCCGCTCTAATCCTTAATTGTGACTGAAAAGCCCTGTTGAAGGCAGTCTCAGTAAAGTAGGTATGTATCCAATACATTCTTGGATTCTGGATCATGATTCCTAGTGAGTGAAATCTGGATCCGGGATTCCGGATTCCAAAGATCTGGACTCTGGGATTCCACGAGCAAAATTTTTCCATCTTCCGTAATCTGGACTACCCTATGTGGGGAGAAAATTCAGGTTTGAATTATTTTCAAGAATTATTGAATATTTCACACCCGAACGAGTAAGAAGTGGGATTTGCTTCGACTTTTATTTCACTTATCGCCGTCTGGAGGGGTCTGGTAAATAACTGTATAACCAGTCCATCTTGCGGTGCTTAATGCATAGCGTGTTTTACAATGCTAAGGAATACTCCTGACACACGTTTACCAAAGCAAGGAACAATTTATACCTGATATGTACTTTTGTGAAGTGATTGTTGCACTTTGATTCATGATCACAAAATCGGCCATCTCGTGAGCTTTGTTCAACATGTTCACCTGTATTTTTCTGTATCGCTGTTGGCTATTTCCTCTACCATCTACAAAGAAAAATATGGTCATCGACACTTAACATTGCGCAAGGTGCAAGGGAATCTCCTGAGGCCGTTTAGCGTCTCTAGACCAACAAATCTTTTATTCAATCTACCTTGTTCAACTTTTTCTATCCCGGCAAACCTAACTCTAACTGAACCTGACTTAAAACTTGATCCTTTTCCATTCCAAAATCATAGATTAATACCCGGCCCTATTTGTTCATTTTGCGGTAACCGTTCCAATGTATATAAAATACATACCATACCCATTATTAGTACAAAACGGGTCGACACAATACTCTGTAGGGTGGTACTCACATGGCGTAACCACTCCTTTGGGTGGTGAGAGGTGTGGTGGGCGGGGGGGGGGGGGGGGGGGGTAACTTTTGCTGGCGTAAGTACTTACAAGATGAAGCAGTCAGACTGAATGTCTGCTTGTCCATAGGGAAGGCCTGGAAATTCATCAACGTCCTGGCGATGACCGTCACCCTTAAACAAATGATTACATGCAAAGGAACAGATCCTTAAACTGATAGCGTACATCTCTTGTTGACGGCCCCTAATAGGTTTTTCGGGAATCGGGATTTTCCTTATTTGAAAACTCGGGACTCGGGATTTTTACGCAAAAACGGGACAAGATTCGGGATTACAAACTATCATGCCCGGAAGTTGGGATACCAAAAATAACCATCGAGATTACAGGATTGCGCGTTACCAATTCGTCGTGCAAACGGTTGCAACAACTCCCAACATTGTTGGCGTAGTTTGAAACTGCGCGCAACAACTCCCCGAAAGAAACGCATCAATATACAACAGGGTGTGCAAACGGACGCGTGACCATAAGTATATAACGGGGTTACATGCTTCTGGCGTGACTTATTATTGATAAAAAAAATTGCTTTTTTACCCACGAAGCACTTAAGAGTTCATATGAACTCGTTTAAACGTGTCCGTGCGTTCCAGATCGAATTGGAATTTGGAAGTGTTGGTTTTTGAGGAGAGGGGAAAACCGGAGTACCCGGAGAAAAACCTCTCGGAGCAAAGGAGAGAACCAACAACAAACTCAACCCACATATGGCGTCGACGCCGGGATTTGAACCCGGCCGACATCGGTGGGAGGAGAGTACTCTCACCATTGCGCCACCCTTGTCCGATACTTGTCTTTGTCGAATTTTTTTCTTTGTTTCAGCACTGTTCAAGTTTTGCCAAATTAACTTTGTATTCTTGGAAACGACGTTGACACATACAGACAGACCTTTCAATCCGCTAATAGAGGGCATCGCACCCTTATTAAGAATCAGTTTACCTCTGGGTGTAAAAAATGGAACCGTTTCCATACAGCAACACCGCCATTGTTTCTTTTTGTCCAGAGGTTTTAACGCTGTTTTCAAAGTACGTATCTGGAAGCCATAACTTGTTCAGGACCTCGTACTGCAAAACAAGGGCGGTTCTTCCATTGCCAAATGCCAGTCTTCTATCGAACCATAATTGCCTCATGTACATATCTACTGTGAATTTCTAAATGTAAAGTATAGCATTATCATGTGTTACCATGTTTTTTGATGCCTTGGGTAGCTCATGAACCAAAACATGGCAACATTAATGCTTTTAAGTTTAATTCTCAAGTGAAATTTTGAAATTGAGTGGTAAAAAATACTTTAAAAAAACAGCTTTGATACAACATAGTTAAAAATATAGGCGAGTGCTACTATAAGGAAACAATTTAGCTCACGGAAGACCCTCCTGGGGCGAGTTGGAACCTTTACTAAGAAATTAAACTATAAATGAGCCACTGGCACAATTACGTAAGAGCACGTACACAAACATTCGTGAACCATGCAAATGGCGCCTGGCTTACCATGTTTTCTTCCTCAATATCTGAAATTGCCAGCACTGCAATATTTATCCCAATATCAACTGGTCGTTCTGAAAAAAAAAAAAAATTTGGCGGAGCTCTCGAGCGCGCAGCGAAGCACCTGCATAGCGAATTAAATATGTGACAAAATCGCCCGTACGTAACTTCCTCCCCTTCATATCTCAAAGGAGAAGAAGTGTGCCTGTATATAATAACAAAAGAGATACTAACAGCATTATCTTTTTCGACAATAGAAGGTGAAGGGTATGTCATACCCTGTACTACGTATCTTTTATACGCCACTTGCACATCTCCCATAGTGCACCTTATTTGTCCACCCCCCGCCAAATTTCACATAACCGTTTTTCATTTCCCCCGGGTATTACAGCCGTCCCAAGAGAATTCGAAAACGATGCTTATGCAAAATTTTGTGGGGGCAAATATGGTGTATTATGGGGGATGTGCAAGTGGCGTATAGTGCAGAATAGCCCATATCCGAGGTCCAAAAACTCTCACTTTTAAAACGGCGGGGCTACGTGTAAAATCTTTGTTGTGAAAATGAGTTTTATTTGCATGAAAATAAAACTTATTTTCTTATCAATGGCTTCGCACTTAGCCTCGCATTGAAAATGGAAATGACCTATTTATGTCTACGACTAAAAGCGCACATTTAAGTTTATTAGCACATACGGGCATTAAATTTCGTGTCGCTAATTCTTGCGGGACGAAAATTAGGTATACAGTGTTTGGCGCAGTGTTTCGTTGAAAGACATTCTGAAACCAAAGCGTGGTTGACTGGGCTTGTTCTGGTTGATTTCCAAGTGATAAATGAAGTTTTAAACACGAGGTGTCTACCAGCTTAAAATGATAACTATCTTTAAATTGATCTCTTTTGCAATATTCAAGATTCTTAAAAATTTAACCTTTTTTTTAAAATTTCATTTTGTCCCTCAATTACTGTTAGAGCTTGTTAGTGAGTTTGAGAAACAGACAGCTTATTTAATGAAGGGAATAAAACAGGAAGATAAGAATGATACCTGCATGTCCGGGTCTCAGCCTTTTGTCGTAATTCTTAAAAAGTTTGTTTAAAATCTTCGAAGCATTTCGAGGTTCAATTACTGGTGGAAGTTCCTCTATTGATAACCACTCACTGAAAAAAAAAAATGAAAACACCAACACGAAGAATTTTCATCGAAAAGAAGCTCATTGTTTTTTTAAAAAAGAGCAAGTGAAGTTACATCAACTTATTGTTTTATGCCTTTCCTTGCCTGCCCATGTGATTCATGCTCGTTCTTATTTTCTTTGTTGTAACAAATGACTCCGTTTCATTCATAAGCATATAGCATATCCAAAGACAATAAGAAAAATAAACTTTGAAAAAAGCATAAACTTGAACTGTGTGTAAGTACAAACCTCATGTTCCCAATGGTATTTAAACCGCAAGTTAGCACTGAAACTCGTTTGGACACCAACAGGCAAAAATACATAGCGTGAACAATCATCGTGGTTCAAGCAGTCTTGATCCTTTTCAGATACGCTTGGGAAATGATACAAATGTTATAAAATCAGTCGAACTACGTATGGAAAGAAATGTCTTAATCTTCAGCTAACTAATAATAATTGTTGTCCTTTTTGTAGCGAGGATACGCGACAAAGTCCTGCGTATACGGGGTGTCCCGATCGTTCGTTCCCTTGTTTTTGCATTCAAAGTTAGCGGAACGCCTTATATAATCCTAAGTACCCTGTGCCAGTCAATAAATGCATGACTTTATTCAGATCAACCCCAGTAAATTTCAAAATGTTGTTGCACTTCACGTCATAAATCAAATGTAAATCAGAACGACTTCAAACCGTCACGGACATTTTTTTCTAAAACTGTCGAATGTGGCCTCTCTTAGAATGAGAAACTGTTTTACTAAAAACAATGACAATTGTAATCTTGGTATATTTTAGTAGAACTTTAAGTGAAAAGTTTCTCGCGGAAGACATTTGTTTCAGATTCACAAAAGAATATAAATGCCTTTCTCGTTCGATAATAACACGATGAAAGAACCGATGTGTCTAATTAGAAGTTCCCTATTTGCCAAGGACACTTTGAAAAGCGACACAATTCAAATTATAAACAATGAGTGGATGAGGCTTTTGTGATATTAGGAATAATCAAGGTCAAAGGCCAAGGCTGATAACACTCACCGTCGCACGAACACGTTTTGACATTGATCTTGGAATTCAGTGCCTAACTCTCGCACTTTACAGAGGATACCGCTTTTTGTTCGCAGAATTTGCATGAAAAACTAATTTAGTTCTCAGCGGATGGAAATTTTTTTTCCAACCAATATCAACGGCAGTGATTAGTTAATAATTTTAAGAATGTGGAAGGGAAAGAATTTTCGTGTGACGAACTAGAGATCGGAAAATATTACTTACTTGCGGCGAATACTGACCAAACAAAAGCATGTTGGACTGCAAATGTGGGAGTAATACTTGGTGAAGTGGACACAGACAAGGCGTGGTCCCTCAGCTACTAATTTCGATTTGGCAGTCTTTGAACCTAACACTATAAAATGACAGACTTGTCATATCTCTAGTATTTTTTGTCACCAAGCAAACAGTATAGAAATTAAAGAACCCTGCCTACAATTTATACAACACCAAATTATAGGGGTAAAATATCGCAAATTTTAACCACAAATGAAGACTTTACATCAATTGAGGTAAGCTTCGGCTCTCGTATGATATGGAGAAGCAGGGTTCTTGCTGGCAAGATGTTGAAAACTGTGTTCATGGGTTTTGCCAAGGATATTTTCAATTAAAAACATTCAAGCAAGATCTTGCGCCAAGGCCGAAAGCCGAGGCGGATAACACACTCCAAGATCTGCCTAATTCTTCATATCACGTTTCAATAAAGATCAATAAATCCAACACTTGCCTCCTTCAAAATATTTCAGATTTTAAAACATCGATGTGAAGTTCCCAGCTTCCGTTGCCTCCTTGGCAAATTTGGCGAAAGGGCTTGCAGATAGCAGTTTTCATCCGGTTTGATCAGTTTTCAAAAGCGGTTGCATATGCCTCCACGCTGTCTGACTCAGACAGCGTGGAGGCCTTATGAGACATGATGAGACATCATGATGATGATGATGATGATGATTTAATTTAGAGCATAAAATTGTTAATACTGGTCAAATGATCTATTGCTCACAAGCAAACTTACATTTGCCAAATTGAATGCTAATGAGGACGATCTATTTTTCCTCGCTCATTTACATTAAACAAGGCTGATGTGAGATGCAGAACGTAACATACAGGTTCATTAGGATTCATTGGCAGAACGCCTGCCGACGACTGACTCGTCCCCAGTTGTCTCTCTTGAGAAAGGAGACGACTGGGGACGAGTCAGTGCCGACGATTCATGTTCAGCGTGAGTTTCGGCGCTCATCATTGCATGTTATGTAATCTACTTCAAACTCTAAAAAGAGTTTGTTTCGGTCAAGGACTATGCTAAGATGGAAACGAGGAAAGGCTTGACCAATGTTTTCTTATTCACTCAAGTTTTTATTTTTTCCAAATTTGTGCAAAGCCTTTAAATTATTATTTTCATGAATTTCATCTAATTGGTGACCTTAGAGCAAATAATTTATGCAAATTTAAGGTTATATGTTTAACAAAACTTATAATCGTCTTGCAATTTTGACTCATTTAACTAGATAACTAAAATCTATTAAGCATACCTTTGGTTTTGAAATATAAAATGTCCAAAGTGGTCAACTGACTACAATCACTAAGTTGCTTTGCAATTTTAAACGAAATCACAGCTCTTTACTATGGATTAAAACAAAAGAATACTTGTCCGCAAATATAAAAGAATAAGCATGCTGATAAATGTCCAACTTTGTCTGGTGTCCATATTCACAACAGTTTTCCAGAAAATTTTATCGTGCATTAATAGCAACGTATTTTTGTTTTTAAGTTTTTAAATGCATCAACTGCAAGAATAGTTTTGGTCTAAAACACTGGACTGGAATATCATTTTCCAAAGTCTTTTGTTTTTTTTTGGTATAATAATTGTTCTTCATTTTCCCTTGTCAACCCGAAAGGAGTGTTTAAAGAATTCTTTGCTACTCAGCAAAATACTCGTGCACCCAGTAGGACATTGGAACAGAATAAATTATTTATTTATTTAGCAATTTGTTCTCTCACTGTGTAACCGCATCGCACTGGCTCATCATGCAAAGGCAGGCATAAAATTTGTCTCATTTTTTTGAAAAAAAGTGCTCTAATCCGCCAACTGGGTTTCGAATATGAAAGGGTTTGTGATCGAACTTATATTGTTACTCACGTCGAATGTGATTAAGGCAAGCGAGGAGACAAAAAAGTAAGCAATAACTTTTCAAGCATTTTCCTTGAAATTATTCTATCTAAACCATATGAGATTCTTCACTATGCACCCCTTTCTTTGTTAGAACTGATCAAAAAAGACTCCATCTCAAAATATTGAATTTTCTTACCATAGGAAAAAGTGGAAGGAGAACGGTGAATAACAACTAAGTTCAGTATTCTTCGATTTTGTTCTTAATGTAACTTCCTGATTGGGGCCTCTTTATATGACAGAGGTGTCCCTTTACCATAATTTCCTTCCAAAAAGGACAATATGAATTGTTTAAAAAAAGGACTATATGAAAGTTTTCATCGTAGTCAATACGGTTCATATATTTGAAGAGGTCCTAAACCAAATTTATATTCAGCACCTGTTTAGTGATATATTTGCGCCAAAGCTATTCAGTGGTGTAAAAATTGGTACTTCTAATATCAAAAGAAAACAATCAGGTTACTTTCGAGAACATCTCGATCCTGAGAAAGGAACCTGATTTGTTCTGCGCTAACGTACTTTGTTTGAGTTTGTACAGCAAATTCTTGGTTGAATGTTAAACCATTATGACTAACGTAAAGGCAGCTGTTTCTGCGGCCTCAAATTTTTTACACCATTACACTTATCAAGCTAGATGTCCAACTTCGGGCTTTTGAAAGGTGCTAGTTACAGTACATTTGCAATTGTTTGCATGTTCGGACCCAAGAAATCACTGAATCGCCACATCGCGCGCGGGTACGTTACAAAATGTCTGTTCTCCCAGAAGTTTTAAATTAAAATGGGGATGTATAGTCCAGTAGCAAAGCAATTTGTGTGCAAGAAAGCCAATAACAACAGCAAAATTCCATATTTCAAAATACTGAAGATTCAGTCTTTCAGCCTAAAGATTCGGTGAAAATATTTACTTGTTACAGTTCGTAGTCTCTCACAGCATGTTGAATAAAAAATGATCTGAAAAATGTAAATTGTGTCTGCTTTCCGCGGCAGGTGTGTTTTCACTTAGACTATTGACCAGTTTAATGTAATAACGTTACATAAAAAATCGCTGTATTTAAATATAGTTTTTACATTAAAAATACTGCTTTTTTGAATTATCAGTTGTTTGTTATTAAGCAATAAAAAAGAAACTTTCATTTGCCTCGACACTGTAATCGTGCTGCTGGCTTTTCCGTTGATTAATTTCGGTATAGAACTAAACAAAAATAAGGCAATTATGAAAGCAGCACGAGATTAAGACTTCCCATATAAATTATAAATCTTTAATTTAAAAATTAAATTAATTTCAAGACTTAAAGAGAAGACTAAGAAAATGGGTTATCTGTTCCAAGTACAAGCAACTTTTTAAATTGCAATTTCGATATCTACTTTATTCGTCCATGTTAGGCGACACTGTCTTTAACCAAGAGCAGTTTATATTTAAGCTGCATTTTCGTTTGAATCGGTTAAACAATTTGTAAATATTTAGCGTTGGAAAAATATGGTGCTTATCTTTTGGTTAAGTGTTTTTATACACGATAACTACTATCTGAATTGTTGTTCAAATACTAATAGGCGGTCCGTAAAGCTTTAGTGTTATCAAAAGATTTGGAATGAACAATTTTCTACCGCGGTATCAAGAACCTTTGGAAATAAATGAACATAAGAAAAAGGTTCAAAATAATCCCATTACTGAGTTGTTTTATAGCTGCAACAGAAATACAGCTGAGCCCCTATCATAACATCTATGCCAACGTATTAGAAAAATCCACATCTTTTATTGATAAATTTTGTTTAGCTTGGAAGAAGAATGTCTTTCGCTAGACCGAGTAGTTTGGTAAAGGATGTTACACGCATAGATTCGCAACGACGATTTTTAGCGCAATACAGCGTTGCAACATTGTTGCGGCATTGTTTCGAATGGCTACAACATTGTTCCAGAATTGCAACAATGTGTTGCGCTAAAAATCGTGGTTGCGAATCGTCCCGTGTAACATCACCTTAAAGGGAACCTCCACTTCAACAAAAAGATAACTTTAAATCACAGGAAATAACTGTTACAGTCAAGTCAATCTAAAATATTTTTAAAGAAAGAAATAACTTTTAGATTCGCCTATTTTTGTTTTCAAATTTTGCGGGCGTCGCCATCTTGAATAATTGTGACGTGTAATGGTTGCCCTATTGTTATTAAACAAAAGCTCTTTGTGTCAGAACAATAGAGCAACCGTAACACGTCACAATTATTCAAGATGGCGGCGCCCGCGAAATTTGAAAGTGAAAATAAGCGATTTTAAAATTCACTTTTCCTGATATAAACACTTTTTTAAAGACAAATTTCGAACAAATTTGTTTATCAACATAATTTTATTCGATTTAAAGTTATTTTGTAGTAAGAGTGGAGGTTCCCTTTAACAGCGGCATGATGAAAACACAAGAAGTTATATAATACTATGTATGTTAGCGTTGTCTTTAGAAACTGTCATAATTTTTGCCACTGGTAACACAGCAAGTAATCTAAGAGCATAATTATTCGAGAGACAAAATTGTCCAAAACTGAGGTAGACGAATACGTGAATTTTGCGTTGCATCGTGCAACAACGGGCAACAAAAACGTGCGACCCTGTTTTGCAATGTTGCTGCACAGTGATGTTCGCGTTTTACTACCCATGCCCTGTCTCCGTCTTGCAACAAATCAGTTTGCCGCAGGTTGCGAAAAGCTGCGTCGCAAAAAGTAGAATTTCTTTCTACTTTCTGGAACAACTTTTAGCGAAGAATTAAGAATTTTTTAGCGTCATAATTCATGCCATTTTAAAGCAAAGATGCGAGTTTTCCGCGAGTTTTTTATAAAAACTGTTTCAAAAATTAACAGAATGTTTTATTCAACATGCTTTAAAAATCATTCATGAAAAATGTTGGTTTTTACCCTATTCAGATACATACGAAGTTTTAGTAAAAGTCCCAGATAGCGCCGGCCTGGATTAGACAGCCATTTTGAATGACGTCACAAGGGGCCGAGGGTACCACGGCCCCTCCTCTGCGACATGACATTGCGCATTACTTTACTTAAGTAACAATTTTTGTTCTTTTTCGGTATTTGAGGTTTAAAGTGACAACTATTCTGTTGACTACCAACCTTTTGTTTCTGTTTACAGCGCTGGTGAAGTAGACATTTCGGATGACACACTGCCTCCTGTGAACGAACCACCAAACGCGACAGCTATACTTGACCAAATGTTTGTGAGTTATGACAAACGGCTCAGGCCGATGTATGGAGTGGAACCTGTGCAGCTTTACCTCTCTATGGGTTTCCTATCCATTAGCCACATTGTGGAAGAAAACATGGTAGTTAGATCTACAATTTATTTTTTCAATGTAGATTTGCGGATACCGTATGAGACCAAGCCGGGCTTTATTGTGTCAACAAATGAACTGGAAATCGTGAAGACACATTTTTTGGCGAAGAGATTGAAAACAAAGTTAGGCCGGCAACGTTATCGAGTGTTTGTAAACATACTCGTCCGCACTCGCCATCCAGAGGTCCAGGGTTCGAATCCTACTTTCGCATCACAGCTAGCGGATACGCAATATTGTCGTTCTGAGTTAGAATCGGAAGTCACACTTGTATATAGCCCACTGGTTGCCTTCTACCATTTGGGGTTTTTAAATTGTTAAGTTCTATTTGGGTTAACCTTCAAGATGAGTGGATAGCTTGCAAACTAGGTAAAGCAACTAAGTGTACTTCCACTACAAAATATTTATAATTTACTCTGTTTTGATTGGACTCCGCGGATAGTTTGTAATATTTCCCTTTTATCGGAGGCCACAGAACGTTTCGATCCTTGATGGTTAGCTGTTTTGCAAATTTACCTCATTACTTGTAACTCAGTCATTCATATTGTGGGCTAGCTTTGAACAACCCAGCCTAGGGCCTTACACAAAGGTTAAAATGACCCAAGGCTAGAACGAAATTGAAATTCAGAAATGAATCTTAAAAAGCAAATTCTTTTTTCTACAACTTGCTATATAAGATGCTCTAAAAAGGAAAGAGAAAATTATCCGAGAAAATGCCTTTGAACCTCGTGTTAGCGCCAATCGGCTTCGAGCAACTGGGCCTCAGGTTCAGAGTCACTAAAGTCGTTTCCACCCTCTCAACAGGAGTTTAAAGGCGACTTTTATTTGCGTCAGTTTTGGAAGGACCCGAGGCTGGCCTACGGAGACCAAAACTGGACTCTGATTCTTCAAGGAGACATCTTAAAGAAACTGTGGTTTCCGGACACATACATCGAAAATTCCATGAAAATTACTGTCCATGATGAGACAAAGACGGTGGTATTGTTTGGTGATGGAAATGTTTTCTACTCTGTTAGGTAATGTATAAGAAGCCCTCTACTGTGGTAGCACACTTGTAGACCATTCACTACCTCCAAAAGACACCCTGTTCAAGATGCCAACTAGTAAAATTGTATACGCCCACTCTTTTTAAGATCGCTTCAAGACCCTCAAAACTATACCCTGTTAAGTGGTACATACCCTTCTAGGCCAAAAATAAGGGAGTATTCTCTATCCCCGTGTTGGTTGAGAGAAAGGTCTACAAAGTGGCGACCAATTTAAATAACGACGTCATTACCTGGCATACGACAGATAATTTTCCACAATAGACGTAACGCGAAGAAGTACTCATTAAATGGAGTTGTGTATCTCTTTTTTTGAAGGGTGACTGTTGATGCTATGGGATTTATGGATTTTAGAAACTATCCGATGGATGTGCAGACATTTTTCTTCAGAGCCCTCAGTTGTGAGTAACATCTAAGACGTAACAAACTTTAGAACGGGGCGGAGATTGTCGAGATTTTCACAAAAACTAAGCACTGCCTGACGTATTAAAACGTACTGCCATACAGCTATTTCGAGAAAGGTTGTCAGAAAAATGTGCACGCGACAATCCCGAAAGGTAATATTGGATATGATCAATAAACTACCCCAAACGACTGTAGCTGTCGAACCTACTTTTGTTGCTTTCCTCTAGCACTCGCAAACATATGTCCGTGGCCTCCTGTGTCATTCTTTCAAATTTCTTTAAAGAACAGTGCACTCAAAACCACCCACAATACCTTTCGGGATTGTCGCAAATGCCAAGCGTCCTAAGTTAGCATAAATACCCGCCGTTACATGACGTGTTTGTTATGTAATTTAGTTTTTAATCTTTTTTAGGGCTATCGTTGTCAAGTTAGATTTTTTTTCTTACTCATTAGCAGTAAGCACCTCACGTACAAAATGTCTACGAACGCCATAAGGAAGTTTCAAGAGAATGATAGAAGGGAATGAATTTTATAATCAGATTTTGCTGATTTCTTTTTCTAAGACAAATGGAAAACGCAGAAAGGGCCCCCTAACCGCTGCTAACCCCCTGCACATATTCATGGATTACGGAGGAAGGTATAGGGAGACTGGTGTCGAACTTATACTTTATAACACACTGGAGTCAGCCGGCTTTCTAGGTTGATTTCTGAAAAAGTTGATCAGAACAAAACCTAGGACAGAATCATAGGCTTTGTGAATAATTTAGTTTTTTTCACACAGATGGCTTTGACCTCACTCAGATCAGATACAAGTGGATAGAAGCAACACTATACAGTACAGACATGGCAGAATTCTACGTCATGAATCAAACGCTCGCAAGTGGCAAAGTCAAGTACATGCTAGGTATGGCGGGCTCATATTGCATATTTTAAGCTAGAAAAGCCAGCAGCGTAAACTCTCACGTATCATTCGTATATAGACTAGTATGGAGCTAGGGCTTTTTTGCAAAGCGGTAGGTACTTACTGAGATGAAAGCATCGCCCCTATGCAACAGAATCCGGATTCCAAAAACTGGGAAACTTTTGCTGTTGCAATCCGGAATCCTGTTCTTTGGAATGCGGAATACAGATTAAGGAATCCGGAATCCCACTCATGATTTAGATCCATAATCCGTGTTCCACTCGGATTCCCATACATATGCGGAGAAGAAAATAAGCATTAAAAAATTCAATAGAGGAGAAACTCTTCTAAAAATTTTGTTTTAAAACTACGCAAAATTTTCCTTTTTAAGCTGAAACATATCCACATTGTCTCGACAAAAAATCATTTCTAAGGAGACAAAATGTAGAGAGAAACGGCTTAATACAGAAATTGACCCAAAAGGGGAAAAGAGACTGGGATAGTTGTAAGAAACATTTTTTAAATTAAGGAACGACTCAAATAAACCTTGTTTGAATTGTCCTTCCTTTTGTTTGTTTGACAAATATCAGGCTGGTTTGAATATCTCGATGTCTCCTTCTACGTTCGAAGAAGAATAGGTCATTACGTCATCCGTATTTTCTTTCCCTGCATTCTTTGCACGGTTGTCTCGTGGTTGCCATTTTGGATGGATCGAAGCGAGATTGGTGACCGCGGAGCCCTAGGTATTACAACTCTTCTCACAGAAGTCTTCCTCCTTCAATACACCAATGCCAACATGCCACGTGTCAGCTACGTGAAAGCCGCTGACCTGTTCCTGATTGTATCGTTTGCCTTCACATTTTTGGCATTAATAGAGAGTGTTATCGTGTATAACTACAAGAAAAAGAGTCAAAAGTCTGAGGACAATCAGGTGAAAGGTTCAACTGGAGGACGAGGACTCTTTTGTAAACGCAGCACAGTCGCTGTTCAGGAGGTAAGGCACAAAGGCTGATGATATGTGTCTGTGATTTTCATTCTAACAAATTTTGATTTTGCATGGATGGATCGACTTTTTGAGCTTGGTTTTCATATTTCGGTAATCCCAGAGTCTGTACCAGACGCCATCTTAATTTATGGGTATTTTCACCATGGCAGCACGTTGTTGAAGGCTTCGTGTAATTTCTCCTCTTACTTCTCTATGATAATGATTGTTTTATATTTTCAGGTTCCCAAAACGGATACTATCATAAACGGATCACACATTAATCCCGTTGTGATCACGGAGGTAAAACTGTGGTTTTAGTTAATTGCCAATTCTCGCAGTCGAAAAAAGGCTGCACAATATAACATATGATTTTCCCTTGACACAGGCTTTCACAGAAACGCCCAGTCCGCAGGCTAATCCTCCAATGACTAAAAACCTCTGGGAGAAGCCAAGAAATCAAGAAGAAAAAGACAACTGTCTTGGCTACACAGCATCAGCAAAGTCAAAAATTCAGGCCTGGTTTGCAAGTTGCAAGGGTTATTTGTCCAAGCAAGATCTCAGTTATTTCATCGAGATGAGTTCTCGCTTGGCCTTTCCTGCTGTGTATATAATCTTTATTGTCTACTTTTTTGCAAAATATGGCATCTAATAAACACGGGATAAGGTCGGTATCATTCATGATGATATGAGTCAAGCAAAGTTAGACGGAATCCCCTAAAACGACACAGGGAGATGAATGAAGAACACCACTGAGAGCAAATTGCCTTCTCTCAGCGTGGCTAAAGATTTGATTAGGCCGGTAGTCGTTTGTTAAGGACGCAGTCTTCGACTTCCCTGTGCCTTTTTCTTCTCCTACTACTCCGACCAGTTTTACTTTCTTATCTTCAAGCAATAAACACTTTCAAATTCTATTTAATAATTTGAGAGGGCAAGAATACTGTCCTTGGATCCAGAGGTTCAGGGCTAAATCACGTGAAAATCGAGCGTCTAAGCTGCTACATCGTGGCACTCTTACCACACAGTTAGTCGGGGTACAGGGACACGCGTTGAACGAGAACTTAAAAAGAGCTGCAGGCGCACGTAAAAAGTACAATGTAAAGATGTTCGTATTTTTCCATTCAAGACGTTCCCGTCCAAAAAAATATTATAGAAAGAAGCCGATGTATCCCAATTACTACTTTAACATCGTGTGAATTTTTTTGACTAAATAGCATCAGTCAATCCTGCATATACAATAAGTGTCTAGACACATGTGTACTGTCGCAATTTGTAATAATCATCGCACTTTGTAATACCTGTCGCAATTTGTAATAAATCCATCGCACTTTGTAATACCTGTCGCAATTTGTAATAAACCGTATCGCACTTTGTAATAAAAAAGGTGTCGCAATTTGTAATAACAGTCCATCACACTTTGTAATAAACTAGGCTGTCGCAATTTGTAATAATTCCATCTCACTTTGTAATAATTTTTTGAGAGTGATTCAACTTAATTACTTCGTAAACATTAATATAATGCCAAAATATGCATGGTACTTCATAAACAAAGATGATGACGTCTGCTAGCATGTAACATGTCCGCAACATTTGCTTTGGTCAAACATGCATGTCTTCCGCTATAAATTTTTCTGCCTTGATTAATCACGTGACTAACTAGAAACGCTTTTATATGAATCACGTTTAAATTCAAAAATATTTAAAGAAGAAAGGCAACATTTAACAACAGAAAATTCATGAATAGCCTGGCATTCGTCGTCCAAATTCATGTTTGCTTGCCACGTGACACGTGACGTCTTCGGCGGGGGGGGGAGGGAATCCCATATATGGATGGGCTAGATAGGTAAGTACCGCCTGATAGGGTATGGTTTTTGAGGATCTCGAGCCTTTAATAGGGTATCATTTTTTACGTTGTTGGCCTTGTGTCTTTGGTTTGATCCTTAGATAGGGTAACTCAAGTAGTAATGGATGGTTTATTCCATCCTTTCCATTTTGTAGAAAAACAGTAATCCAGAACACGCTCGGAAAAATTGCAAGGTCTTACGAGTTGTATATACGCAGGGAAGGATAATTTTTTACCATCCCCATGGTATTTGCTTTAGAGGACTCCTTACAGAAAACAATTGTTTTAAGATGGAATGAGTACTCCTTTTGTTCTTATATGGGACCAAATCAAGTGAGAATAATGGACCAAATGCCCAGCCGGCTCAGTGTAAGACCCCAAGTGAGTGTTATAAAAACAGGTACATACGAAGGTATTGGCCAGCGACTAATTGGATTTTGTGTTTAGGTTTCTGTTGTGGTTCGAAGGTTTGCCACTGGTGACGTTTTTTTTCATTTGCAGTAAACATTTTGAATCTTCCCAGGCCTCGTTTGATTAAGTTGGCCAAAATATGGAAGCCACTATTACTTCTTTAAGGTTGCTCGTTAGACAAGAACGGTGTACCACGTGATGTGTCAACCTGTTATAAGATCTAACAAGGAAAGCTTGAACTCTCCTGGTGTCCTTATTCGAATGATGTAGGATGGAAATTAAATGCTTTTTTTATAATGGCTTGATTGTGTTTAGTGTATCTAGCTCTGTCTAGATCCTCTACTCTGGCAATGCCCTGTCCAGAGGCACATCCCCGTATTGGCCATATAAAGAGGTACACCCGCCGGGTAACCATTGAATGCAAGCCACCTAGTACAATAACAAGGTTCAAGAATACAGCATTTCGTAAGTCAGATAACCAATCAACATTAATCTAAAAAAATGTGTAGGACTGTGAATAAAGTTAAATGTTTGAATGAGCGGAGATGTTACGTGCTAGCAGACGTCATCTCCATCTTTGTTTATGAAGTACCATGCATATTTTGGTGTTATATTAATGTTGACGAAGTAAGTTTATTTACTCTCAAAAAGTTATTACAAAGTGCGATGGAATTATTACAAATTGCGACAGCTTAGTTTATTACAAAGTGCGATGGACAGTTGTTACAAATTGCAACAGCTTTTTTATTACAAAGTGCGACACGGTTACAAATTGCGACAGGTATTACAAAGTGCGATGGATTTATTACAAATCGCGACAGGTATTACAAAGTGAGATGATTATTACAAATTGCGACAGTACACACATGAACACTTCGAACATTATCAATCAGTGACCTTCATTATTTTTTTTTCTCAGTTCCGATGAAGGATATTCGGCTGGAAATTCTACCAACAAGGCGGGGCAAAACCCACTTAACGGGGGGTGACAACTCTAACAAAGGCTGTTTGGGCAGTCCTATGAATAACTTAATGTCCTCCCGGAAATTTCGTCGACCCTCCCGAATTTTTCGGTGGCATTCCCCATAAATGTTTAACTTCCCAAAATTGTTCTAACAATTAAAATTAAAATTTTGATTAGCAGCTTCTTGTTAATTATCTAAACGTAGTTATTTTTCGTTAGAGGGCATCATGTTAACACAGAAAGGCTGTCAAACTTTTTAAGTATATAAAATCGTGTTTTTTTGTTTTTTAATCACCGACGAATCAGGCGAGCGCTGAAGGGGCCAACCACTAGGGGGGTCTGGGGGCATGCTCCCCCAGCCGAAATTTTGAAATCTTGGTGCTCTGAAACGCCATTTCTAGTGTTCTGAGAGGACAAATTCTGTCCAAAATGTTCTCTATAAAATCAATTGTCCTTTTTATGCTTATTTTTATTGGCGTGACCTCGCGTAGAAGTAGTCGATATATTTTATACAAGTTGTGCGGTTTTTGAAATTGCTCTGGAAATCACTTTCAGCTAAGTATACTCTGTGTGGTGTCATTGTATGATGTATGAGTATCATAAGAATTCATTTGAAAATTTCAGAACAACTGTCGAAATCTGGAATTTTCCTATCCCGAACGCATATCGATCGGGATTCGGGATTTTCGAGCAAAATCGGAAGGTCCCCAACGAGATCAGGATGATTAAAGAGTCTTCACAGACATACTACTTTTTATGGCCTCATGTCCGTTTAACAAAGTTAAATGAGTTTCGTTTTTTTCTTACGTACTTCTAACGTACTTTTTCAAGTTTTCCAGTATGCAATTTGTGGAATGTGCTCTTAAAACTCATCATTAACATGCAGCTTAAAAATACCCCTGAACTAATGTATGATGGGATCTGGTGTGAATTGATAGTATCTGCCTTGCACCGGTACGGTTCTTGTGTCAATCCGCTGGGGATTGCACGTGGTCAATCGCACTCGAACCTCATGCTATTTTAGTTGGAAACGTTTCTGATTGGTTTTTTCATATCATGGGGAGTTAAGCCGTTTTCAAGTGTCAAAATGCATAGAATACAGCGTATCGGCACAGGGTGCATGTCACTGTATACATATTGTTTGATAACATGTAATATCAAATCTTTGTTCAATGTCCCGAAAATACCTCATATTTCCCGAAAAATTTCCCAGGTTTCCCGATTCCCGGCAAAATCTCCAGATTCCCGGAATAAATTTGTTTTTCTCCCGAAACAGCCCTTGTTAGAGCTGTCACCCCCCGTCACTTACAAAAGCCTAGTCAGAATTCCCGGTCAGAATAGTACATCCCTTGACTTTGTTTTCGTCTTAGTTTTCTCTAACATTGTATTCTATTGCACATTGATGTGAACTTTCTGGCTCTTGCTTTACCGTTCGTGATAAATAAACCAATACTTTGCTCTCAGACCAAATAAATCGGGCTACAGAATTACGCAATACTTCCATGTTCTTGAACTTGTCAAGTTCCGCCAGTCTCGAATCTTCCTTTTACTGGGAGCCAAATGTGCGTCAAATCACAGACATGCTTGGCGCCATTTTGTTGCCAAAATTGAGTAAAACAAACAGGGCATGTTTGCAAGCGCTAAAAAAAGGGCATTTGTCTGTTGTGTCTGGAGTTGTCTGAATAGGTCCTAAGAGCAGTAAACTTTATTGAAAGTGGATGGAATGTCATACAAGTTAGTTTAAACATCAGGGGCACCCGAACAATTTTCGGAAAAATATTTGTTCGGAAGACGATTTGAGATCTAGAATTTTCGGAACATTTGTTGTAAAATTTCTTGCTTGCATGCCTCTCCTAGGATTTTCGAACATATAAAAGATGGTATACTTGCCCATTTTTAACTCATTTTTACCCTAAAAAGTTCACCTAGAATTTTCGGAAGCCTATTTTCTTGCTAAAATTTTGGAAAAGGTAAGTTTTGATCCCTATAATTTTCGGATCACTAGACCGTCAACTAGGAAATCCGAATGGATGAAAAATTTTTAGGGGATAAAAATATGCCTATATCTACCGTTTAAATACTAAAATACATTCAACAATGCTATATTTAAGTGGTTTTGAACTATATTCTCGTTGGGTGCCCCCGAAACATGCACGCTGGCTATCAAAAAGTACCAGAATTTAAACAAAGTGTTCACAACACGAGTTCAAAATACTGAGGAAAGCTTTATAGAAACGTAACATCGTTTAGGTAGCATTTGCAGCCTACTTTTTGGCAACACACCCAAGTGTGTAAAATTACAAAAAGAGGCAACATACATCATAGAGATAAAAGATAATTAATTAATTAATAGGCACGATTAAAGATCGAATTACTGCCTTTGTCATCCAATCACAAAAATTGTGGTACAAATATTAGCAAAAGTGGGAACAGAAAATTAAAATAGAGGTAACTAAAAAAAAAATCAGAGGGGGTATAAATGGGTCCAGAATGAGTCTGGTGGCGTTTTCAACCATATTTTAACAAAGAGGGCAAGCTAGTGTTTACTTGGTTTGCTTTTCAGTTCAGTATATAGTTACAGTCAAAAGAAGAGCTGTGTAGGGACGTAGCTAAGCAATGCGAATGTAGTTTGTTACTCTGACAGCTCATTTTAATATTCTGGTTAGCATATTTGCAAGCATCTGAGACCTGGTGGCGACGGAGCCAAAACCTAAATTGAGCACTAGCTAAAAATATTTTGGAAAACTCTCGAAAAATGAGCAAGATCAAAGAACCGTGTACCGCCTTAACATTCAATCATACAAGTGCAGTATGCATATGAGTGAAAGGATATAACAAATGATAGACGTAGCTTTTTAATGGCGTGCCTGTTAGGCCATCCCAATAAACTGTTTCGTTTCCTATCGCCCGACGACCAATTTTTTTCGAAAAGTAAACACAAATTCCAGATTAGCTAGTCAAAGAAGCAAGTAATTTACAAGCACACGATCTTGTTTTATTAACAACAATTGGTATGATGTGATGTCCTTGTCTTTAATTTACATCGATACTACAAAGGTTGTTTAGACATTTGATAGTCGAAAAGACCACGTTTTCTAGTTGACTTTGTAACCAGGCTTTCTTACTTAGCAGCCTGGCATTCTCTGGGACCCAGACAACTTCAAGAGTTCATTCTTTTTTTTTTTTTCCCCGACCGACCGACCCACCATCACAAGAGACGGGGCGATGGGAAACGAAACATTTTATTGAGATGGCCTAAATGGGCTTCAAAAACAATTTTTTTTTTGATTTTGGTAAAGCAGACTTCCTAGTTCTGATTTTATTCTTTGCTGTTGGCATGAAAGTATCATTTTCTATAATTAGAGTCTAGTGAGCATATTAGTAACAAAGGAATAAGCGATTATTTAGAGAGAATACAGAAATAGATTTGTTCTAGCTTCTCTATCCCTTAAACATGACCAGGCGCAGTTTCCAATTTAATGTATCAAGTTATCACTCATTCCAAGTTATTTACTACTATTTCCTGCCCGACTCCAGCACAAACAATTCAACTCATTACCAACTGAGGTTTGTTAGGGAAAATGAGAGGTTCTCAGCTACTTTTATATAATGGGTGCAGTTATCATATGCAACCTTCTTGAAGAGGATAGGCACGTCGAACCTGAATAGTAAGACGCCGTTACATGATTTGCTCACTGAGTATAGACAAGTGCCGATAAACAGAGCCCTGCGAGTCCGGAATTTTAAAATGCAGTTACAACTTCAGAGGAAAATATCTTCGGCCTAAAGAAATCTCAACCAAGAATGAAGAATGACCAAAAACCTAACCGGTAATTACTCTGAAAAAAAAAAAAAAAAAAAAAAAAAAGGCACTCCCTGGCCAATGAAGAATTTTTCAAACAAAATTCGAGCTTTCAATTTCACTGTCTGACGATTTTAAATGTATTCATATTTTTATTGAGTTATTCAATAATATCTTATATTCTATTTTAATACCTCCTGAATTTTTCGTTAGTGTATTTATTCATCTCCCATTGTAAATTATATTTTATCCCATATTTTGGAAATGCAAACTACCTTATAGTTCAGAGTTCCTCCAGTAGTAATGCATTGTATTATAGACCTTATGCCAGGTATAGATCAGAATGAGGTAGAAGCGATACTACGCACTTGTACTGTGAGCGATTCAAACGCTCTCTGTGCCGCCTTGCAAATGAAATGCCAATCTTTGAATTTATTTATTTCGCATAGTTTATTTATATTCTTTTATTCCTTGATAATGGCACCGAAGCTTCGGGAAACCATCGCAGTTTTTAGAGGTTTCAATTTTTTTAATCATCTTTAATTTGTAAAAATTACTCAATTCAGCCAACTGCATGCCAAGTAATTTGTCGTTTATAAAAACCATCTTTCAGTCTGTCTAGCCAAAAAACGTTTTCCTCTTAAATTTGAATTATTCTAAATATAATTTAGCTAACGCTTTCGGCTAACCTATAAAAACCAGTGCACTTGAAGAGTAATAGCATACTTGAAGAGCTTTAGTTGATGTCAAGAACGGAAGAACGTTTTATGCACAAGCTGAAGCTGCGAAAACCAACTAAGGAGCAGAAGCACCTTAAAGCTTGAAGTAAGAGGAAATTATTATAAAGTAACGTAAAACTCAGGCACTCATTTTTGTATGATTTTGGAATTCAAATCTTTTTCTGGATGGACGTCTTTGCCTTCACGAAGCAGATTCATTTCTTACACATTTAACCAATTGAAGTAATATTGTTGTATATCCTTGAATGTAGGGTAAAATAAGACAGAAAGAAACAAAATTCTCTTTTTAGTGATCCTTTTTCAGACTAGTAGGATCGATTGAATTTACCGTACAGTTTCATGGGTCTAAGAAAATATATCTAAATCTCTAGTCATTTCACGTATTTTATTTTTTATTTATTTTATTATTTTTCCACACAAAATAGATTATTGTGGTAGGGAAATCTCTGTATAAGTCTGTTAAGTTTTTGTTTTTTTGTTTATTTTCCTAGCTCTCGATCACTTTTTCTTTGTTATTCAGATAGAAGTTTAGAAAACAACATCCTTCCTCCAGGGAATGTTCTCTTGTTTTATTTCCTCGGTAGCACTTTCAGACTATAAGTCCTATTGATCCGGTGATCTGTGAGCAGATCCAAGAAAACCTAGAGGGCAGTTTAGACACTTTCCCATCCCCCTCAGGTTTTTGCTGTGTTACAGGGCAGCCTGGGAAATGAGATATTATGTAATGCCGCTGTTAGGGATCCATGACGTCATGTGGCCTATCTAGCCGCCATCTTGAATTTTACTAAAGCTTACTCTTTTTATAGCAATTCTCGTTCCTGGCTTGTACAATATGCCTAAATTAAAAAAATTTGCTGGCTTGTTTAAGTAAGTTTCGTTTTTCTTGGCCTAAAGAAAGGTCGAACTTTTTTTGCCTGTAAGCCATAACGTAATACTTTTTATGACGCCATATCTCGTCACCATAGTCGACACATTTTGTCAAAAATCATACCTAAGGAGTAAAACAAGTACCTCTCGAAATTAAAAGTCCCGCGAAAGTTCTTTTTAAGGAATACAACTCTCAATTTTTGCTTTCAATGAAAAGAAATCTTATAGGCTCTTCTAGTTGTTAAGCATTGATTTGGTTAGACTCGTATAGGCTGTATTTGTAGTTTAAAAGAAAACAGACTATACTATATTTACTGATGTAATAAGAACATTTGTTAGCATGGATTTATTTGGATGCTGGTGGCAGCTCAATTTATAACTAGTAGTATAACTACGCTAGTATAACTACGCTACCAAATACCCAGAATGGCACAGCGCTCCTCTCTGCAAGAACACTTGAACTTTCTCGAGTGATATCCGTCGTAAACAAATAAATCACACGCTGACAGAACGCCCTTGATTGGTAAGTAATTACACCTCGCAATCACGAGGCAGCTTCTGTTAATCCTGACAAAGCTGTTTATTTGCCTTGAATGACTGCTTCTAATACAATAGAACTGAGCTATATTCCGCGGGGAATTGGACCAACAAGGCGGAGCAAAACCACGCACAATAGTACACCCTTTGACTTTGTTTCCGTGTTTTTCTCTACAATTCGATTGCACATTGATGTGAACTTTCTGGCTCTTGCTTACGTTGAGTGTAAATTAAATTGACCAATTCCCGCCCTTATACCGAAAATATTCGGGCAGAATTACCTTACTTATTTTACACCATCCCGATGTCTTTTTGCGTGTGATGTTTTTGAAACGAAGATAATGATTTCTGCGTTTGCGTGATTTTTCCACTGCGATTTGTTCTGACAGTTCAACTTATATTATCAACATATAACATATAACTGTGAGCTCTCTGCTGGATCAGTGAGCAAAAGTGGTCAAGCCAAAAAACACCTTTGGTAAGTTACATTTAGTAATGATTTGGTAACATTAAATTTATAGGTTTTCGGGGCTACTAGAAAATTAATTTCTCGCAATCATCACATCTGTCCATATTCCAAACCTGAAAAAATGCAATACAAAAAGATACTTTAGTAGCGTCAACTGACGTGATTAAAATCACCCCATACATCGTTCCTATATACACTTCAGTGTATTGGGAATGATAACCTAAACGTAATTAAAATAGACGAGCCTAGTGTGTTTTGAGGACCTAACTCCTAATTCAGTAGACAATATATCTTTAGTAGACAATATATCTTTCACCCATGTTTGAAAATAAATTAGGAAGGAGAAAAGTCATGTTGACCTGGCAGATAGTTCAGTAACAGAATGAAATTATTCTTCACTGATAAAATGTTTTCTTGTTGTGAGGTTCTGTAAACTGAACGTATGAAAAAGTCGACTTTAGGATGGTTATATTCGTCTAGTTCTGAAAAGCAACTCAACTAGCATACGTCATCATCAAGAGTCATATATTTTAACATATGCTAGGATTTTGGCTCAACTCCAAAGAAAAGGGAATAACCAAAACAGGACTGTGTGTAACTAAGCAACGTAAGAAATCGACCACCCGAATAAGCAACTGTTCTGACTGTCTCCTCCCGCTAAATATTCCAAAAAAGGAATTGTAAACTTGTCAAATTGCTGAAGAAATTGTGGCGCTGGGTTTGCAAGGTTTTACAAGAATCAACGTATTATTGGCGGTGCGAATTAGCCATGGTATACTGAATAGATTCAACCCATGCTGACTTTCGAGAGCTGGGCCCTTCTTCAGAACTGCCTCTCATTGAGTGTTTTTTATCTTCTTATTAAATGACTTATGATCCTATATTGATCAACGGCTCTAAAGTGCACAAATTAGACGTCACAGAGTTCCTTTTCGTATGAAACGTTCATGAGCCACAATACCATGGTAATAATAACATCATCACTCAGCTGTTAAACTATTCTCAATACTATGATATGTAGTACACAGGAGTAAATTTGTATTCAAAAGTTTAGGCTTTCAGTGATTTAATACTGGACTGTTTTTGTAGCTAACTTTACCCTTGTTGGGTTCAACAATTTTCTACTTCAGGCTTCGTTTACTTCGAATAAAAGCGCTTGTAATGAACTGCCTGTTTCAGTGTGTTTTAGCAACCTATCCTGCTAATTACAGTATCAAGCAGTTGTTTTGTTAAGGGAAAAATAATTTGACAGGCAGGTTCCTCGTATAGAATCGGATCAGCAAAATAATCAATCAAAGCTGAAGTTTGAAGGTGTTAGTTAGTTTTTCAAAACTAGCTGCTTATACCGTAGCCCAGGCCAGCGAGCTTTGGATTGGTGCAGTCGTGACATATCAACTCACATCAAATAATTAAAACAATTAAAAATGACTTGTAACTTACAGTCATTACTTATGTAAAAATCATACAGGGAAAACGTAATGTCGATGCATCTGTAAACAGTCACATAACACGGATATTTATATTGTAATATTTCGTTTCCCATCGGCACGGAAGCTTTAATTGGTACTCATACAAAATATCACACGGGCAAAACACTCAATCACTTTAAAACTTTGCAAATATCATTTATTTGAGACGTTTCGTGCCAGTTGCGTGGATGACAAAGCTTCGGAATTAATTGCTGTGACTTGCTCAGCTCCTTATTTGGTCACTGCTCAATGGGAACGTACATGAACCAAGGGTCTCTTCGCTTGATACGAATTAGACATTTTCAATACACGCCGAGGCAAATTTGGCGCGTAAGCTATTCTGACCTCGCGTTTTTTAACTATGTTGCCTGGCTGGATTCTCCTGTCAGGTATAGGGACACCTTGCGGAATAAAAAGAACAACTGTTCATTTCAACCAATCTAAATCCGGCTTCAGAATCGATCCCTCCAGATATTTTTCTAGCTAGCGTGAAGATAATAAACAAATTTCCTGAAGGCTGAAGCTGGACCAGAAACTATCTGCAAAATTTCCTGGGTCAGATTCCGACATTATGTAAAGACTTGGAAGCTCTACTAAAAAATTTGAAATGATTTTATTCTGGTTGGCTTTTACAATTCAATAGCTTAACCTCGGTTTCCTGCAATATCAACTCTTAACGCTTACTCATGAGCGTACGCAAAATATGCCGAAATAATTGCCAAAGAGAAAACATGCCGGAAAACACGTCTTTCCATGAAATTTAAGGAGATGAATTTTATTTTCGTGCTTCATCATAACTTTAAAGGAACTTGAACACGAAACTTCGATACAAGTAAGTCGATTTCACAGTTTAAAATCAGCGCAGATTTAAGGCACTTTGTACAGCCAGTCATGCTAGTAAAGCTGCCCTTTGGAATTTATAGACGTATAAAAAAATTTGAAAACTTTACGCTAAACTCTAATTGGCATCACATAAAGCACTTTCGGCTAGCAAGCTACTGTTTGATTTTTCTTCAACGTTAAAGCCTCAAACCCACGTTGAAAAGCGTATGCTGACTAATAAATAATCCATAAGTTATTATTGTTAAACATTCCGATGATCTATTTACAGATCGGAGTCAAAGAAAACTACCGTTTACGAAAAATAATCAGCCCCCCCCCCCCCCAAAAAAAGGGATAATCTTTATTTGAATGGACAAATTCGAAGGATTTCTTATCAGTGCCACTTTTTATATCATGTGCGGTAAGATAAAGCTTTATTTATATTGCATCGTAATTATTCAGCTGCAACCAGGTTACAGCAGGACTGAAATTAATCCAAGTTGTTGCAAAGCGTTGCACAGGGTCCTAATCAAATAGCAATTGTTTTAGATTTCGTCAACTGACTCAAAAATAAGAGCCATCTTATATTTACAGTATTAAAAGCAGGAGATCAGTTTTATTTGAATGGTTACACTTCAGGATTTTATTAACAAACTCAAAGTTAGAACAACCTTGTCAACAGCACAATGAACGGTACCATGGTACAGATAGTAATTCTAATTAGCTTTAATTTGGATTTTCATACTTTAAGATTTGATCTAGATCTATACAGACCCAAAAATTAGAACCACCTTGTAATAACATAGACAGTGCCACAGGAAACTGAGTACTGCTCAGAAGCACCGATTCATTTGAATGGTCACACTTTAGGATTTCACCTACTGACTCAAAATAAACTTCCTTGCATCACAGTTAATGAAACACAAGAAAGTACTGTTCAGTAGCTCTCATTTGAATGGCCACTTTTCAGGACTCCATACAAGGACACAATCTTAGAACCACCGTGTACAGCATAATGAACAGCACCACAGAGAAGTACTGCTCAATCGGCTTTGTTTTGAAAGCGCGATTACAATGTTTTTTACCGCCATGACTTCTTATGTAGAAACAAAAGTTAAGTTGACTTGTCAGTAAAGCGTAATAAACAGTACTCAGGAAGGAAGAGCTGCTCAATGGCTTTCTTGAATGTTCCGGAATTTGAAGATTATACCCCAGGACAGTAATGCCGGTAGACCACCTAATTCTCATAACAATTCATTTGAATGGTCACACTTGACTAGTTCATGCACAGTCTCTTGAGTTAGAAAGGAATTAAAAAAACCCTTCCAACCAGGAAAATTGATAGATCATTGGGTCACATCGCAGAAATGTGCCTTAGATCTAAGACAGAAAGAAGACAAACATACATTCAACAAACATATGTTATTTTTACGTCATAAGCTGCCGTCCCGTTTTGTAAACAATGATCCCTTGTTAATCGGCTTGTCATTGTTTTCTATGGTTACAGATATAGCTAGATATGGATAGAACTGCCTTTTGGTCTTTATCAGTTTGGTTAGTTAAACAAGTGAGCTTAGACACGTTATACAAGTATGATAACTCTACTTGTCACAGCTATATCTACAAAAAGTAGACTTGCAGCACTCTCGTGGCTCAAGTGTGCGGTTCGCCTTACGCCCTACGCAAGCGTGGCAACTCGATAGAGATGTTATCGCACGTTGCCAGGGGCCGATCGAAGGTCTTGGATCAACGCCAGGACGGCAAACAGAAAGAAAAAAAGTGTTTTGTCTAGTGCGGCTTTTACTGAGATGTAAAAAGAAGTGTGTTTAATAATTTTATTATTATACTATTATTAAGTAATCTTAGTCATGCCAGTGCTCTGATTGCGGAAAGAAACAAAGACGGATATTGGATCAACATATCCATTGTACATTTCAGTTTATGCTAAATTTTCAGTTAATCAATCATTTTCTTTTTGAAAACAACACTGTTTTTTTGGCAACCGTTGCCCATTTTAATTAAGAACAGGTGAATTCAAAGAACAAGAAGAGAAATCAAAATCAACCTCTCCTATTTTTCGTCGGTGTCTATCATAATCATCAAGACTAGGCCTTATAGAAACACGTTATTCGATCTTTAGAGTTTATGAAGGAAACCCTATGATGTGAATATTCAAATGAAACCTCTTTAGTAGCTTAAGGGCCGGGTACTTTTTGTACGTCATAATCTTATCAAAATACAATTTGAGATTTTCTTTTTGAAATTTAAAGTTGTCCCCTCAACCAAGTGGAGTTTTCTTTTTCTCATATTTTCACTATGTATGTGGTAGAGATGGTGCACAATGACAGTGTCTAACGGGAGAGGAGATACGGTTAGTGCCAATTAGTATATATGTTGTGGTTCAATTTTATCCTTGGTTTAAATTTTCTTTGCTTTTCAGTTACAAACTCAATATCATACATTACCATACCCAAAAACAAAAGAAAAGAAAATTTAAACCAGGAATAAACCTGAACCACAACATATATATCACACAAAAACGCTCTCATTGGTTAGCTCGGTGTTGAATGACATTTGTAAGTATTCAGATCAATTAACTATAGTTTCAAGAATTTATGTGCGTGGTAGAAATGACTATTTTGCAGGGAAATGTTCGTAAAATATATTCTCAATAGATAAATAACAGCTACACTCCCAAGTCCGATTTGGCAGACTGGTTAAAAACAAGCAGCAGTGTGCCAATGATTATTTGTCAGTCAAATTTAGTTTAACGAGATTTGGTCTACTAACGTCTTATGGTTCATTAACGGAAATGATGCAAAACAAGTAGAATTTTTTTATGAAGTTGAGAACACTTTGTTTTTTGATTGTTTTCTTATGTTTTCTTAACTTCAAGATAGAACAGTAGTTATCTTAAAATTTGTTTTAATTCCGTTTACCAAGCCATTTTCAACGATGTTTCTTCAAAAGCTCGAAGGAAAAACTCAGCCGTGTCTATATCACGTATTAAAGACACTCGTTAAAATTAATTTCTTTTGTATTTCCTTTCTAAATACCATTAATGAGTTTTATAAATACATAATTGCTCACTGTACAGACTTTAAACTGACTTATTAAGCTGTAGTCCTTCGACACAGTGACTCCGTCTAGACTTGCAATTTACCAAAACATCTCCATCTTAAAAGTTAACAAGACTTCTTTGCCCTTAGCTACTTGCATTGATTACGATGGACTTTTTAGATGAAGATTTTTGCGGTTACCAAGGGTATTCAAGAACCCCAACTTAAGAATAAAAGATCGGAACGGCATAAACATCAACGTTTCCCGCAGGCCTTAATAGAAATTACCAGAAACAAAAAAAAAAATTCAGTTGGCAAAATTGTCCAAAACCACAATTAACCCAATGTCACAGCCTTTTACTTGGTATGATTAGCATATAAAGTTGTTTTTAGTGTACCTTGCCAGCTGCAGACTGAAGTTTCTCTCTTGCATGGCTTTTAGCGTTTTCGAAGTCGTTCACGTCAATTTGTTTACGCCCCGCAAGAGACCTTTACAGCAAGCCGTTCGTGATTTCCGTTGAGCATGCTCTTTAGACACCTTCAAAATCTTGGGGGTAGACACGTAAACAAGCTAACCACGCGACGGACAAGCCACGCTAAAACCCGTGCAAGAGCGAAATTAACCTCTGCTCGCAAGGTATTTTGTAGGGCCTTGTTTGTCAGAATTTTTCAAAATGCGGAGACCTCAATTCAGCACGTGTTTCTAATTGTCTAGGCTAGCTACGAGACTCTTGGTTTCTCGTAAACGTCGACTGCTTCCTAACTATCAATAAATAAATAATTAATTAATGTTAACTTAGTATCGATGTTTTGGTGGCTGTAGATAATCATATACCATTGAGATTGTCGGAAACAGGTATATAAAGGCTCACTGCGTAAATTAATACACTTTTTCTCTCAGTTTGATGAGATTTTCAACAAAAAACACCTGATTTTAGAAGGGGGCAACGGCAACGGCGGATAGACAGTTGCGTCACGTGTTCACAAAGTTAGTCGCGCTTCATCTTTCACTGCTTCAATTAAGCCTGTTTCAAACACCTTGTGCGCATGTGCTAGTAGGTTAACAGAAACACAGGGGCCTACAAAACCCGGTACGTTTGATGATTTGTGCTAGGGAATGAACAGTAATTATAAGTTGTCACTAACCTTTGAGACTGCGAAAATATAGGGGTAATGTTTCCTTTGCAAAGCACCACAGGCACTGTCCTTGCTAATTGAATTATTATTATTATTATTATTATTATTATTATTAGTAGTAGTAGTAGTAGTAGTAGTAGTAGTAGGAGTAGGAGTAGGAGTAGGAGTGGGAGTAGGAGTAGCAGGAGTAGCAGGAGTAGTAGTAGTAGTAGCAGCAGCAGCAGCAGCAGCAGCAGCAGCAGCAGCTGCTGCAAATAAAACATTGAGTTTGGTCTCAAAAAAAAGAAACAGAGCGGTGATTTTTTTCCAAGTTGTTCAATAATAATGTCCATAAGCCATTTTTCCCTTACTAACTTACGGCTAAATTTCATAATTTCATCTTTTTCCATTTTTGTCCTGCAAATCCGCGAAAGAATCTTTGCTCTTGCTCTCCGTTTTTTTCTCTGCAATAAGAACAAATTATAAATAGATTTATAACTATTTAACAAATAGAGAAAGAAAACTAAATGTATATGTACTGTTTTTGAAATTGCAAGCTAAGACGGCCCCTCCGGGCCATCACTTCTTGATCCCTGTCGGTTTAAACTTTTACTATGACCATGAAAAATTTCACTATTAAAAATCTACCTGGTTCCTTAGAAATCGTATACGTACCACTTGATCGCAGTAATGGCATTTTAAAGCGTAACACTTGATCGCATTTACAAAAATAGATTCTGAAGACCATACCTCAAAATAGTTTAAGCAAAACTGAGTCATCATTGATCTGCTTCTTTTAAGAAAATCAGTTATGAAAACATATTAATTATTTGCCTTTGGATGACGCCAGCTTTCTATGATACTAACGAAACTAATTGTCAACGTTTGGGGGTAAAGAGTTACTGTCAAATCAGCTCTGACAAAGTCATCCGTCTAAATCATTAATAACGTCTTTAATAACTAAAAACCTGCAGGTCTCAACTGCAATTTCAAGGTTATTGTTTTAGCTGTGTAACCCAATTTAGATAATATCCTGAGATTACTGGCACAAGTCAAGCCGGAATGAGTCTTATTAGAACATAACAGGTCTTGGAATTATCGATCCCGCGGTCATGATGTGAATAAATTGAAACCGTTAATATATCTGCATGAATTCTTAAGTTGTAATGACTAATGATTCATGATTCATAGTTTTTTTTCTCAGTATTACTAGCTAAGCGAGAGTGAAAGTTTTAAAAATTGTCCATACTTTTGTATCTAATGAACTCTCAAAAATCAAGCCTGTGCTGACACAATTAATGTGGGCTGAAAGCAAAAGATTCCCAGCTACAAATTGTAAATGATACTTAATAAGCTATTTTAAGGACACAAAAATAATTTTACTTAATAATTTGAATTGCTTTCTTTAATTATCGTTTTTATTATTTGGCCGAAAAAAGACTGGCTGTGAGGGGTATCTTTTTAGGCATTATCGTTTGTATTAAATTTGACGTTTATGGGTTTTGACCAGTTTAATAGTTCCAAAGAATATGCCCTCAAGTCATGTGTTGTTTTGATTCGTAAACTATTGTAACGTAACCAAGTAAACCGGCCATACTCTCCCCACGACAGTCGGGGAGTTGTGTGAAGGTCTGTTGATGAAATCCTTTAGTACGTATGCCTCGATATTTTTCGTGAAACCTTTGCTATTGCTTCATCACTTCACAAAGTGAAACTCTAGGATAATTCCTCCAGTTTTAATAATTTGACCCTCTTGAATTCGTTTCGCAGCTCATAGTAATTGTACTTGCGTAAAACTAGAGAAAACAACGTTTTTGTAGAGCAAAGTTCTTGAAATAATGGGCACTGCGGTGGGCAATACATAACAAATACTACTTAGACAAAGAGAGCTTGAATTTTATCTGGAGGTATCAATATACCCCATCGGAAGGGAGCAGTGGTATTGTTCGCTATGAACACTGCTGGAGTTCATTTTACTACCAAAACACGTAGTACGATAATGCAAATGAATTTTATTGTTCGATATTGATTAACCGTCGATCAGCCCCGATAATGATGTTAGATTGTTCATGTGCATAATTTGGATCGAACATTTTTCAGTGCATCGAAAATAGGGGCTTGTGTAACGTTGGGGTACGTTGATCGAAAAGGAGTAATTATATTTTCGCGAGTGGAATGAATGGTAAGTAGAAAGAGTGAAAACTTTAAGTCTTATGAGAGGTTTTAAACAGTACAACAACGCGTTTCGAAGTCCACGCCAACGGTTCAAATCGGCAACTTGGTGTCATTATAGTTTGCGAATCGCAAACCATGTAACCACAAACAAAAATGACCCAGCTAGCTCTTCTGAAGTACAAGCGGTAGCTTGCTTTTCTTGTTACTGTCTATTTCATTAACTACCAAACTCAAACAAAGCCGGGTGGAACGACCGTTATTTGATGCTCACTACAGTTCTCTTTACACTGAAACTTTTACGTAATGTTTATCTCACACAAATGGAGAAAAGTCATGTGACTTTCCTTTCACTTTATTGTGCGCCCGAATTTTTCACTCTGAAACATTATTCCATTTACTAAGTACAGTAACGTTTTACTCTCAAATTTATGCCATGCTTTCTTTTCCTAACACCTTGAAAGCCTTCAAAGTTTCCTAATGAAAAGAACTAAATGTTTTGACTATGATAATGTTATTGAATGACCTGTTACTATACTATAGTGTGTGGACAATAAAGTACGCATAGATTATCATGTGACCGACAGAAAAAGCGCGGAAAAAACAGTCTTTCAAAGAGCCGCGTGGCGGAAAATCAAAACAGAAATTTTATTTGCAAATATCACTACAGGAAAGTACTATTAATATCTTTTATCATTTCCATTATATGTGCACCAGAAGAAAGTTTAGAACACACAGTTATTAAATGATCATTACTAAACTAGGCTATGATTCCTGAAGGGATAACGTTCATGTTTCAACCTCAAAAACGGTCAAAAATTTGAATTAGGTGGATCAGGTTCTAGAAACTTTCCCAAAACTGGTTGAAAAATCACCTCAAAGTGCAAATTGTTTAACACATGGCATAGTCATTCTTGATGCATTTTCATTTACGCACTACGCAACAGACTTATTAAGCCATTTCGTCAACCGTATCTTTCGACTTGGTTTTTCAGTACAGTTAGTCTTAAAAATTCCTTCTCTCCCCTATTTGTCCAAGTAAATGAATTTTACAATTGCGCGCAAATAAAAACAACGGATATTCAAATCTTGAAAAGTCTGTACTACTATATTGCTCAAATAGAAGGCTTATCAGTTGTTTACCAGCGCACGCAAATTTCATCCAATCTTGACTGTGGCCCCAAAATGTGATAAAGTTGTTTAGCGCATTTATCTTTTTCCTGTTCGTTTCTACTGAAAAGTTCAGTACTGTAACAGAAATGTGTTCGAAACAACAGAGATGAAGATAGCCGGCTACAGAAAGAAAACAAAAAGTTCTACCATGTCTATATTTGTAATCATTAACAGTTTCGTGCGCGAATATCATTTGATGAGCTGAAGAGTTGTCCCTGTTCAACTCGAAGAGGTAGGAGTAATTAAAGTAGTCGAAAAATCATCATTAGGTCTATTTTCCAAGGACCTGTCGTCTCGATCCCCTTAACAAATAGCTACTCATCTCCGAATCAAAACTCCTCACGAACCTCCAAATTTTTTTTACGCCAGATGCTGTTAGAGATAACTTATCAAAACTATTAATTCTGTTGAGTGCAAGAGCGTTTTTGGATAGCTTGTCCTTTCTAGACTTTTTTTAAAACCAACCGTACGCGTTTGAGTTGTTTTCACCTTTCGTGAACACGCGAGGAGGCATCGAAAGCGTGAAGAACACGTGTAATCAGACTCGCCTGAGACTTGTCTTGCGTTGGGTCTCCAGTAACACCTGCGCTGCAAGTAACAGTTGAAAGAGAGAAGACCTTGGCCTAGAGCATAGTATTGATTTTGCGGTCAATATTCTTAGAGGCGATAAATTCAGAGCAGTAAAAAACAGTTTTCATAAAAGTGCTTGTTTTGATGGTTATGTTGTACACATCATTGACGGAGAGTGCAAAACAGTGTTAAATAGTCTCACCGCATATCATATGTGGCTGTCGACTTATTTCAATAGCCAAATTTGGCGAAGCTTGGAGACAGGATAGGTACGAGTCCTACCTGGCTTTGCCTAGCCGTGAGTCTTTAAGTAAAACCTGTAAAGTGATCATTCTAGACTCTCTCTGGTAGTACCTTCTAGTAATACCATTTAACTTTAAATAGTGTGCAAAATGAGTTTTGGAACTGACTTTGAACTGTGAATGTATATATCTTTTAGTTACGGTTCAGTTTGGCAAGTCATAATCAAAAAGAATAGGCAAGCCTAAAGATAAATCAATAAATAGTATTTGAGAAGACAAACAGGGACTTGTAACCTAGCTGCGCTCTGAATTAGCTGTTTGATCTTTGGGAATCACGTTAAACCAGTTTTACCTGTTTCAGAACAGGCAGAGACCAGAGCTGTATAATTATACACCAGAGGAGTAGTCTGATTATACACTGACTGTTTTGAATCGCGAAACTCGCAAAACAGACCTTCTGTTAGTAATCTTCACTTTGTGTTAAGGCCGAAGTCAAACAAATGATAGGAAACTACCCTGCGATCTAAAACTGTGTTATTTATGATTTTCAGCATAGCGGTTGCTTTAGGTTTTTACCTTGATATGTGAGGATCCATTAGGTCTTCATTAGCTGAAAAAGCATAGCTGCGTCATAGCGAGCTGATATGGAATGAATAACTAAGCAAAATAAGTCTGGCTATAAGTTTGTCTGCAACTGATTTCTAAGCTTCTGTGGAACGTTACGGATTTTAAGGCACCAGTTAATTTTCTTATATATGGAATAAATAAGCAGGGGGAAATATATAAGACAGTACTTTGTTGTCAAGAGTGCGCAATCCTGGATTCGTTTAGTTATCCTGCGCAATAGGAGCTCTTGTAATGCTCTAGTGCAAAAACCGGTTAGACCCTGTTCGTTGTGCGACTGTGCAAAACATTAATTATCATGCAAGATGCATAGTATTTGGGTCGTGAATGTCTTTATGCCACGACGGAAAATTAATGTTGCTTGCCTGTTCTTACAAAACTGTCAGTAAGCAAGTCAGTATTTCAAAGCGCAAAGCATATTTTTATCAAATAAGGTGCAGCAACGGTATAATCACATTAGCTGTAACAGTAGTATCAACAGCAGTGATGATAAGAATAATGATAATGATGATGATGATAATAATTAATAAGGATTAATAATAATGATAATAACGATAACTTTATTATTATTATTATTATTACTATACAAGTAATAGTCATACGATAACAACACAAAATTTGTACTCTTGGATCCTTATACAGTATAAAAAGGATATCAAAAATAAGTATTTAATCTATAAATAGATATATCTGGCATAGTGTAATCATTTCCTACAAGTCATAACAACATTCTGGCCACGCCTAACTGATCAAACTGACAGACAGGCAGACAGAAAACTTCAATTTGTCGAAACTGACTCGATTCCACTGGACCTGAAAGAAAACCGACAAAGCAGCTTTGTGTTATTGTAATAATAGATTTCCGTACAAGTCACATGGTGTTAATAGGATGCAACACCGTCAGAGGGCTGTAATTCTGAATGCCTTGACTTTCCGCCGGATACTCTACCCTGGGAAATGAATTGAGAGAAATAAAGTCGATGTTATTGAAAATTTGTTGCACATAGAAGATAGCAAATACACTCAAAAAAAGGTTGTTGTCAGGGAAAATACCAGTTTTATCTCACTTTTAAAATTGTTATGTATCCTCTAAGGTCTTTGAAGAGGATTAGAGATTTACAAACGTCCGTTAATTTTGTCGGAAAAGCTACGCGTACATATTACAATTTAAATTTGTTTTGTGAAAGTGATGGATGGTGACCGTCCAGGCGGAACTCGGATTAATTATGTAACTTCACTGAGGGCCATTCCCCCAATCCCTCCCACGACAATCCTTCGGTACAAAAAATAAAAACAAAACAGCGGTTCCCTGCTGAAGTGACGCTGTTTCAGTTTAAGGAGTCGCTTTTTGTAAACCAAGGCATTACCAACGGACACTAGGTTGTGTTCCTAGGTAGAACTCTAGGTCTAGCCTCATAAATCAAAGGCAAGCTTAAGACCAACTTAAGATGTTTTCATCGCCATATTGGAGTTTATCAGCTTAAAGCTACTTCAGCCGTCCTGCACTTTGGTCCTGGTCCGTTTGGTTGTTGACACGCTTTGCAAATGCCTTCAGTTTTATTATTTCTCTTAAAAACGCTTAATGAATTCCATCAAAACAACTTTACAGGCTACCAATTGGTCTAAATAAAATCAAAACAGTTTTGCAAGCCATTCGGGCGTTTCGTCTGCTGAATTAACTATAGACAGTGCTTGAAGGCATAAGCCATCATTGTTTACTTCATCTCATCCAAAAGGCGCGCTAATTTAGCCTTCGAATTTTATCAGGATCTAAGCTTTGGTATAAGGTAAGAATTTATCTTCAAAATAGCATCAATCTTTTCTCCTCTTTTACCCAGCGGTTGCGTACAGCTTCAGTTCTGAAAGTCTGAAACATAGGACCGACAAGACCTTAATAACTTTGCCTTATATAGGAAGTCTTACACTGAAAGTTGTTTATAATTCTTATAATGCTAACTAGCTTTCATGTTCTTGCTATTCAGCTTTCTTTTGCCATCAGTGAAAAAGCTTAGCAATTACTTATCTCAGAAACTATCATAGTTACTGAATTTATTGTCATTTTAGATCATTCTCAATCAACCACAACCAACATAGCCTAAATTGCGTAAAAGTCGTGCAAGCTGCTTGTTAGAAAACACGAAACACTCAATGTTATGAATGAAAACGTAGCTCCTGTCGTGATTGATTAACGTGGGCTTTACTACTGTTTCCGCGCCAAAGCAACAGGTTCCAGAACTGTTTTTGTGCGTTGTAGGGAACATGCTGTTCGTAGTTGTTCAATATCCCTTGTTCATAATGGGCGGATGAGCGACGACATGAAACCGCCAGTTTTGTTTACAAAAAGGTGTGTCAGAACACGCTGTACTGTGATTTCCTTGTTCCCGTTTCAAAATTGCGATAAAATCAAACTAACTGCTATGGAGGATCGAAGTTACCCCAACAATTTCTTTGTTTTCCGCCTTACGTTTCAAACTCCAGTCGCGGTCCAAGTAACTTACAGTGTCCTGAAGCTGAGTGGCGGGCAAGACTTTTTGCTACAACATTGCCAAAAGCGACAACATTACAAGGCGATCAGAGCCACTAGTTTACTCGTTTCTATGCTTATCCCTATGCCAATCTGTTATACATGTGCGAAGAGAAAATAGGAAACATGACGATAAGAATCTACTAGAAAATCGCATTTGGAATAGACTAGTATTAAAACAGTCGCAAGCTAGACCAACTGGGGAAGTGTGCTAACGGCAAGAAAATTACTCAAGTTTGATAGCTTTCACATCCTTATAACATTGAAACTATTAATAACGAATTTTCGATTTGACAGTCACACTCGCAATCGAGCAAGTATAGCAGTATTTTGCCTTAGTCCAAAATAAGACATATCACGGTTAAGAAGTATTGAACATTTTTCCTGAAATGATCATCAAGTTTTAGATATTGATATCCACATGGTAGTTTAAGCCCTCTCTTTGTGCATAGCTGAACCGACATAAAACTGAAGACGATTTTTATCAAAACAAGAAAATATGTGAAATATTAGACAACCTTCGTTCGAGTTTTTCAAGTCATTTAGGGGTGTTGAACTGACTTACAGTCATTCTTAAGCCAAAGTTGCTGCATTTTAGACGAGGGGAATGATTACATGAGCCTAGCTAGCCGTGGATTAGACTGAAATACAGTCGGTTATTTTTTCTCAAAATCGGTTTAGTGTAGCGTAAGAGTCTCACGCGCGCGAAGCGAGGGCGTGTGAGGCAAGCGAAAAAACGTCTCTCCCCAGTCTCACTCTCCGTTTTCAGCTTCGCTCCAGACCTTTTGTGTGACTGTCCGCGCGTACTTAAATACGCAAAAAATACGGGCTGTTTTACAGTCTAGTGGGTTGGCCGGCTGGGTCATAGCTTTGATGCCAGCAGCCTCCTCGGCGAAGCAAGCCAGTCCGCAAAATTGGCCAGCTTGGCGACAATAATCAGTCAGTTGGACACTGAACTTTTGGAATTCACAACGTCATCGTGAACAGTCTTAGGAATTGCCAGCCTTTTATTTAAGTAAAACAATCAAACAACAGCTAGAAAATTTGGCAAATGGCTTCAGAAATACTTCAAATCAATATATGGTGTCGCTCTGAGTCGCTGAGAGTCTGTAATTGTCACTTCGAGATCATATCGTCCCTTCGGAAATGTTCGGCAAATTTCCGTCAATCGTCCATGAGTCGTAGACAACAGTCGGAAGTAAGATTCGTCAAACTTTTCAAATATTCACAGTTTTGATCCTTATCTTAATCTTTAGGCGGTTAATCTGGATTAAAGCAGGATCGAGATCACACTGATAGTTCGACGTTAATTGCGATAGAATTAAGACAAAAATATGCACTCGATTCGAGTTATAATTAGTTTCCATATCGCACTAAGGCGCTAGGCAAACAAGACCTACTATGAAGGAAAATCTGCCACGTCTGAGGCAGATCATCTTCATATAAATTATCAGTGCGGGCTACAACTGCCCATCGAAAATGAAGTTTTAAGCAGCATGTTACTTGACTTTACTTCTTATAACAATATTGCGTATTTCACAATTCGCACTAATGCAGCCTGTTGAAGTCGAAAGCCAGATGCCTTGTATAAACCAGAATATTACGCCGACAGACATAACAAGGGCTTTGAATAAATGAAACAGACCTTCATAAACTCATTTTATATGTCTGGCCGGGCTGGGTACATTTATGGGGAAACAAATTCAAACCTCGACGGCGAAACACGATTCTGATAATCCCTTAGGCTGCTAATTGTAATTTCGTATCCTCTCCATCGCCCCAAAGCGTCTTTTGTTCCCTATCATCACTATCCTTTCGTGCCTGTCTGATTTCTAATGCGACGATCCGACATTATCTTATCTTCTCAATATAAAGTCTTACTAGTGAAACATTTGGGCATTTTTTACCTGGGCAAATAAAAACTAAAATCTCAGATTATAACTCAGTTACAATTGTTTTTCAGGATAACTCTTTAAAACTGACTGCATCACGTGCTCAAGATTTTTAAGATTTTTGATTTTTAAGTGTGACGGCTTCTAAAAGAACACTGAGGACAACGTGCAGTCAGTTGGACGTAGTTTTTCTTATGCTGACTGAAGCCTGAGGTTAGGTTGAGGCTTTAATTTTGTGGATATCTTTAATTTCAGCTATTCAAAGCTACAGTGCGTTGTTCCGATTTCCTGCGTTAACGTTCTTTATACTGTACATAGTGATTCCATCATCTACTTTCATTATTCCGGCATATATTTCAGATGAAAAAGAAGAGAAAACTGTCAAATAACTCATCTGCTCTGCGCTGTACTTTGGTACAGTAAATCATCACCTAGTAGTTGAAGTCAGTGTGATTTGAACCCCGGGCGGGTGAAACATATTCCAACGTTTGAAGCTTTATGTGCCACTGTCTCGTCGAAGTTTTATTTTGCGATGGAATTTTTGCTATATCTTCAAACAGTCCTTTCACTTATCACAACACGGATTATGATGCCTCGTGAGCACGTACACCGCTTATACAAGTGCTTTTTAACCCCTTAAAAGCCAAACTCTTAAACGTGTGAGTGGATGAATTCTTTGCGCGTGTGATAACCATTAAGAGTTTGATCAAAATTTCTTGAACACAGCAATCATAAGCAGTACATAGGGAAGTAAACACATCTCGCCAATAAGACGAACAAACTGTGGATTATATTCTCGAACAATACGTACTCTTTTTGAGGACATTTTCTTTCAGCTTGGAATTTTTTGTAATCCAGTAGGTTTTTAATCTGTTCCCTAGAAGTACAAAGTACACCTTAGATTTGGAGAGTTTCTTGACTCAACTTTATTGGGCATGAATTTCAATTAATCGCTTGCTCAACTTTATTGGGCACCCAAATTACATACTTTACATTTGTTTTACTAAACGTGTAAAGACTATACATCAACTGCGTAATCATGAAAGTTCGCCTAATGTCTACTAAGCGGATACTAATATACAATTATTTTCAAAACAGGAAAACGAAAAACACGCAAAAGAAGACCTTCACTGTTGTACATTCTAATTTTTCCGTTAACCTTTTAGTTGTGATAATGGCTTTAGTATAAGACAGTTTAGTGTATTAGATAAAAATGGTCTCGAATACTTTGTATGCAGCCACCCCAGAGGCAGCGTAGATCTAGACAAGTCGGTTGAACACTTGGGTCGTGAGTCATTGCAGCTCAGATAACGACAATTAACGTACTGGCCTCGCATTAGCCTCTGCCTGTTAGTATTAGGTGGAACCGAATACGTACAGGTCAAGACGAGTAGACACCAGAAAAAAGAAAACCTAGTATAGATGTCAGTCTATCTAGTCAGTCGTTTATTTGATATTTTTCTCTGCTGAAGTATAGTGACAAGTCAAATCTTTTTTTGTGAAGCCGGGTATACTGACTCCAATCTGTCGAATGTCGACTGCGCTGCTGACTCGCTGCTTTGACATGTTTGTGGTTTACTCGTTGTTTGTATGCATTAACCGTGTTTCTGTAAATCATCACTGAACGAAGAAAAGTAGTCTAGCGACCCAGCTATTCAATATCAAGAACAGAACTTAAAAAAAAAAGAAGAAGAAAGAACTGGACTTGAATTCTAATGCAATTTTCTGGTAGTCATTCTTGCCAACAACTCTTAGCTATTTTCATTTCTTAACCCACTTCCGCAGTGTATTTTCGACAAGGAATGCTTCAAGGTGAAACAGTTCTTTTTGCTGGTTACTTTGAAAAGGCGGCTTGCAAATCACAAACACTTGGCAGTTCATAGACGGATCTGTTTGTGTAGAATCATTTAAAATGAAATAATCTTGTCTCGGGAAACGCTAGAGTCGAATGAAATCTTTAAGCACTTTCTCGTGCACTACTGAACAAAAATATCTTTAAAAAATATTTCTAAATGGGACTCCTTGATAACAGACAAGTTCGTTGCCTTCTTCAATGATGGTAGGGCGGTAACCTTAAAACCCGCAAAAGCCTCAATAAAGTATTTTGTCAAATCTCGTTCAAAGATGGCGGCTTATCCCAAACTGACTAATGGCGTCACACTATCGCAAAGATTTAGCTAAAAATTGCAAGATAATCCTCTTTTTTGGCATATCTTTATTCGCTAAATACTAATCTCCGTACAAAAGAGAGCAAGGGCGGGCGGAACTCTTTGATAAACCAACACGCAGGCGCAGTCAAACGATATGGTATGATTACAGACTATATCATCATTCCAAGTAACGTGACTTTGGAGTTTGGACGCTGAAACACCGGGATCAAAATTTTGCTTTATTTGCTTCCTTTCTTCAGTGCGTCCTTGGAGACTAGCAATCAAAGTTAAGCAAAACAGAGGCCTTTGTTCGGGGACGAAAAAGCTTGGACGCCGCGAAAAGCAGTAGAAGAGGAAGATCGAGAGTCTTCTGCATAGCTTCGCACAGGTAAACTTCGTGTCACGTTAAGCTTGTATATATAGTCTAGGCTAGGTCAAAATCACCGTACACGTTTATTGTTTAACATAATATTAACATTACATTATGTTAGGGCAAGTAATTGAGGCTGGATCAGCCACGACTTTCGAAACTGAATGCATGAATGGAACCCAATACGACGATGTCGTTGTTTGTTTCGCATATTTTTGTCTTTACGTGCAGTTTTAAGAACTCATTCAGTAAAACAGATTTCCGGCGCTAAAATACACGCAAAAGACACCAGAGGGGAGGGGAGAGGGTACTTCCAAATCGCAGCAGATCAACAGCAACAAACTTTTTCAATTTTCCGTGCATTATCACGTTATCATATCGCTCAAAAAACAATTTTTGGGATCTTTTCCGCGACCGAAGGACACTTTAGACACCCCCAGCTGATAGGATTAACTAATTTCCGTGATCATGCTTCCAGATAGTTACGAAAATTTCGCTAGCAATTAGTGAGAACAAAACGTTTTTATAAGATATTAAGCAGAAACGTCTCCGTTTTCTCGCATCCTCTGAGCATGCCTTGACACTACACTCCGTGCAAAATAGCATGAACTCATTCCGAATTCTGAAGAAAAATTTTAAGAGGATCACTGACAGCCGAACTGCAGAATTCAATCGTTTGACTCTTAGGTGTCATTTACTCATTTCCAAAATTTCCAATTGTTGATCTGTATAGTAGCACGAGGGGTACGCACGGCGCATTTGTGCTGTTTAATCATATGCAATTTGTTTTATTCCACGATACTCAAAAGTTAACTAAAACAAGAAATGAAGACAGAAACGAAATTACAATTAATTTTTTTAGAAATGGTGATGTGTTTCCATTCGAACCAAAACTTATTTCCCCACCCCCGATGTCTCAATCACTCCCCCGGCCCCTGTTCCAAACATTCCAGAATTAAGAGCATGCGCTGTCAGTAGGCCTTTCCCGATTGTGCTCGTAAGATGCTGGAAAGTTACTCACTGGATTGCCAAAAAGTTGCTACCTAAATTTCAAAAGTTGTCACCTAAATTTCTTGATATTTTTATATAAACGTCTGAATTAAAAGCTTTATTTTTCCTTCTTCACAATAATTACTAACATCGGTCAAGAAAAAAAAATATTTAAAAAAAGTTAAAAATATCAAAAAACATGATATCGTTGACTTTTTCGTGCTTGATAAGTGCTCTAAACCTTTATTTTGCTCAAAAGTTGCTCAGAAAGGCAAAATTTGCTCGAGGTTGCTAGAACCGCAAAAAGTTGCTCCAAAAGCCAAAAGTTGCTCTAAAGTTGCCGAGCACAATAAGGAAAGGCCTAGCGGCCAGCACGGCATTAAGTTTATGAGGGCTCTCTACAAAAAAGGGGTAAGTTAAATTGTGATCGACAAGTCAGGCTAAACCTGTCAAGGTTTGTCTAGTGAGGCTTTATTACGATCAAGTTTATGTCGATTTGGTGCATTTCAGTTAAATCCGACCAGCTAAAAAGAAAAGTGATGATGGCGCATAGACGCTATGAGGTTGTAGATCAGTCGTATGAATAATTTTATGAAAGACGACCATAAAAAATCAGTGCCAGGATTACCGTCTGGGAGTTTTCTAGACACACTCTACACACCCTGTGTTCACGTGAGATGCGAGGCGAATTCGCGTGTATTTCTGATAACTATTTCGTACCACCGAGTCGTCATTTCTGGGATTAAATTCATTTAAAATAAAGTCGTTCTCTTCTTTTCCACAATTCGAAAAATTACTTTTGTGCTGAGTTGACCTCTCAAATTGTCAAATTGTCAGTACGTCATGGTATTTTATTACAAAAGAATCTCTCTCTCTTTTCTAGCTATTCTAGAGTGAACTTTCAACTTTAAAGTTTCCGGAGGTTGATGATTAGGATTTTAAAATTCCCGTGGATCACTTACAGATATCATCTTCTTTGTCGTAATTTTGTGTTTTCCTTAGTTAACCATACTTCCGCCCATTGTTCTTAAAGTGCTTTTCTAGCGAAAGAAAGATGCCACAACGGCGACGGCAACGAAAACGTTCGAAAAGCATTAGGTTTATTTAGTAAGCAAAACAACAACACAGCACGCGTAGCACACTTTCTGGTGCATTTCTGCACCGTCCCTGTACAAATAGTGCTTTACCATCCACTCTTGGTTTCCATAGCAGTCGACGCCGTTAAAAGAAGGTACGTGATCAAATTTATTTTTGAGAAGTGCTTTACTTGGCACTGCTGCTGGTTTGCCTATAAAACCCATTAAAAATTGTCCGCATATTCTACCACAGGGGCCATTTGTTTTGACAATCTGCACGCAGTTTGACCTTTTTTGTTCCGAATCAGGTGGGACCAGTTCATTCAATTACGTGGCTCCACTTCAGCCTCCAGTACTGCTAGAGAAACGCTGCCAAGCTCATTACATGTAAAACACTCTTTCCACGAACAAACAAGGTCACGTTTATTTTATTTTATTTTTTGCCAGTAGACTTGAAAAATTTTACTTGGACACTGAAAACGAAAGCTTTGGGTTTATTCATTGCCACTTAATTATTTTTAGCCGGAATTTTGAACAAAGTATCCACCGAAAATTATCACAGCCTTTTGACCGCCAAGAGGCGAAAAAGAGAAAGTTAACAAAGCCCAAAAAGCACACTAGGGAAGGAAAAGAGAGTGAGCGAAAAGAAAAACAAGGAGAGAAGAGAAAATGGCAGTGGTTGCACTCTTAGTTTTGATATACCTTGCTTTGGAGATGGTTTTTGAACGACAAAAAACGGCTTAACGGAATAGACCTAGTTTGCGGTAGCGTTTTCAAAAATCCTGCTAGATTTAATCATCTATTTAGTTTTTTCTTTTACCTTCACGTCAGCTTTATAACCATACCAACATTGTAATAGAAGAAATCAATTTGAAAATAGAGAAACACACACAAACAACAGCAAGTGAATCAGAACTTTCCACTTCGCAAAGGTCGCCATCGAGAAGTGATCTTAAGGAGGATCAACAGGATAATCATTGATTCTGCTTGGACGAACTCCTGAAAATAGATCTTCAAATCATTGTTGGAATGTACTTATATGCTATCTTCGGTTTAATTAAAGAGAGCACTGACAAATTGCCATGTCTCAAAGTACCCCATCCTTTCAAACGACGTCTACCGCGTCAAATTTTAGAAACACCTTTTTAGTACAGCGTAATGAGAAACAAAGGAGGTTATACTGCTCAGTTGCTCCATTGTTGTGGAAGTACTTTAGGTTAATTTTAATTAGTGAGCTTCTCACAAAACTTTCGAAGTGGTACGTACCAGAGGAAAGCGTTGCTTCATGGGGCTGTCACGTGAAGTTTAACAGGCCTCTCTCGGCCAAAAATCGTCTCTAAAATATTTTCTGTCTGTTAAAAAAAAAATAGAGAGCAATAAGGAAGGTGCGAGAAAATGATCAGAATTGAAAAAAATTGCACAACATTCCAGTGATTTAACCATTTATGCAAGTCCTTTGATAACTTGATTCTCCTCACCGTTAGCAAATTTTTTAGCAAAGTCACTGCATTGCGAGGTTACAAACTGAGACTCGTGTTAAACTTACCATTTCACCGATTATCCTGGGATTTTGCTTAACGTTACCACAAAAAAATAACTGTAAGAGAGCGGAAAATTGACATCGCAGCGACGTTTCAGAATTATTTTGTCAAATATGTTGTCTCGTAATTAGATACCCCTCGTTCACCTTTCTTTTAAGCTGTGGGATTTAAGAATTTATCCTAAGCTATTTATTAGTTCTTATTTTTTTATTCTTTGTTTATAGAACGCCAAGGTCACTTTCATTTTTCCGTTTTAACAAATAAGGAAGCGTTAACCCTGAAATCGTTTATTATTTACTTTCGAAAAATTCCAACGGCAAGCTATCATAAAGCGTACAAAATCTGCCTCTGAGAGTACCTGAACAACCGTGAGCAGTAAGTCAAGTTTAGGTAAGCTTTGTTCAATTCGTTCATTTATGTCTTGATGGGTACTTGAAAACTGTCCATTGTAAGGACCAGTGATGAACCCATTTGGTTCTTAATGAAATCATTAATGAGGGAAGAGTTTGTCATGAAAATCAGGACTATCTCTGGAAGCCTGGAATGAGTGTTTTCATGACCAATAGCTGAATCTCTATAGCACGGAAAATTCCATTCGTCTAATAGCTTTTGATTCATGACCATTAAAGATACTTAGGTTTGTCATCTAAAAAATAAGTGGTTAAATTTCTGTTCTGCAGTGGTATGATGATATATCCAAGGTAATAGACGCTCATTATACTTTGAAGTCAGACCCTCATTAAGTTGAACAAGATAATTCACATTACCGAGAATGTACTCCCAGCTTAATCCTTTTCATTTGAATGGTCACACTAAAGATCAGAAAGCTAAAGCCACCCGGGCCGTGTACGCTATAATAAACATCAACACAGGAGATTGCTGCTCAGTAGGTTTGATTTCATTTTAATAGTCATTTTAATAGTCGCTCACTTGCCCCACCCCATTACCATACAGACGTTCTGTAAACTCTCGCAATTTTGCAGAGCTATATCTCCGCTCGCTTACAACGTATCACCTTCAAATTTGGAAGTTAAACTAATTTAAGGGCGTCCTTTCCAGTGGTGTCGACGAATATTCCCTGACTAGTCCATGTCAAAAGTTGACAAAACCGTTGAAGGGACTGGACCACACGGCGATGAATCACGTTCGCCATAAATAACTACTCACTCGTGTAACAACAGATCTCATTATGAACTTAACTGAAGTCAATATAAGGCACTAAATATAAATAATTATATAAATAAAACATTGTGCTAAGTTAATTAGTAGACAACCTCCTCGGACCGACAGTAAAAAGTTGCAATTTAATTCAATTTTCGAAAATGAGAACGACAATGGCGAAAGATATTTCCTGTTGCCTCCTGCAGCTTTAAAAATTATTTTTAAAAAAATGAAGCGGTCTTAGAACAAGTGTTGAAAAACAGCAAAACCAAAACTTAAAAAAAATGTTTGAGCCTATTGTTCGGGCCTTACTTAAAGATAAAATCTGTTGGCACGCGACGGCTTTCTGCACTTTTCATAACTCATGAATAGACGGAACCTTCCAATCATTTTGCATAGCTGTACACAGTGCAGTCGTAGCAGAGGGATACTGAATTATTTCTCCAACTGCTCGCGTTGTACCTATTCTATTTCACAGAGTCTTGGTGTATTGTCTTCCTGCCTTTTCCTGGAGGTTGGGTTGTTCGGTAATATTCAGTTTTGCGTCTTGGCTTGACTAGTGAAAAGCCCTTTTACCTCATCAGTAGCTTATAACGGAATAGCATGCAGTTATTACAGAGAAGCACTAATCAACAGTGAATGACTTATAGCGCGCTCTGCCATTGGCTATAAAAGTCACTACATTATGTCACGAAGCCGCACGCCGCCCTTATTAGATGTTTATCTTGGTAAGCAACGAGCATCTATCATGCTTCTTGTGGAAGATAATCAAACTGTGGATTTTCTGTCCACGGTGTGTCATGTTAGCTGCCCGCTTCCAGGTTTTCAGATCTGATTTATATATATATTCTCAGTTCTTACTCTCTTGTCCTTGCATGGTGTAGATTACTCGAAAAAAGAAACCATCTGTGTCCATGAAGGGACTGAGTCAGTCTTGCACTTTAAACCTGCTATCGTATAAAACTTATAATTAGGCAAAATCCCGCCTAATCGTACAGTTGTTATAAATCTATTACAATAAGCTTAAAAGGCGCGCTTGTGCATTTTTAAGGCTTGGCTATTTTACGAAGACTAACATTACCAATTGCTAAACATGAACAACCAAACTGATTAAGTTACGTTATGAGTGATTACTGCCTGGTCTTTCAATCTTTTTGCGTACATTACGAACAGCAACAACCGCAAAAACACATAAAATAAATCAGCTTTACAGTTAAACTGTGTACAATTTGGTGGCCAGTTCGTTTCGACTTCGTTTTTTACTTGGCCAAACCGCATCAAAGTGAATGCAATTGTGAAACAAAAATATCAGGTCAATCGGGACTGGTGATGGCTATTGCTTACGTCTTACTATAAAAAAACGAACGATTAAAATCTGAACTGATATAGAGGATCAACCCTAAGAAAGGATCGAAAGCATACGTGCGGAGGTCATGTGTTCAATGATAAAACCTTCGTTTTTCCTTGCGAAAGAGGTGATTCATTAGAAAAGTAGCAACCAACTCATCTACTGCATCACAGACTGAAGTTATAAATCAAGTATTCTTTGCCCACGAATAACAAGAAAAGGGTTAGTTCATACCATTCTTAACTATTTTTGTTATCTTTATTTTGGACTACTAAAAAATCACTGAGCGCAGTTCGATCGTCGACAAAAACTGCTAACAGCGTATTCAAAATTTCTTAATTTGTTTTATCTTAAATAGTTTCCAAATGTTCAGATTCAGAAATCTTCTTCGTTTATTAAAAATAGTAAGTGTTCAATAAGGCGAGGTCTTTTTTAATCGCATTTCGTTATAGCTCCTTACAAAACCTACAGCCACTTAGCGCCTCAGAGTTCAGCTAAAAAACAGTTTTTCTCCGCAGTTGCAGAGATGAAACCAATTAAACTAAGATGTGAGCGATCTATTTGTTTAAAAAAAGATCTCAAATTCGTCCTGTTAATTTCCAAAATAACATTTCCATTTTACCTATTCGAGAACCAGGTCAGAACTAGGAGGATAATCCGGCTTACAAGTAAGGAAATACTTTCGCCAAATCTTATTTTCTCTGTCTCCGGCTTTGCCGTGACCTTTAATTACACATATAAACTATTCGGTTTCCATCATTCCCCGTGCCGAACAGCGATAAAGTGAAAACCAAGGCGGCTTGCAGGTAGATCCGTCAGATTCAATGTTTGTCTTTTCTCCTCAAAGCCATTGCTTGGAATTTACAAGAAGTAAGTACTTCATATTTGACTGGTGTATTAGTATTTGGCAGTACTTTTGGTGAAAGTTTATTCATGATGACACTTTGTGTTGACTTTTATAAGGACCGTACATTTCAGAAAAGTAAGCGTTCGACTCGGCTCACATATTATGTGAAATCCACACCACGGTGGCCGTGGGGGGAGGGGAAAGGTTGGAAGGTGGGGACGGTAATGGAAGCCCTTATATGAATTCTTTAATAGAATTTAATTCGAAGGTATGGTATTCAACGGTATAATGTCTGTAAAGAAGGGGTTGTGTGGGGGGATCCGGCGAGGGGAAGTTAGAGGAAACACTTATAAATAGAATGTAACACAATAGAGCCGGAAGAGAACTCTCGGGATTCGGGATTGACCGAAATATAGTGCGGGACTCGTGAAAAAGCCAGATTTCTTGACTGCGAAAAAACGGATGTGACCAGTACTTGAGAAGCAGGATTCGCCGAAATCTTGATACAGGATGCGGTATTGGAAAAAAGAAACGGTATTGGGGACAAAGATGACGGAAGGTTGGGATCCGGGATTGTAGTGAAAAAGGAACTGGACGGTGGGATCAGGACAGCCCGCTCTTTACTCTCTTTCCAGACCCTGATTGAGTTGAGCTGATGGAGGGTATGGAGTTCAATCTGTGTAGGATGTAAAACCGGAAAAATGTGTCTAAAATCAGTAGAACCACGAAATCACTACAAATGGCATAAACAGGGGTTGAGGGGATTTTGTACAGGGGTGTGGCCACCGGGTACTAAAGCCAAGTTTAAGTTTAAACGTCGCGTTTAAGATTTCGAAATATTTTCAGATATAAGCTGAAAAAAAGTAAAGTCTTGTAATGTCTAGAGAGCGGAGTGTGTTTTTGACAACATGGGAACTGAGTTTTCCAGTTTAGTCCGTAAAGATCAGCTTAAGACTCTTTGACGGTTAACATTAATCTCCATTTACGAAGTTTGACGGTAAAATTTAACCTTTTTTAACGGTTGACAGTTGAATTTTATGCCGTTTGACTGCTGATAGTTACCCCACTGAGACCCTCTATATGGCGTGCAAATATATTTCAGGGCTGGCCAGTTAACCGTATAAAAAAAAGGGGTGTAGGTGGGCGATTGGGAGATTGCGTTCGGGCAAGAATTTGTTCTCAGACTCTTCTACTGTGATCTAAAACGATTCCTATTCTTTGCGCAGTACAGCATAAGACTATTAATTCGATGTTATATTTTTTTCTTTCCTGGACTGTTGTAATTTTTTTTTCTCCAAAATCCCCGAGCCGTTTCCTCAAAGGTCATATGGTTCTCCCCCTTAATTTCTTGGCCATGATTAGAAGTTCATTGTTTGAAGTAAAATATAAATCTATTACCATAGGAACACCGCTTTTAGCCTTGAATTGATCTCCCCTCCGTTTTCATCCCTTATTAATTGTAGCGAGATATTTTAAGGAAATCGCTCGCCCAAACCACCGTCACTCTTATTTCAGTTCCAAACAAAAAGCGGTGTCAGTAAGAAGAAAATAGTATTGGCAATCTACTTGTTTTCTTAATAAATACAGTTTTGTTCTTACTCCGGTCAATGTTAAACCTAGTTCTTATACCTCTTTAAGCGGATCATTTTACTGTTATAATTCCAGCGGATCTGTATGCTCTCTTCCTCTTTTTGAGACATCCACTTGAATACGAGCGTTCTAAATTTGCAGCTATTGGCTTGAATCCACAAGGATTTTTGGATGAGCGTGTGTTTTGCAATCTTAAAGCAAGAAAGTTATGCGAAGTTATTTTGTATCAATATTTCTAACATTGGCGAGGCGGCCAAAAGTAACACTTAAGCGGAATGCATGCCCAAGTTCATTTTGTAAGATTCTGCAAAGAAAATTGTACTGAATGTTATGATGATATTGCTAATTAGTTGCTTATTTTGAATGTACACTCCGCAGAATTTCATCCACAGTTTCCGGTAGAAGTTAAAATTACGTTATGCCGTCAAATGTTACTTTTTATTCAGAAAAAGCTTTTTGTTGAACTCTGAAAGAGAAGATTGAGCGCTGATAGTTACGAGCTTGGAGACATTTGCCTGGATCTACTCTAATTCGAAAAGATATTAAAATTCGCGACCACGGAAACGGTCCCACAGCTACAGCAATAACAACAACTCAGCACGTAAATTACATGTAGACAGTTTTACAAGAGGTTGCTTCCGAATCTGAACATGCCACTCTAGGGTCAGCGCATTCAGACTTGAAAATCGAATATTTCAAATTCATCATGTTAAACCACCGACTAGGCCAATCAACCAATCACATTCAAACTTGTAAAAAATGCACATGATTGTAATAAATACAGAGCGATTATGACTGATCTTGGTTTGTAAATATAGTACTGAGTCCCGCCGCCAGTGATGAAAGCCTAAGTTAGTAAGGTTGAAATTGAATCCAGTGTGAGTTACTAGAAAGCACTTTAAGTCGCCGGTTGGTTTTATATGAGCAGATCAATAACGGTGCTTCAGTACAAAACGAGAGGCATGAGAAACGGTTGCTTGATTAATCCCAGAGGTAAACCAACTTAGAGGTAAGCAGTTAGCAAAAACGTAAGTCTTGAAATAACTTGTTTGGCTTCAGGAGACCAAAAGGTTTATTAGACATGATTAGAAGCCGAGAACTTGTGCGACAAGTGACGAATTAACTTAGCGACCATTTTTTGTAGAGTGTGTCACAACTTAAATCCATTATAAGATTGATCTCTCGCTGTTTTATTCATAAACGTGCTTGGCTTTTGACCTTGGACTTTGAAGACGAAACGGATGCGATTGATACAATTCATTTTGCGGTTAAATCATTCACTCGCGTCGATAACTGCGCCTAGCTTTCGGATATCAATCCTGCACAACACTGTTCTAACACAAACTTTGCCTCACTTCAAAAGAAAATAAACTTTATCAAAACTTTGTTCACAATCAACAAGAAAAGATAAAATGAAGAGCGAGATGATCCTTAGATCAATCTCTTTCTCTCAATTGATCACGTTTTAAGATTTAAACACTCAACGGGGAATGGATAGGGAAATTACTAGACCTTTCGTTGTGGTCAGTTTTAATTTTTTGACGAGGGGTCAGGCCACTCCTTTATTCTCTAAAGAAGAGTTTTTCTGTTTTGAAATTCCTTAGGATAATAGGCGAATGCAAAGCGATTTTCACTTTGCTTTGTTGCTGAAACTGTCATCAAGTTATTCGGTATAAAATCAGTAAAACCCTAGTAGCAAACATAAGCCTTAGATCATTGCTACACATTCTCGGTTCAGATTAATATATTTAGGTGGAGTTAACATCAGTGTTATAAGTAAGCTAAGTTTCGTGTAAATTGCATAATTGTTTTATTAAAAGAGACGGTTAAATTTACATTTTTATTAGATAAGTCTATTCATCTTGAAGAAAACAGCAAAGTTAGGCGTCCATTGTCTCATTTAAAGTGACAAGATTTGACAGGAATTGCTCATGGCGTTATGACTGAAGTCGCTCGTGACTTATGCTTTGCCGACTTTCGTAATTTAAGGAATCAACTTTCCTGCTTTTTCGTCGCTACGTGTACAAACTTGGGCGTATTTTGATAGATTTCCGTGCGGATTATAAAGCTGCTAAACTTGCTAATGAATGGATTCCGTAGGCCTTGTAAACTTCAATTGTTCTATGGATCAAAAAAATCCATTGTTACTCCCAGAGTTATTTACTTTACCTCTTTGTCCTTCTTGTCAAGGCCCCAGTCGCCTATTTTTTCACGCATATCGGACACTTAGTTTATGGGCTTTATTGTTTCCTGTACTTTGTTAGCTGTCTTTCAGTGCATGCAAGGGGTTTATAGCTTAGAGTGTTAACAGAATAGTTATTGAGATCTAGAAGGGGACAAAAATTGAACCTTCAATAACTGTCGATCAACGCCCGTTTTTGGCAATGAACTGGGATTACTGACGACGCAAACAAACAAAACAATTCACATGCCTTTTTACAAAGAGAGTACGGGTTGAACACAAATGATTGTTTTAGCGATATACGCAAACAGATTAACAACCTTCCTTGGACAAATTCAGCTTACTGAATTCCTGGTTTACTAAATAAGAAAAAACTGTCCCTGACTGACATTAAAGGTTCTTTTCCATAATGAGTTCACGACGTTAACAAATGACGAAAACTTAAGAACGTCTATGATGAGCAGATTTCCTTAATTGTTTTCACAAACTCAGCACCTGATATTTATAGATGCCTTTCTAAAAGAACTGAGGAGATCAAGTTAAGACAATTTTTAATTATAGAATTTACCTCATAAGTATATACTGCCGGTATGGTATCCGACGCTACCATGAGCTTTCTGATTACACTTGGAGAAATTTAGATGGTCTAAAAAAGAAACATGATAGCTGTGGAAATGAAATTCAGTTTTCTGAATTTAAGTATCGCTACTATATTTTAATGCTGAAATGGGTGCCAACACGAGAGCTGCAGTTATTTGTAGGGGTGGGGGTGGGTGGGGCTTGAGAGGGTGGATGTAGAGGGAACTTGATGATGTTCTTTACAAGGATATAGTTCAACGATCATTTTGTAGATCTCTTCCCTCTGCTGAAACGATACCTTTTTTCATTTCCTTTACCAACTTTAAAGTACTTTACTTTTTTGATACACCTGGCGTGAACAGCAGCTAATGGCGCACTGCCAGTTTAACAGGCAAAGGTCACGATGATACTGAAAGGAAATGATCACTGCAACAGGAGCAAAAGGTGTTGACTGTTACAAACAAACTTTTCACCGATGTCATAGGAAATGTACGGAGAAGTGCAAGAAGAGTATACTGAGAGTATACCCTACGGACCATATCCAAGTACAAAAAGAAAAATTAAAGTTAGTCGTTGCTTGTTTACGTCCTCCATAAAACGCGAAATTAGGCATTTTCACGTTGTAGTCGTGCAAAAACGGGCAAAGAAATGTACCAAAAATCGTGGTACACGTGCAAAGTTGTTGTTTTCCTTATAAAACCTATTATTTTTTTGACATTCTCGTTGCCGTCCGAGTAGTTGGATCTTAAAGTCCCTAATGTTAGTATGCCCTGAATCAGCAGAATTTCTCATGCGCCATCTGTGGTGCCGCCCTGTTGATCCAATTCTTAACATTGTATTTCGTCAGTTCGTTTTGGGTTTGAACGGAGCTTATCCCGTTCAGTGCAGGATCAGAGGCATAACCGCGCTGACAAAGGCTTGCTCTCGTACCTGCGCCAGCCTATTTCAGGATCCAGTGTAAGCTGAATTTGTCAGTCAACAAAATCAGTTAAACTGAATAGAAGTGATTTTGGAAATTTCAGTGCATCTTTAAATTGAAGTACCCAGCTGGCCGCAAAACGCTGAACGAAACAATTACTTGCTTGGAAAAAGAAAACTTTCAACATTACTGCGGTTTCTGCCGGCTTAGTGCAAAACAAACAAACAGGCGTCAATTACTAAGGACTTCAATTAAACCTAGTGCTGTGGAAGACTCTGTTTATGACTAAACTGTAAACACGGATAACAAAGACAAATATTCAGATTACAATGAACGCATTTCCTGTACCAGATTACAGTTATGACGCACGCGCGACAGCTAATTGGCATACTTTTAGCCTAATTATGTAGTTCACATACCGGTCTGACATACAGTTCTACACTTTAGACAGAATTGCCACCACCGCCGACTGTCCTTGGAAAAGTAAGGTCAAGTTTAAGTTCGGCAATCCATTCAAGAACCCATATTTTCTTACCAACTGGAAAAAAAGGCACTTTACCTCGCTATCAACAAACTATTGTTTCAACACGAAAATTGAGCTTATAGTGCCACTATGACCATTTCTGATAGCAACCACCTACTAGCTGCACTTTTTGTAGTGATTTCTGTGCCGTCCCAAAAACAATGGGATAGAATTGTGTCTATTTTCAAATTCAAGTTATGCAGTCATGATGTCGTGCACTGCATACCGAGAAGTCGAGTTGCCCCAAGCCTCTGTTTCAAAGCGAGGCTTTAAATCCCAGTGCATTAAAGGGGTGTTTCAAATTCTAATCCTACAGCCTGCATAGCAAGCGTTTCTGTGCGGTTTAGGAGCAAAGAACGAGGAACAAGAATCAAAGACCGCGCGAAAAATGGCGCAAGTAAAACCGAAAATCCCCTTCCACGGTCTCTTTTTGCTTCGAAACCAAACGGAAAAGCTTGCCGCGCAGGCTACCAATCCTGCTGTTAGTTAATAGCAGCTACAGTGGACACCGTTGGTTTCTCAGGTAGTCAGTAATTAAACTCGAAAGAGATGTCGTTTGGGTTAATTGGATCGAAAGAAAAACTGCCATTTAGCAGCGGTAGGTTTAATCAGCTAAACTAAATTGATCAGAGAATGAGTTCTTAGCCTAAGGGACATCACAAGGAATTATATTTCCCGGAGCTTGCAACCAGTTTCCAATTTCTTTCGGCTGACTTTGCAAATTCGGGTTAGCCTATTTCGAATTCAGATCGTGAGTACGTTTGTCGTATAGTTTTTTTGATTCCAATATTAAGCATTTGCAACCTTTGTTCGGGACAATTTATCAGTCCCAATTAAAAAAAGGAATTTATTCTCATAGTTTTTTTCCACTGGCTTGTAACCTTTTGGGCAACCATGGTTTAGCAAGGCGTTTAGTTTTTGAAGGTGCGTATTCATTTGTTATCCTGTTTTTATAGGGAATTTGAAAAAATGACTAGTTAACATCAATATCATTTCAAATATTATTCCAATTAATTGTTTGTAAATAAGCAGTAACTTCGTTTCCAACAAAACTACCTGTACTACCGCACAGGTTGTCGAAACGTCAGTCACTGTCAACAACAATAGTCCTATTCAGGACTACGTTCACTCGGACGATGAAACTCAACCTACTTTTGAAATGACTCCTGGGTTCAAACCTTTCACAAAACTAGTATAGTCTCGCATCATATAGTCTTTTTGCATGGGAAAACAGTGGGAAAAGCGATTAATGACCGCGTAATCACAAATGTTTGGAGAGTGGTCCTGAGTGGTCTGTTTTGTATATGCATCAAATATTGACCTTAGCTGCTTAGTGTTTCATATTTGAAGAATGTGCATTCTAAGCTTCGCCTCCATGATATAGATAGTTTGATTTTGATTACTTACGCATTTGAGAAACCCGGACAAAAATCCGAGAAATCATCAAAAATAAAACAAAAACAGCCATCTCGGATAAATTATTTCAGAGTAGAAGCCTTACCAGGGAAAAGAGGCCTATACCTGCAGCTGGGGGGAAAGTGACACCTGCCGGTCCCGCCTGACATTCAATCCTCTAGGCTTAATAAAATAATTCTGATATGAGCTCTTTTGTCTACGCAATATTCTACTTTAGACATTTAGAAAGACGTTATATAAAGACTACATCCACGACCAGCAGTCATTAACACTGACTGTGCCTCCCGGTTAATTTCCGGTCTGGCTCCGATGATTGCTTGCTAATTTAAAGATTCATGTTATTCACAGAAACGCGGTGCGTTTATCTGTCGATTGAAAAGTTTTTATACTTTCACTACCATGAATCACCAACACAACTTTTTGAAGCAATGTCAGTTTGAAACCAATCTTATTTTATTGTTATTACAGGTACAACGTTAACGACTAAGTAACTCCCTTTTGGAACCAAAAACGATAAGGTAAGTTGGAAATAAGTAGGAAGTTGTAGAAGTTTTAAAGTTTAATTAAAAGTGGAAAACACAAATTCCTTATTTAAAAAGTTAGTTATCCTTACTTTATCAGAACCTCTGAGGTCTCTCTTGTGGACAGTCATCTGATGAATGAGGCGTTTTATCGATTGGCGGTAAAAGAAGGGCTTGTATTGTATAAGAACATGATTCACATTTTACGCAAAAGAAAAAAAAGTACCGAAATTGAAATAATTAGTAAAGAAAGACAAGGTGGCGTGCAGTGAAACATTCCGTGTTATCGCGTTCAAGATCGATGCGATAAGAATATTGTTATGTCATCGGTTGTCGAAAATTTTGGTTTACATCCGCTTACACGAGAAAAACGGGAAAAACGCGTTTTCAAAAATCGGATTCCACTCCGAGAGCTTTCAGATTGAAAAGTGTTTATCGTAGGATACATGTTCATAGAAATCCAAGATAAGTGTATTGTTACGTAACCGGTTGTCGAAAAATTTTGGTTTACATCTGCTTACAAGAGAAAAACGGGAAAAACGCGTTTTCAAAAATCGGATTCCACTCCGGAGAGCTTTCAGATTGAAAAGTGTTTATCGTAGGATACACGTTCATGGAAATCCAAGATAAGTGTATTGTTATGTCATCGGTTGTCGAAAATTTTGGTTTACATCTGCCTACACGAGAAAAACGGGAAAAAGGCGTTTTCAAAAATCAGATTCCACTCCGGAGAGCTTTCAGATTGAAAAGTGTTTATCGTAGGATACATGTTCATGGAAAGCCAAGATAAGAGTATTGTTATGTCATCGGTTGTCGAAAATTTTGGTTTACATCTGCCTACACGAGAAAAACGGGAAAAACGCGTTTTCAAAAATCGGATTCCACTCCGGAGAGCTTTCAGATTGAAAAGTGTTTATCGTAGGATACACGTTCATGGAAATCCAAGATAAGTGTATTGTTATGTCATCGGTTGTCGAAAATTTTGGTTTACATCTGCTTACAAGAGAAAAACGGGAAAAACGCGTTTTCAAAAATCGGATTCCACTCCGGAGAGCTTTCAGATTGAAAAGTGTTTATCGTAGGATACACGTTCATGGAAATCCAAGATAAGTGTATTGTTATGTCATCGGTTGTCGAAAATTTTGGTTTACATCTGCCTACACGAGAAAAACGGGAAAAAGGCGTTTTCAAAAATCGGATTCCACTCCGAAAGCTTTCAGACTGAAAAGTGTTTATCGTAGGATACATGTTCATGGAAAGCCAAGATAAGAGTATTGTTATGTCATCGCCGATTCGGTTGTCGAAAATTTTGCTTTACATCCGCCTACACGAGAAAAACGGGAAAAAGACGTTTTCAAAAATCGGATTCCACTCCGGAGAGCTTTCAGATTGAAAAGTGTATCGTAGGATACATGTTCATGGAAAGCCAAGATAAGTGTATTGTTATGTCATCGGTTGTCGAAAAGTTTCAACAAACATAATGGCAATTTAACGCTTTTTTTTTTTCAACCTTTTATATATAACGATGTCAGGGAGTTCTATTTATAGGAACATCGATCGGGCTATTACCAAAAGCGACGGAACCCAAAAGGATTTATTACTGTAATATGTGTCTGTATCTGTGTTTATGTTCTTCTGTGTGTTATTATCCGTCCTTTTCATGTACCTTGTACAATTTGCAAATATCTAGGCCTAGTTATAATGCTAAATTACATAGCTGCTCTCTTGACACTCTCAACAAAGGATTTCCTTTCTCACCTTTTCACCATGGAACCTGATGATATGGTAATTTGCTCCCTAAACGTCAGAGGTTTGTCAAACAATTCTAAACGGAGAGAAACGTTTTTATGGTTAAAGAAAAAAAAGTTCTCTATTTACTTTTTGCAAGAGGTGCATAGCACAAAAGAGACAGAACCTTATTGGCATTCTGAATGGGGATATTCGACTATTTTTACAACCTTCTCAAGCTCTAAGGCAGGCGTTGCTATACTGTTCAACAACAATTTTCAATTTCAAATTCTGAAACATTTTGCCGACCCCGAAGGGAGTGCCCGGTTACCGAACAGACCACTCGATGATTACATTTCGCATAAACACAGCCCGAAACCCCAGAGGACCAGGAAACTCTTTTGCACCTCTTTTGGGAATGCCCTTTCGTTAAATCTTTTTGGAATGAAATCAGTAACTGGATGAAAAAAAGCTCTTGCTTTCTTAACGAAGAATTCTCCTTTTTGACTTGCATAGGCCTCGTGAACGATACTACAAACCTGCTTTTCCATCATGCACTCTTAATCGCGAGGTATCACATCTATTTCTCAAACCAAAAAGGCTTTAACCCTTCATGGGAACTCTTTTTTCGAACCTTTCTAAATTGTCTTGATTATGAAAGACGTTATGCCATTAAAACTGGGACTTTAAGAAATTTCAATGCAAAATGGGGAGCGTTTATCCAGGAAAATGATCTTTAGTCTTATTTCCTTTGTCGAGATGTACGGAGAACAGCAATCGCGCTAACTCTCTAGAGGCTCTTTCAGGACGTTTCTAGGCGGATAATCAGTAATCGTGCGTGGTGCGTGTGTGTGCGTGTGTGGGTGTGCGCGTGAGTATGCAAAAACTACTTAAGTAACTTTCGCTACTCTGTATTATATATCTGGACTGTTAAGTAATTACTGTATAGTAGCAATGTATATCATGTATCTATATGCTTTATATGTAAGTAATGTAAATAAGTGACGCAAATAAATTAATTAATTAATTAAAAAAAAAAAAAAAAAAAAAAAAAAAAAAAAAAAAAAGGTAATGGGGGAGGGAGGGGAATTTTCGAGCCACAGGAATTATTTTTTGTTATCAAATTCCTTGTATGAATTTTTTCTAGGCCATAGCATGAATATTTTTTCAGGATTCATTGGCGTGCATGAATTTTTTTTTCATTTAATTTTCCCTTGCGCGATTATTTTTTTTGTACTTCGCCCCCCCCCCCCCCCCCATAAGTTTTCTAATGGTCCGTCCCTTATTTGGTCTCGATTCAAAGAAGAGGTCAAAGAACAGTTACTAAAGATAAATTCCATAGATTCACAATAGTGATTAAGATGAGAGTGGATGTCAATAAGGTCAGACCCCAATCTCAGACACAAAATGGGACAGCGAACCCCAATCCTCCCCCACCCCAAATAGAGGATGAAGCCGTGCAAAGGGCAAAACGCACCATTTTCTCTTCTTTGATGCTTTTTTCGGGCGAAGCTGGTCTAAATTTTCCATTTATTTTGTCACGAGCCAATGGGCTCCTGGTTTTGTCCAAGATCTCAGTGGACAAAATATGGTGGAACAGCAAACCCCCAACCCCCCTAAATCAAGGATGAAGCCGCGCAAACGGCAAAACGCGCCATTTTCCCATCATTGCGGCTCAGACTAGAGCCATAGTTAGTCAGTCTCCAGCCGTAGATGTCTGTGGGCGCATCCAGGCTGGTCCACGGCCGGCCGGAGACTGAGCCTACCCTTGCTGTCCTGGCACGCAAGAACGACCAACATTCTGAACTAGTTTCTTGAGATTGAAGAAGGATTTGAGCGCTCAGGGCAAAAAGTAGAAATGTTTAAAAACCGAAGAACAACCGGACTGGGTAAGATCGAGACGATACACTCCTGGAGACATAAAAACAAAACAAAAAAAAAAAAGCGAAACTACGGCATTCACAAGAACATGTTGTATAACTCCGAATAAATCGAAAAGAACAGGATTGTAAAACTATAGAGTTGGAGAAACTGTTTTTTATGATTTGTTATGAACCAAGATGATGGGAAGTTCTTACTTGCAGCCATTCAAGATATGCCAGTGTTTGTACTGTACCATTCCATTGTTTTAATCTTCAACAACTTCAACTGGTCCATTTGGTTTAATAACTCAAAAAAAGTTTCGTTTTCTGTTTCCGGAAGTGTTACCAAGTCTGGCTGTTCTTCAGTTTTTTTTAAAGTATTTTTTATTGATACTCCGGTGGAGACTTATTCTTACTCGTTCGGGAGGGAAAACAATTTTCCATTCAGTGTTTCAATTCAACAAGACTTCATTTCCTTCCTAAATGTTCAAATTGATCGTCAAAAAAAATACAAACTCTTTCTGTTCTGAATGTTGGTCAACATTCTATGTGAAGAATTTTACACATCGATCTTAACTTGAAATAAAATGTTAAAACTAAGAATATGTAAAATAAGCACATGACCGAAGGACTTTTCATAATTATACATATTGCTGCCAAAATATTCTTAATCAAATATGTGACTGAGACGTAAATATTTTAGAAATTAAAATTACCGGAAATTATTTGAAAACGGATTTCCGCACTTTTACGATTTATGTTTACACCCTTAAAAAAGGCGAAAAAACCGGTGACCGGCCTCGAGTATACTAATACTGCACTGTATTCCACCCTTTTGACTCAGCTAGTCAGCAATTAAACTGGAAATAGATGTCATTTGGGTTAATTGGATCAAAACAAAAAGTGCCATTTAGCAGCTGTAGGTTTAATTAGCTAAAGTAAATTGATCAGAGAATGAATTCTAAGCCTGAGGGACATCACAAGGAATTATAGTTCCCGCAAGTTGCAATCAGTTTCCATTTTGATTCCAATTTCCGCTGACTTTGCAAATTCGTGTTAGTTTAATTTGATTTGATCGTGTGTACGTTTGGCGTATAGTTTTATTTATTCCAATATTAAGCATTTGCAACCTTTTTTCTGTACAATTTATTAGTACCAATTACATAGGAATTTATTCTCATAGTTTTTCTCACCTGTTTGTAATCTTTTGGGCAACCATGGTGTAGCAAGGCGTTTAGTTTTCAAGGTGCGCATTTATTTGTTACTCTGTTTTCAGTATATGGAATTTGAAAAAATGACCAGTTAACATCGGTATCATTTCAAATATTATTCCAGTTAATTGTTTGTAAATAAGTAGTGACGACTTCGTTTGCAACAAAACTAGTATAGTCTCGCATCATAGTCTTTTTGCATGGGAAAACAGTGAGAAAAGTGGTTAACGACCACGTGTAATCATAGATGTTTTGGAAAGTGGTCCTGACTGGTCTGTTTTGTATACAGCTATTTTGAGAAAGGTTGTCGGAAAATATGTGCACGCGACAATCCCGAAAGGTAATATGGGATATGATCAATACCCTGTTCTTGACACTGCAGCTGTCGAACCTACTTTTGTTGCTTTCCTTTAGCACTCGCAAACATACGTCCATGGCCTCTCGTGTCATTCTTTCAAATTCCTTTGAAAAACAGCGAACTTAAAACCACCTACAATACCTTACGGGATTGTCGCGTGCACTTTTTCCGACAACCTTTCTCGAAATAGCTGTATGCATCAAAGATTGACCTTAACTGCTTAGTGTTTCATATTTGAAAAATATGTGCATTCTAAGCGTCGCCTCCATGATACAGATAATTTGATTTTGATTACTTACGCATTTAAGGAACCCAGACAAAAGTCCGAGAAATCATCAAAAATAACGAAACAGGAGCACCCAACGAGAATATAGTTCAAAACCACCTAAACATAGCATTGTTAAACGTAGTTTAGTATTTAAACGGTAGATATAGGCATATTTTTATCCCCTAAAAATTTTTATCTGTTCGGATTTCCTAGCTGAAAGTCTAGTGACCCGAAAAATATAGGGATCAAAACTTAACTTTTCGAAAATTTCAGCCAGAAAAGAGGCTCCCGAAAATTCTAGGTGATCTTTTTAAAGTAAAAATCCGTTAAAAATGGGCAATTATACCATTTTTTTGGATGTTTGAAAATCCCAGGAGAGGCAAGCAAGCAAGAAATTTTACAACAAATGTTCCGAAAATTCTAGATCTCAAATGGTCTTCCAAACAGATATTTTCCGAAAATTGACGCCTCTGCCTACAGGGGAAAGTGACATGACACCTGCCTCACACAGTTTTAGGGCCCCGACGTCTGAAATTCAATCCTCTAGGCTGAATAAAATAATTTTGATGTGAGCTATTTTGTCCACGCAGTATTGTACTTCAGACATTTAGAAAGACGTTACGTAAAGAAAGCATCTACAAGTGCTTCGCGTTTAATTTCGGGCCTGGCTCCGATGATTGCTTGCTAATTTAATGATTCAGGTTATTCACAGCAACGCGGTGCGTTTATCTGTCGATTGAAAAGTTTTTGTACTTTCACTACCACGAATAACCAACACAACTTTTGGAAGCATGATGTTAGTCTTTAACAAATCTTATTTTATTGTTATTACAGGTACACCGTTGACGACTAAGTAATTCCCTTTTGGAATCAAAAAAAGATAAGGTAAGTTGGAAATAAGTAGGAAGTTGTATTCCTTATTTAAAACGTTAGTTATCCTTACTTTATCAGACCCTCCGAGGTCTCCCTTACGAACAGCCATCTGATGAATGACGCGTTTTATCGATTGGCGGTAAAAGAAGTCCTTGTATTGTATAATAGCATGATTCACATTTTACTCCAAAGAAAAAAAAAGTATATTGAGATATACTATCAGTGGTAAAGAAAGGCAAGGTGGCGCGCAGTGAAACATTCCGTTGTTATGTCATCGATTGTCGAAATTTTGGTTTACATCCGTCTACACGAGAAAAACGGGAAAAAGACGTTTTCAGAAATCGGATTCCACTCCGGAGATCTTTCAGATTGAAAAGTGTTCATCGTAGGATACCAGGATACATGTTCATGGAAAGCCAAGATAAGAGTATTGTTATGTCATCGATTGTCGAAATTTTGGTTTACATCCGTCTACACGAGAAAAACGAAAAAAAGGCGTTTTCAAAAATCAGATTCCACTCCGGAGAGCTTTCAGATTGAAAAGTGGCTATCACTGGATAGATGTTCGTGGAAAACCACTCCTCCGAAAAAAACTTGTAAAGTTTGTAATTTTCAACAAACATGATGGCAAAGGCCAAGGAATTTTGTTCCTTGCAGTCTGGGGCACCCACTTTTTTTGGTCTCGATTCAAAGACGAGGTCAAAGTAAAAATTCCATAGATTCAGAAAAGTGATTAAGATGAGAGTCAATGTCTATAAATTAGACAGCGCATACGCTTAGGCTCGTAAGGTCAGACCCCAAAAATCTTTGACAGAATAAAATGGGACAGCGAACCCCAATTCTCCCCTAACCCAAATCGAGGATGAAGCCGCGCAAAGGGCAAAACGCGATATTTTCTCTTCTTTGAAGGTTTTTTTTTTTTTTGGGGGGGGGGGGGGGGGGGGGTAAGGGATGTGTCTAAATTTTCCACTTATTTTGGACAGAATAAAGTGGAACAGCAAAGCCCCAGCCCCCCCCCCCCCCCCCCCCCCGCCAAAATCTAGGATGAAGCCGCGCAAACGGCAAAACGCGCCGTTTTCCCATCATTGCGGCTCAGTTACTCAGTCAGTCTCCATCCGTAGATGTCTGTGGGCGCATCCAGGCCGGTCCACGGCCGGCCGGAGACTGATCCTACCCTTGCTGTCCCGGCATGCAAGAACGACCAACATTCTGAACTAGTTTCTTGAGGTTGACGGAGGATTTGAGCGCTCAGGGCAAAAAATAGAAACGTTTAAAAACCGAAGAACAGTCCGGGACTGCGTAAGATCGAGACGATACACTCCTGGAAACAAAAAAACGCAACTATGGCATTCGTAATTAAAAAGAACATGGCGCATAACTCTGAATAAATCGAAAAGAACACGATTGTAAAAATATAGAGTGGGAGAAACTATTTTTTAGATCTGTTATGGAACCAAGATGATGGGTTGAATTCCGTAGTTTCAGAAGTTCTTACTTGCAGCCATCAAAGATATGCCGGTATTTGTACTGTACCATTCCATTGTTTTAATCTTCAACAACTTCAACGGGTCTATTTGGTTTAATAACTCAAAACATTTTCGTTTTCTGTTTCCAGAGATGTTACCAAGTCTGGCTTTTCTTCATTTTTTTTTTTTAAAGTTTTTTATTGATACTCCGGTGGAGACTTATTCTTACTCGTTGGGGAGGGAAAACAATTTTCAATTATGTTTCAATTCAACAAGACTTCATTTCCTTCCTAAGTGCTGAAATTGCTCGTCAAAAAAAAAAACTCTTTCTGTTCTGAATGTTGGTCAACATTGCATGTGAAGAATTTTACACATCTTATTAGAGTGTTTTCACTCACGTGGCCAGCATCTACGCAAATTTATTGAAACAAAAGAAAGCGTTTGCATAAGAAAACAGTTCAACTCCCACAGGATTGGTTTAGGACACCAACATGGCCGCCGTTTCATTGTTTTGGGACACAAATATGGCCGCCGTGACGTCATGTGAAAGCACTCTATAAGATGTTTGAAAAAACTAAGAATATGTAAAATAAGCACATGACCGAAGGACTTTTCATAATTATATTGCTGCCAGAATATCCTTAATCCAATATCTGTGACTGAGACGTAAATATTTTAGAAATTAAAATTAACGGAAATTTTTTGAAAACGGATTTCCGTACTTTTACAATTTATGTTTACACCCTTGAAAAAAGGAGAAAAAACCGCTGATCGGCCTCGAGTAAACTAATTGCACTGTATTCCATCCTTTCTAAATGCCAAAAGTTAGGTAAACAACCGAGAGGGAGCCTGGGTCTAGGGAGTGCCTTAGAGTCCAAACTCTGTCAAAAATAGAATACATTTAAAGTTTTTGGGCGCGAAGAGTTTTTTGTCTTTTTCTCTCTTGGGACACTGGGCTGCTATTATATTCCTCGGTTTTGTTGAAAGGGGTAAAATAAAAAAAACTCCATACCTCTGGCTAAGCCAGAGTACACAGGTTGTACACAACAGGTCACTCGAAATTCACAAGGAGGAAGACCCCCTCCAAGATTCCACAGTCCAAAATACTGACTTCTTTCAGCCTCAACAAACAATCAGCATCAATCTATGCCAGAAAGTCATTTGGGATTTATGATTGTGTATATTGGAAAACCAAATACAATACTCGCTTTAATCCGTAGACATTTGTGGTATGTTGGTCTTTGTGGTATTCCGAAGACGGGTTTTATTTGGTGGCAAAAGTAAGTCACGCTCTAGCGCGCCGGTCACGTGGAGTAGCGTCAATTCAGTCATGTCAACTCTCATCTGTCAAGAAGATTTCAAACAACGCCGTAGCTAAACGAGCGATTGTGTAGCATTATAGCAAGCTGTTTGCACAAAAAGTTTAGATCGTTCATTTACGTATGGTTCGCTATCACCACGGCTATGAATTTGAAAAACCAACTGTAGATATTTTCGCTTTTCTTTCAAAGAACTTAGTGGACGCTTTGCATGGGCCTTGAAATCAACAAGCTGTGAAATCGACAAGCGGCGGCAGGGTGAAAGCTACAAGTTGATATCAAGACAGTAATCAAAATGGCATTATCGAGTCAAAGAAACAAAACTTTGCTTCTCGGGATGTGGATTTTTTCCTTTGTGGTTTATGGCCAAAGCGAAGGTAAGCAATGAGTTAGAAATTGTTTATTTAAAGAAGATATATCTTTCTAGAATGACTTCCGTTCTTTCTCACTTTAGTTCCCCATATAAAGGTTTACTTTATTTAAATGGTTTTTAGCTGACTCGAGATGAATGAAAACGCAAAGCTTCGAGTGCGATATTCGCCAAGATGCTACCAATTATCTTGTCTAAAATCTACACAGATAAAAGCTATGTTAATTCTGAAGACACTTCAACAAATTTTTTGAGGCGATTTCGCAAATCAAGGCCTTCGTGAATTTGATAATTTTGTAAACAATACTTGACTACTGCGAACGCAAACAGTGTGCCCATTCGCGGCTATATGATTTTTAGGGCCATTTGCTTCTTCGATAAAGGATATTTAACGAATGTAATCATCATTGCCTTTCATCGCAGTCGTCTTAGCTTACTTTTCACAAACGAGTGCGTATAAATGAACTTTCTCGTACAAACGTGTTGCTACGCGCTCGAAACTAATCGTTCGATTTAATAAATGAATGCTTTCTCGCAGCAAATCTGAATTAACTTAATTATTTTTGCTATCTTCGTTATTTCTTATCATACATGCTTGTGTGGCCTTAATGATGACCCAGACCGGGTCTCTACGCTTAAGCGGGAGCGATGTTTGTTGAATAGCTTAGAAATGGACACCGCATTTGCGGAATAACCTACACGAAAAGCCGATTCCCGTGAAAAAGATTTTCCCTTCGGGGCATTATTTTCACTGGCTTTCAGTGGAATCACGAATTGCGACACATCTAAGAGGCAAGGGTTGTTCTTATTCTTAACAGATACAACACATGATTTTCATGCTGAAAGGAAAAGGTCGCACGTTGACGTTCGAGTACGTGAACTCGCTAGTTTGCGTGATTACAAAGATCTCGCTTTAATATCCATCTTTTGAAGCCCGTAATTGACAAACCGTTCGTCCAATACTGGCCAAATTTAGCAGTTCGTTCGTCGGGGACTCGGTTATATTAGTCCTGGATATTGTACCTCGAAGTAAATCAGGATTTCAAGACTTCAGCTCGCTCGAAAAATGATATCCTCGTTGACAACAATGGCCCAGCATGTGACTGCATATTCCTCTTTTTTTTATTATTTCGACGTAAACATCAACAGACTTGTTCGTTTAGCATAGTGCACCGGGAAAATAAGTTCGAAAAGTACCTTGTTAGTAGGTCAATTTAATAGTCACCTAGTAACTGAATTTTTTTTTAAAGAATTCCAAAAAAATAACGATAATTTTAGTCACGACTGAGATTTTACACCGCCGTCGTGTTGAGTTGGTGTTTAGATCTGTTTAGCCTCAGGCTTAGGGACAATAAATCTAGGGTGATGGAAATTTTTGTATCACGTTTTTTCATCAACAATCTCACTTTATTATTTATTGCATGAAATCAAAATATTTAGACTTTAGGTAAAGAGCACAAGATATCGAGCGTTGAGCAAAAACTTGGTCTTACACGTTTTATCGCTAGAATGCCGAAGCTTCAGTACTAAGGGCAAAGTTACGCATTTGCAACGCTATTTAGAGCACTGAGTGCCGAGTATTTTGTTAAAAAATATTCAAATGCTTTTAAGATCATCATTAAGGCACACATCAGATTTATGCTTAAGTTGATAAGATTTCGGCTTTCGCTATTTTTTTAACCTGGAGATAACAAAGCATGAATGTTTGCGACAAGTTCTAGCTGTATAGTTTTTCAGTCTTGACTGTGATCATATATAGAGGAATGCGTTTCGGAAACGTTCCCTCTCCGCGAAAATGTTAGGTATACTTCTTTTGCGTATTATTTTACTCATTCCACGTTTTTTGATAAACAATGGGTGTCTTTTTTTTGTAAATGTGAAAGGCGATTTCATTTTTTCAGGTCAGCCTCTGGCTGCGGTTAAGACACAAAGCCACCGCTAGAATATTCAGTTATTTGGGTTAATAAAGTACGAATATAAATTAAGGTCAGCATCTCTGTATATTTTAAAAAGCTCAAAATTCGTCACGTCTGAGAAAACTTCTTTTGTTTTCCAGAACGATCAAATTTTACCACTAATGGCCCGGGGGGTTCTCAACAAAGTGTTAAATGGGGAGGCCCCACCCCGAGGTCCTACCTCTTGACTCCTTTCGCGGTATACCTTATAAAACCAGAACGTTTTCTCAACCTTTTCACAGCATTAAAATGCACGTGTTAGCTACAAACCGAAATTACAGATTTCGCCACCCTTTAATAAACCTGAAACCTTATAAAGGTACCCCTTTTGGACGGAGTCTCCCCATATCAATAGCTCCTGCCAATATATAAGATCATGTTAGGGCGTACCCCTTCCCCCCCGGACTGGAGTTGGCGTGGCACAAGTACATGTTAGGCGTGTTAGTTAAGGTACTGGTAGTGGGTGGAAAAGTCATCTCTTGAGAATTTCCGATCACAAAGAGATTGTTTTATAAAAACTTCCTGAGGAGGCAGGGCTTGAACTATTTATGGAACAGAGGAGCTATTCTATTTCATCTTTGTGGCCATTTGATATGTTTCAGTATAACGTTTCATGCACAATGTACATTTACACCTCTTCGCCGCCATTTTACTGTTTTACTTTCAATAATCTCCATACGACAATCAGATGCTTCTACAGTTATGATTTTTTATTCTTCTACCTTTGCAAAAAGAATACAGTAAGATTTTCAATTTTTAAAGCAACTTTATAAACACTATTAAAGTTAAACTCGAACTAATCTCTTTAAGAGCCTTTTTCCCCTGCGTGTAATTAAGGGACCCTTTTATGGTCATTTTATCCATAGGTCTATCAACAGCATTTATCATTACAAATAGAGACCTAACGTCTAGTACCAGTGTATAAGACCTGCTTTCTATCACGTTTTAGCACAATAATCTTGGATGCATTCTTATTCAACTGGGTTAACATAAACTAGACTGGTCAAATCCCTGAGTTATTCACTGTGTATGAATATGATCTAACCTGGTGTTAAGTTACATCAGCCTCCTACTGTCCATATTATTCCCCAAAACCTTTCAACAACATCTTTGTCAAACAGTCATCGATTTGGTTCAACATGTGATATATCAGTAAATTGTGTCTTTGCTATGGTACATGTACCTTTGTCCTACCATCCTATTTACACTTGTCCAAAGCTAAAAATCAACTGCAAATTACATTTTTCTAAAGGTCAAACTTACAGATAACTTGTGATAGGTTTGTTTTATCAGCAAAGCAAAACAACTGCTCTCTAAAGATTAACAAATTGATTTTGTTTTTTTCATCATTAATTTCAGTCATCATCTAATTTTAGCATAAGGATGTAATCATTAGGTGAGATTCCTGTCGGCCTGCTTTTGCTGTAAAAAGAGCTGAGTGAAAATTAGCTTGCGAGCAGACTCACTTGTGTAAGTTTGAGGAAAATTTTGGTGAGTGCCCCGGGGGGGGGGGGGGGGGGGGGCACTTTAGGAATTTCTGGGTGGGGATGTGCCGCTGGGGCCCTGGAACCCTTGACCTATACCAGAGCTAGTTCAGCTGAATTTTGGTACCCTATACTAGAGTAAACTCCCAAAATCCCCCTATCCTAGAGTAGCTGTTTCCCTAGTCTAGATAAAATCTTCAACCAACTGATCAGTTTCCTGAAAAATGATACCCTATTCTAGACCCAAATGCTCTGATTTATATACCCTATCCTAGAGTAAAGTGCTTGAAAACCATACCCTTCACAGCGGCACATACCCATATAGCCAATATATGGCAGTACCCCCCCGGGGTGAGCGCCACCAGCACTTGTACTTGCAGAGGAGAAGAATGGGGGTGAGAAAATCTTCCCCAAAACTCATATAATTAGGCTGTGAGCTAAGTGAGAATCAACAAAAGAATGCTAACACATTCATTAAGAACTAAATTTTTTGGATCATTCCATTCCTAAAAACTCTTAAAATAACATAAATTCTCTACATCTATCAGATTTTCTACCAAACTTGCATTATCTCTCTAAAACCAGGTCTTAATTAAAATACGTAGTCCGCCAGACTGGCTCTGTACTGTAGCTGCACATATCTGATTGCATACAACTTAATACTTTCATTAATTAATAATATTGATTATTAATTAATGCATGTTTACTTTAATGACACAAGGCCTGGTTTAAAAATTGGATTTTGCATGTGCCGAATCTAATGCAAATAAGCGAGAACATGAGACTATTTTTACTTATTTGCATAATATTTGCACAAAGTGAAATCCAACATTTGAACCAGGCCATATACATCAGAACAACTGAAAAAAATATGTCAAATATAATTTTTAATATATATATTTTTTGGCAATTACATTGCATGCTTTGGCAATGCATTACTTGAATTTGGGATTATAGTTTGAGTTTGTTTACTCAAGGATTAAAGATAGTTTAGGATGGAAGAGATTATCATACAGTACAAATAACACAAAATGTTATTGCATGACGGTGAGAACATAACATGGGTCTTTTTAAATAATATTATACACATGGCTTGTCAATGAATATCAATTTTGATATATCTCTCATTTTCTATACACTGATCAATAAGTGTAGTACAGTCCGGAAATGATTATGTAAGGTAAATTAAATCCCGTATACACTGTAGAGGGCAAAGCTAATTAGGAGACACCACCCTGGATTAGTGCTGCTCAACAGTATTCCCTGTAGTCTTCTAGGCCACACCTGTCAAGGGACACAGGGGCTCACAGTAAGTCAAGACATGAGGAAAGAAAAGCAAGCGTGAAGAGAATTTCTTTTTCCATGTCTCAACTAACTGACAGCCCATTCTAAGCTAACATTATTAAAGAAAATTTCTCAGATAGCATGGCCCCTAGACTAGACTAACTTAACACTTTCACAAAATTATATTATTGTAAAATTTTACATGTAAAACTGTACCATTGTTTTTATACTGATTAACAATGTGGAATTCATAGGGTGTGGGGGAGTAATAACTTACATTGTATGACACAGAGCACATTGACCCCCCTGATGCTTCCGCAGTTTATGCTTGCAGAAGCATGATGTCACCAAAAAGACACATGAATGATTTAAGCGGAGATAAGGTTTATATTTGGGAGAGAGTGAAAATTCTCTCAACCAGCTTACATTTATAGATATAACCACTTAATCTGTGAAAATCCAATTTGAACTGACTTATGGTCTGAAAGAAGAAAGCTCTCGTAAGTGACCAATTTTGCGATAAATACCTGATGAGTCTTACAGCTGTATGCCTTTGTGTTTTAAATTCCCATAATTGACCACTCAGTCAACACATATATTGAATAAAAGCATTTTTGTTGTTATCACAATTAAGGGTAATAGGTGTACTGATGCAGTAGTAACATAAGCAGCAATGGTTCATTGACTTTTAGGCATGCATGTGAACTTTCCACACAAATATTTAAAAAAACCTTTCCAATACCATATTAATTGACAGCATATGCTAAAAACTCAGCTTAAATTTCTCAAAAGCAATTTTCCTTAATAGATTTGACAAAATGGTTAGTTATAAGACTCCATTCTATTACGTGCAAATGACATCTCTTGTTGTGACAATCTCTAGTTGTGACCACTGTTTCACTGTATGTCACTTACGTATGTTTTGACTTTAATACTATTCTGTTTCTGAATGTTGCTATTTGTGATTAGATTTACTTATAGAGGACACACTGATTATGTAATCACAATAACGTCTAGAATTATTCTAGACTACATATCCCTATACCCCCCAAATAGTGAAGAAAGCAGAATGCCAGTGCATGTGAAAATCCCAGCTCACATGGAACGTTATTGGGTTAACTTCCACACAGTTGGTGATTTTGATGCACAATCTTAAAATAATATTAGACAAGCTGATTACATACATTGTATTAATCACTTCTAGACTGTGAGTTCATGTCCTATCCACAGTGCTACAGCAAAGTGCGTAATGGTTACACACTTCACATACCTTAAATTTATAAATACCAAAAATGCCGAAAAAAAAAAAAAAAAACAATAACAACTCATAAAAGGAGAAAGGATGTTAGAATTTAGGACATGTGCCTTCAATTATGTTGAACAACAAAGTAAGGTGAGCACCACGAAGGTGCCACTTAGTATAGCTTTCATGCAAATGGTCACGCTTTAGGATTTCATCCTCAGACTCAAATATTACAACCACCTTTTACAATTCACATGAACTTGTAGAAACACAGTACGCAGGGTGCAAAGAAAGTCAGTTTTACAGCCTGCCATTTTGGGCAAGCTGTAGCTAGCCACAAAAACCTTTTTTGATTAGCAGGACATATTGATTACAATCCTTCTGTAATTTCAATTTCCCCAAAAAATTCACTTGCCCATTGGGCAAGTTAAGAGCAGAATTCACTAGCCCGAAACCAAAATCCACTAGCCCCGGGCTATTGGACACGACTTACTTTTCACGCTGAGTCTTTCTTTTCACGCTGAGTAAGTCACCCTAGGTGGCAATTTTTACACACACTATGCTCGCTCCATTATTCACTATTTTAACATAATCCAAAACACTCCATTCTGAAAATCACAGGATTTGTTTGTGTTTACATATTATGTGAAAATAATAATTACTATCATATGTCCATCATAAGAGGTAACCTAAGCTAGCTTGTTGTGACACACAGCTAACTACTAAACTACACTGTATACTGTACACAGTTTAACATCAAATGTCATGGATGTGAGCTCGGGCACAACACTCTGTAGATTCTTCCTTGGATTTCTTTGTTGCTTGTATTTCTCCGCTGCATTTGCTAAGAGTTCAGAAGGTTTTACTTTCCAATCTTATTTTATACAAATCTCATTTTTACTCCTTTAATAGTGTTTAAGGGCACCCAACGAGAATATAGTTCAAAACCTCTTAAACATAGCATTGTTAAGCATATTTTTTTCTTCTGTTCGGATTTCCTAGCTGAAAGTCTAGTGATCCGAAAATTATAGGGATCAAAACTTACCTTTTCGAAAATTTCAACCCGAAAAAAGTCTCCCGACAATTGCAGGTGACCTTTTTAGGGAAAAAAGCCGTTAAAAATGGGCAATTATACCATTTTTTAGATGTTCAAATATCCTAGGAGAGGCAGGCAAGCAAGAAATTTTACAGCAAATGTTCCGAAAATTTCAGATCTCAAATCGTCATCCGAACAGATATTTTCCGAAAATTGACAATGGGTGTCCCTGAGTGTTGCTGAAATACATGTACTTATTGTTATTTACTCAAGTACTTGAGTTTTTTGGCGGCACAACTCAGTATACATACATGTATTTCAGGCACTGTTATTAAATTGATCCTGTAAAAGGTCTGATCTCCTAACAATCCTGTATTGTCACACAGAATGCTGAGTTATAGTCAGCTCTATAACACTTGTGAATAGATCTGTTGGGTAAATAAGCAATATTTGCTTACAGCTGCAGTACAAATTACTCATTATATTTCAAAGGTTTTTAGTTCAACTGAGTTGTATGTAGTTGCAGATTGTAGAGATCAAAACAAATTATACAAAGATTTGTGTGTAACTAGCACAGAGCACCAACCGACTGTGTTGTGCAACATATCTGTTCACAGGGGCAAATATTGCCTAGAGATTTCTATAGCTAGCAGGTAGCTTAAAATATCTAGATGACCATTCAGTTCATGAACGATTTTTGGAGCTGATCTTATAAATTTCCTACCATCTTCTGAACTTAATTTTTTCAGAAAAATTCTCACTGTCATAAAGCTATAGATTGTGCATCTTTCTAAAATTTCGAGAAAATGATCCGGAAGCTCTTGTAATTTTGAAAAGGCTCAAGTTGCCGTAGGATGACGAGTGTGGCTTAGAAGGCATTTCTAGAAATCTGAAATTATTTTGGATAGCCTAAAATTGGTTTCAATGTATTATTTTGGACGAAACCATCATTGGATGCCCCTGAAATAGCCCTCCTAAATCCTGGTGATGAAAATGCCAACGATTTGTTATTGATTCTTTGTCTCCACAGCTCCAACAGCCACTCTCACGTCGGCGACAAATGCCGGTGTTGAGAGAAACACTGCACAGTTCGTATGTAAAGTTACTGGAACACCCACACCTAACATTACATGGTACAAGGATAACAAGCGTCTCGACGACAGTAGACGCTATTTTTATATCAAGTATCCAATCATGAATGGGAATGGTGAGCTGTTGCGTTTTCTAACTCTCCGTTCTTCAAGGCATGAAGGAAATTACTCCTGCAGGGCTACAAATACGATGGGCTCTTCGACTTCAAAACAAGCTTTTTTACAAGTTTATAGAAGAAGAGGAGGTAAGTCAAGTGGAAGTGGATTTTAATTCAAATAATTATGAAACTGACTATGGAAAATTTTATTAGTTGCGTTCACGCGAAGTCCATTTTGTGCTGTACATCCCTCAAAGAAAAGTATGATCCTATTCCTACAAGTTCAGAATTTTTTTGGTTTTTAAGTTAAACAGTTCGTCAAAAACAGTTGACTGGTCCATGGAGTTGGGGGTCAATGTTTTGTCCACCTGTGATCAGGCGTTTGCGAAGAGAGAGACATAAAAAAAGAATCGACGCTAAATGTTCTGTATTCCACTGAAAAAAATCCCACTGGATTTTAGGGATTTTCATACAAGTGTAAAAAATGTTTTTGTACTGTGAGCACTTACCTGTTAGTTTAAAATTGCCTAGTCTTCAAGAAAGATCAAGCAAATCTGGCCTGTAAACTTCCTTGTCCAAGAGTAGATTTTTGGTGTTCTATGAAAATGGCAGTTTCTTGAAATACCGCTGATCGTTTTCTTCGTGGCGTTCGTGCGCTGAGCACACACAAGCAATTTAGGAGACCACGTATTAAAAATAAAGAGCAATTGATTTACAAGCCACCGCGAAGAATTTTAACTTTTGGTCGGTTCCGACAAATAAACTTTAGATACTACTTGTTTATTTCTAATCTGTAAAAGTTACCTTTTTAATCTAATCCAATAGCAACCAAAGAATTCACTTCTTCTACAGACATTTTTCTCATTGTTTGTCGTATATATTTCCATCCTCTGTTTCGTGACTTTTCCACAGACGGTATGTAAGTTACTTTCTGCGGGTTCAATGTACCTATAGTGTTCTTAAAACTGCATCAACTTGATTTTTCTTTTCTTTCTTACATTTCTCAGACTTTTGGATTTTCTTAGTGTTTTTTTCTATCTGTTTAAGTTTACGTTAGAGTCGGATTTTGTTTGATGATATATGATACAGAAAAACTTTTTCTCGACCATTCTAGGGAGTAAGTTTTTCACGTGTTGCCTCTTTTAATACGTGTCGAATGATGGAAAAAAAAAACGCCAGGTTTTTGTTAAAACCATCACACGTTTTAGTCCATTTCAAGATCAGATGAGCGCCCGATTAAATGATGCTATCTCAAGCCTGCTTTCTCCTGTTTTTTCAAAAACAAACAGTTTTGTTTTAGCTGTTTGCTTTTCCAGCCCACCAAGTTGGTGTCAATTTAAGTACACATCCAGAGTTCAAAATAATAATACTAGAAAAGAGAGAAAGAGAAACGAACGAACTAACTAATAAAAAGAAATTATACAACTCTACATGCGGCTTGCTGCTCGTTTCGATCCGTTTAGAGCACACTGCAGAGGTGTTGCTTGTTATCAGGGAGAAGAAAGTTACATTAAATACAGGATCAATTACCTCAAACACAATTCACCGTGTGCCTAACAGGAAACTGATAAGTGCAGTCTTGTTTAAAGTTGCTTTGATTTTAGTACAAATATTTGTGAAGACTGCACCGATTGTTCCATTGTTTCTGCTGTGGAGTGTTTTCGACCCCTAAAGATTAAAGGTTATTTTAGTGATACTGCAAAGTAAGCAAAGAAGACAGTTCTTAGACTTCGCATTTCATTAATTGTTTGTCATTGTAAGAGAGATGTGATTTTTAATGAGTGGCGCGCATAGTAAAATCAACAGAAATGCACGCACCTTCGTAAGTGCAAAACCAGCTTAGAAGGCATAAGTTCACCCCTTTATTTAACCCTTAACACTAATATGAAAATTAGAGAAAGACGTCTTCAATTTCCTGTTGTAAAAACGAACAGCAAAGTGCAAACGTACTTCTCGAGAGGTTTCGTTTTAATGGTAACACCATAGGATTTCATCCACAGAATGAATAGTTGCAAAAAGAATTTTTACCTCCACGCTGAAATTTAGTTACACTGCTTAGAAGGGGTGTTTTTTTCCAGACGTAGTTTTTAATATGAAGTCGTTCGCGTTGCTGACATTCGCGTACCCGTTGTCTTAATTGCGTTCCTGTCTCAGGTAAACTTCAGTGGAAGTGTTTTCTGAGTGCGTTATTGCAAAATTTCTTTTCATGCAGTATTTATTTTGTTTCTTAGCTACCGTGGATCACACTTTTCTCCTAATCTTTTGAGCCTCATTTCAGACAGATATTGTTTGTAGAAAGTCCACCTCCCAAGAGATAAGCTTCACTGTATTGTGAAACTCTTACAAATTCTACTCCGTGATTTGTTTTACCCCTTCTGGCATGACACATCTACATTAAAAACTTACTGTAAGAAAATCTGTCTTTAGAATTTTCGAGTCTGTGGATGAATTGCAATAGCTTCTCTCATGAAACATCTTCCGGCAGAACTTTTGCATGCGGCTATCTATTTCCAGCTCAGGGGCACCCAACGAGAATAAGGTTCAAAACAACTTAAACATAGCATTATTAAACGTATTCTAGTACTTAAACGATAGATATAGGAATATTTTTATCCCCTAGCTGAAAGTCTAGTGATCCGAAAATTATAGGCATCAAAACTTACCTTTTCGAAATTTTTAGCCAGAAAAATGGCTATCGAAAATTCTAGGTGATCTTTTCAGCGTAAAATCCGTTAAAAAGGGCAGTTATACCACGTTTTAGATGTTCGAAAATCCTAGGAGAGGCAGGCAAGCAAATGTTCCGAAAATTGTAGATCTCAAATCGTCTTCCGAACAGATATTTTCCGAAAATTGACGTTGGGTGCCCCTGCCAGCTGGGATACATGTATAACAAAAAGCATTTTTTATGGAATGTTTTGATATCAAATATTGGATTCGTTTGCCTCGTTTTTTCTCTCTTTGAGCAAAGAAAACGATAAAAAAGTTCTAGCGGATAAATGCGACAATCAGTGCTGTAAATGAATACACCCAAAATACTCTAACGCTCTCAGGGGTGCTCTGGCGGTGGGGCGAAAAATAGGGAGTGCCATAGCGCTCCAGAGAGCTTGAAAGCTGCTGCATTTGATTAAACGCAGTTTAATTTGTAATTATAAAGAATCCAAAAAGCCTTTTTCTCATTATTATCTCATTCTGTTAGCACCCTGGTGCGTTTGTTCACAGATATGATGAGATAAATATGCGCGCATAACACGTGCTTCACGTGCTATCCACCAAGCAGCACATGCTTTGCATCAGGCGTTGCTTCAGGTTGTAATAAACGTGCTGTGGCATCGATTGATGCACCTGCTGCACGTGCCGTGATGTAAAGAAATGTAGCTTGTGCCAGGCTCTAAGATACAACAACAACCTCAGATACATATTTATAAGATAGTGCTGACCCGGAAAGTAGATAGTATTTACATAAATATATACTAAAGTTAACAGAGGGTTGGAAACGAAAAAAAAAAATAAGAAAAGATTATGATTTTATGTGAAACGAAATAGATGTAACGCAGAGTTCAAAGCTGTTTAAATCTAGAGGTAATAGTAAGCGTGTCAACATAACCATCCGCAAACAACAGAATATCTAAAAGTTGTCGATGAATTGCCCCCTTAAATTTATGTTTTGATAATGAAAGAATATTAAGAGGAGTAAAATTCTACCCCTTACAAGCAAGAGAAAATAGGAGGCCGAATCTTGGCAGTTCCACAGTTTTTCACCGCAAACTGCTTGGTTTTGTATAACCGCAACGCGCGCAATCTGGGAAAGCCGGCTTGGGTTTCGCGTGCAGTAACTTCACAAAGAAAAATAAGAGACTGCTCGCAGTCTATAGATAGGAGAGCGATTGGAACGCGCGAGTCGCGCGCCGGAATCATCTTTCGTGTGGGGACGCCTCGGGAAAGGGGGAGGTGGGCAATATACCACGCGCCCGTGTTTTCTTTGTGGAGGTTTCTGTCTAGGATGTGAAGCTAACATAACAACATCATATGAAATTAACAGCTACATTATACTTTACCTCGTAAATAGTACTGCGTACCCTTTGGGGGTAGCGGAAAAGGTGAGCTGCGCTCGGGACGGCCGAGCAAAAGATACATTTTTCACGATTTTTCGGTGTAAATCTATTGCCGTTCAGAATTCGTCCAAGGCTAACATTTTGATCTTTTTCTTGCAGCGTCCTCAAATGTGCCGGAAGGATTTCCAAAAGTAAAACGACATCCATCTCGTCAAGTAAAATATGTTGGTGGGACGGCGGTGTTCAATTGTACTGCTGAAGGTGATCCTGATCCCGCCATTACTTGGTTGCGGGGATATGTCCCTCTGAATTCCTCAGATCCTAGATACACATCACCAAGTAATGGAGTACTTGAGATAAGTGATCTTAAGTTGGAGGACACGGGGAAAATCCAGTGTATAGCTACAAACAGACTAGGATGGTACTACTCTCGGAAGACCGATCTAGTTGTCGAAGGTTTGTGTCGATTTATTAGGGACGACGAGGACAAAAGCGAGAACGTCAGAGAAGCAATAGGTTTAGGCTATGCCCACAGGAATTCGGACATTTTGGAAACCGCATATTTTTTATCCCGGCACATTCATGTGGACGGTGCCTTAAACCGCTCTGGAGAGCGGTTTCAAAACAATGCGATTTCGGCGTCCAGATTCACTGGTTTCGTGTAGTCGGAAGGTTGACGGAAGGCCGATTCGTGTAAAAAAAAGTAAAAGAAATATCCGGATTTGTGTGGGCCGGGCCTTAGATAAGCAAAACAACAACTTTGCACGTGCAGCGCACTTTTTGATGCATTTCTTTGTCGTCACCGCACGACCACGTCCTTGTGTGGCGTTTTATGGAGGAAGTAAACACACGACGAAGAATTTTTCTTTCTCTTTCTGATCTGGGATAGGGTCCCCGATAATCAACTCCGCGAAAATTCACCTACATTTAACATATTAAGCGAGATGAAACAAAAGCGAAATTGTCTGAAAAAATTGCGAATTCATTTTTAACGCTGACGTTCTTTCTATTATTATTCGTGCATAATAAAGGTCGCTGTCAAAAGTAGTGTTCATGCTTTTCCTAAATTGAACGTCATTTTCCAAAGGAAGCAATAGCTTATCGACCACGTGATCGTGCATCACGTGATCATTACCAAACGCCGTATACTGATGGTAGACCCAGGGCCCCATTCACCTATAGAATAAAGCTTTGCTGTTCCATAACTCGTTAGAAGGATTTACTTCAGGATTGTAACAGTTAAATCAAAAGTAAGACATTCTACGGTTTGTCAGTAAACTACATGTCCATGTTAAGATTTGTACAATTTCTCCGTACTCCTGTGGAAAAATAATTGTTATTACTCAACAAACTTGTTTTATCGAGTTTATTTTGTGACTATAAGTAATGATGTTTCTTTCCCTTTAGTCAAAAATGTCCCGCCAGTTATTATCAATCATCCTCGACCAATCACAATCAATCCCGACACAGACCTTTCTTTATACTGCACGGCAAAAGGCTATCCAAAACCGGACATCAGTTGGCGACGCGATGGCAAATTCATCCGGGAAGCACGCAGTAGCTACGGTGAGACGTTGTTTGTTCCAAAAGTCAAGACATCTGGAAACTATACTTGCATAGCATCGAACGACGCAGGAGAAGTGAAATCTTCAGCGTACGTCACTGTTCGACGTAAGTTTTAAAAAGATGATAACGTCATTAGTTAAGTGGTCATACAAACTGAATGGCTGTATCTCGTTGATTATTGGCACAATTAACTCCAGACTTGAGGATTTTGTAAAGCTTGTTGAGTTCTTCCTGACTTTCTAGGTGTTGTTTTGATAATCCAAAACGAGTGAAAAACTGGCCTGGTTACTTTTCGCCAAGACTTCCGCGACTGTTACTGAGAACAGAGAAAAAATTGGCCAATAGCGGACCGGCGCGTCCCCATCGACATCCCAGAAGTCTTTGCAAAAATTAACTCGGCCCATTTTCCTTCTCGTTTCTAAAGTGGCGAATCCCATAATATGCAAACTCGTCCTAGTCCCTCTCGTTTTGAAACTAGGCAATGAAAAAATGATTTGGGGGCCTTTTTTTTACAGCGATACCATTCCCTCCGACTGCACCTACTGCTTCTGACGAGACACCTGATCAGGCCACTGTGACATGGCAGTCGGGTGGCGGACCTGCTGCAGACAACTTTACTCTTTATTACCGAGCTAAGACTGTCATTGAATGGAACGTGCTCAAGGGAATCAAAGATCGTACAGTGACCTTGCAAGGTCTTAAGACTTACACGACATATCTTTGTCGTGTTTTCGCTGTGAACGGGGCAGGAATAAGCAGGCCGAGTCCATTGTCTGAGTTCACTACTGCTGAAAAAGGTGTTTATTTTTTTTATTTTATCAATAATATGAATATAAAAGTTATTCAGCGGGTTAAACAGTATAAAAAAGCTTTATCATAGCACGTCATGGCGCAAGGGCTTGGTTTTATCAAGCGAGTTGATGAAGTGAATAAACTATTATTTAAGAGGCTCAAAACCTGACGTTCTCAGCGCTACCCATTATTATTGCCATCCGATAAAGGCGACGCCAATGGAAACGTCGCAGAAAAATCGACCTCGCATCCTTTCAAACTTGCTCGCGATTATCCCTAGTCGCTTAGTTAATTAAAAGAAGGAAACATTGGCTTAAGCTGAAGGAAGGGAACTGTGTCCTGACGAAGGCAATGATGATGATGGTGTCTTTGACGATGGTGACAAGGATGTGGATGATGGTAGTGATGGCTCTAGTAATAATGCTAATGATAACGGTAATGATGAGTATGGTAAAGATGATGATGATGATGATGGTGATGATGATGATGGTGATGGCGATAGTGAAAATTCTTCTCGTGTAACTTCACAGCTCTTTTTTCTGACAGCTCCCGGAGGTCCCCCGCGAAATATCCGGGCCTGGGGCGTCTCCGATACTTCATTCGGAGCGTCATGGCTGCCTCCTCTAGAGCTCAATGGCAGGCTCGAAATGTACCATTTGATCTACTCCACGGACCTTGAAAAAGACTACAGTCAGTGGCGATTTAAACCTGAGGCTAGCAATTATACTGTCGTCGAAGGACTGAAACCATTCACCACCTACTATTTTAGAATGGTAGCCTACACAAGAGTGGGTCGTGGCCCTCCCACGGAAATGTTTGTAGTGAAAACAGGGAAAGGAGGTTAGTATTAAGAGCGAAGGTATCCGGCAACCTTAACGAAATTCATTCTCTGATTCAAAAGATACAATGGACGGAAACCTGTAGCTTGACTATCCAACTGAAACGTCTTTAACAAGACGTTTACGGCCTATTTTTGGTTTCAGGCATTATTTCGGACCTTTTCTGGATGTTCATTAAACATTTGAAAAATTTTTTTCTTTCTTTCTCCAGCTCCGGGTCCAGCTGAAAATGTCGCTGTTACAGTGCTTTCACCAACTTCAATACAAGTCACGTGGCAGCCCCCACACTACAAGGGGAGTGGCATATTTGGTTATAAGATTCATTATAACAAGTCCTCTTCGGAAATAGATACGACTATTGACGTAATGGACACTGTGTTAGGTTACGTGATTAGGAATCTCAGACCAAACAGGCATTATAAGGTCCAAGTTGCAGTCAAGTCAGACGTCCATATTGGGCCACTGTCGTTCGCCAAGGTCGTGCAAACATTGGAAGCCGGTAAGTATGCAGGGCAACATTTCAATGCCATATACCTGTCCTATTTGTATCGCAGTGCAAACATCCTTGTATGTATAAATTATAGACAACAAGTAGGAATGTTTCGATCGATATGCAGACTTCCGCCGTGTATTTTCTTAACCCTTTAAGCCCCAGTATCCACATACAAATTCTCCAAACTGATCTCTATACATTTCTTTAAAGAATGAGTTGAGAGAATTTGATAATAGATCAAGGCATTTTCTTTTGTGTGATCATTTTATGAATTCTCATAACTTATTTCTTGACAGTGTATGGATATTGTTTGGAGAAATTTGATCTTGGTCACTACTGGGACTTGAAGGGTTAACAATTGTGATGTGTCCTGGTTATAGGCGACATACTGATGGAGGGTAACCCTACGATGGACTTGCATCCCGTCCAGTGGGGAGTAGCAATACCCCTAGGCATGCTTCATGCCAAGGCACCCGGTATAAGCTCCGGCCGTTTGGGCCTTTGGCTCGCGTGCGCCTTTACCCCTATTATATGTGACAGTCTGCTTACAAAATAAATCGCCCTTTCGAACGCTTGCTAAAACGTCTCGAACGATAAATAATTCTCAGAGATCGTTAAAGGTCGTGAAATTTAAAGGGTATTTAATTTTACTTGTATCCGATATCCAAACCTACTAAATAAGTTTTCTTTTCTTGAAAAGTTTGAGAAATTGTTTTTAACCAACATTGCTTGTCAATCTTTTTTTTTTTCTAGCTCCAAGTGCCGCTCCCATGAACATTCAAGGTAAAGCTCTTTCGTCCACCAGCCTTCTTATCAGTTGGGATCCTCCACCCCTGGACCATCGCAATGGACCAATTACAAACTATACAATCAAGTACAGAATAAAAGGAGATCGCGCAAGGTACAATCTACAGTGTCTACTGTTAACGCTTTCACTGCCAAATGTGGCCAAAGGCAAATTTCGACCAAATTTCCAAATTCCATTTTCTAAAATTTTGACAAACAAATAGCATATGTAAGTACAGGTAGAGAGCTTTCATTTGAATGGTCACATCATAGGATTTCGTCTGCAGACTGAAAAGTTAGAGTCACCTTACAAAACTCCATCAAACACTCTGGCAGTGAAGGGGTTAAAGAGGCTATGCTATGTCGCGGGGATATTGCTCTTTTTGGCCAATTTCTGTGCTTAAGTCAGTAATTATTGCCTTTTGCCATTCGCAAAATGTTCCTCTAGAGTAGAGTTATGAAGAAGATATTAAACAAATTTAATCAGTGAAAACTTACGATGATGATTTTTTGGTGATTTTTTTCAGGCATAGCGTTAAAACTTTTAAAAGTTCGCTCAATTTTTTCATGTTTCAAATTCAAAAGGTGCGAAGACACGTTTTAGCTTTTTAAAAAGATGGCAAATAACGTAATCGCTGGCCAAATAAGAACAAGCTTGCGAGTGCATCCGCCTCGCGAGAGAGACATGTCCCCCCTCGCGGCTGCCGCATTTGTAGGCTGGATAAGAACTGGCCATGGAGATCTGCCTTATTTTCCGCTTTACTAACGCCATACAAGGTTGTTCTTATTCTAACGAAGGAATACCACCCAGCAACTTCAAAACGCAACTGAAGGAATTGCAAATGTCATTTAAAACCTTTTTTCAGTAACTTGGTGGTACTAACGGATTTTCTCGCTAAACATTGCTCGTTTTATTCCTTCTTTTCTTCCAGTTTTGTGAGCGTTGACGGCGCTAAGACATCAATTCGTCTTCATCACTTAAGAAAGTATACTACTTACATGCTGTGGGTTTCGGCAAGTACTTCCGTTGGAGAAGGGCCTATGTCTGAGAAACACTCTTACACTACTGCGGAGGATGGTAAGACTTCTTTTCTACTTTTTAACTCCTTTTTAATTTGCGGAGGGGTGGGGTTGGGTGGGAAACATGAAGAGGATTGCTCCCTTAAAAGAACTATTGGCTGTTTTGCAGCGGAAAAGAGACAGTTACCCGGAGGGAAGGGGGGCGGGGGAGCGGTGGTGTGGGGGCTAGTCCTTATATAATCCATACAGGTACATGTATGTGCCACCCCCCACCCCAAAAGGGATGGTTTTTGCGCCGTTTTGGTCTGAAAACAGGTACAGACTTTGCCCATTTTGGTCTGGAATCGGGTATGGTTTTCCTGGAAACTACGGGAGTGTATTAACGTATTTATCGTTTCAATTCCAAATGTATAAGAACTGAAGTGATGAGAAATATTCGTCAACGTGGGTTTTAAGACATCTTTGTTGTTGGCTTTCTAATCTAAGTAATGACATTATTTCTTAGAGGCCAGGTCTGAAAACGGGTCTGAAAAATTACATATTTTGATCTGAAATAGGGTGAGGATTTGGAGAACCGGGCGGCACACCCCCACCAAGAATTCCCAGGTGTACCCCCCGGAGACAGTTAATCTGTTTCGTACGTGTTTTCAGTGTAAGGTATAAGGAGAGCAAGGCGCACTAGTTATTTTGCATCGCCCTTCTTATATTTGTGCTAATTGCACCTTCAAATGTCCAGTGGCACGTTCAACATTATTCTAGAAATTTGTGTAGAAAAATCTGTCTTGACTGCTCTTGAGACTCAAGTACATTATGCCATGCCAACACGTATCCTCCGAATAACAAAAGTCCCTTGTCTTTGCTAATTTGATTAAGACGATGGATTACGCTTAGTAAAACTCAAGGACGCTGTTAACCTTGAACCCTCTCAAAAGTCAGTTTTTGAGAGACAAAAACCAGTTTTAACTAAGTCTGTTGTTGAATTCCCTATGGTGTTCCATTCGAAACCAACCACTTCAGTTTTGGCTTCACTTGATGCTATTTCGTTTTTAAGTATTTTTTAAAAAAGAAATTTTTTTTACACATTTACATTTTTGTACGTGGGCATTTTCTTGTAGACTTCCTTTTTAACATTTAAGGAGTGATAGAGTTTAGCGTCATTGGTGTTCAGCATTTTATTTCTAAGTATGCAAGTTGAGCCCATTGCCCCAGCTGTTAATTCAGATTTTGTCTTTGAAGAATTTTGGTTGTCTCACCACACTTTTCCCGTTGATGCCTCACGAGTCCTATTTCAACTTTATTTCTAGTAAACTTGCCAAGTCAATTAAAGTCAAAATAGGGGAAGTTAGATTCTGTTATTGGAAATTAACTAAAGAGATAGTCTGAGCATTGTCCAAAATGCAGTTGATCTTGTCGAGGTTTTTTCTACCTCAAAATTCTTTTCATCCTTTTAAGAACATTCTGAGACGAGCCTGCGGAAGGAAGTTGAGAAATTTATCAAAAAACTACCACAGTTAAATTTGTTGTGGTCATGAAACCAAAACCTGTCTGTTTTATTTTTCTCATACTGTAGCCAGCTGGCCCCAATTTCACAAAAGGCGAATGATGCTATCCATTGGATAATCTCTATCCTTTGGATACACAATTGTTTCCCTGATACTTAACTGCTAGTCCGGCGGGACCGCTAGAAAGTGCAATGGTTTATCCCTTCCTCGTACCCAGATGTCTCTCTTTCTCGATGAAAAATTGCGCGCAAAGAAAGGCGGGAAGGAGTAAACGGGCGAGACGTGCCTCACTGACCTCTCTTCTTTCTTCGTCCCATGGTCCCTTGCGCTTTGTCACCAGTACCTTCCTTTCGCGGTCACCTCTAAGTGAAAATGATGCGGCTGAGGTGAACACTATCCTGAAGCATTCCCGGAATCTGATCATTTATAATCTGTTTCTTTCCAGTCCCCAGCGGTGCGCCGCGTCAGCCAAGTGCCAGAGTCGTAAATTCTTCTGCAATTGTTGTCCGCTGGTCTCCCCCATTACAGAAGGATCAGGCTGGCCGTCTCGAAGGTTACGTGGTATATTATCTGAAGGTCGACGACCTTGGTAACCAGCTTTACCCGCGTCCTGATTTACAAATCGCTCACACGGCGAGGGGTGACTTGGTATGATTGTTAATGTTATTATACATTGTGCGTACTGTCCGTCTTCTCATTTATTAAGAACTAAACTGCGAAAGAGTCGGGTTTTTGTTCAAAAATGTTTTTCAAGCCGGTCGTCCCGCATGACTGAATTTTCGCGTGAAGCGCGCGACTTTTACAAGCCCTATAAGCTTGTGAGGCGAGAAAAAAACCGCGTCTCTCTCCAGTTTCACTGACTTCTTTTCACCCTCGCTCCAGGATGTTTGTTTGACCACTCCTGCTTCGTTGACCGACGAAAAAATACGGGCTGTTTTGCAGTCTAGTTAAGGGGCTACTGTTAAGTTTGGAAATCAGAGCCTCTCTCAGATAAGGTAGTTATCTGCTATCTGCTAGTTAGTATTCCTTTCTAGGTTCTGTGCTCACTGCATGATTTCTAATAATATTGACAAGCTGTAACTGTGTTCCGTGGGACGGTATTCCGGATATCCAAAAATCTCATCCCATAATTGTTCAAAATCAATTCCATTTAGATTCGCATATTTTGTTCAGTGCGCTCTTGTGTTTTCCACGTGATCTGATTCCAGACTCCTCACTTTGTCAACAGTCTGTGTCACTACTCATCTTTTCGATCATTCGAAATGCCCGTGCTTTGACTGGACGTCCGTGGCGTGGCTTTCGTATTGATTTTTTAATTTAATTTTTTTATTACGCTTCTTTCATTAACGATTTTCTTGTATCCACTGTACAGGCAATAGCACTGACTGGTCTCCAACCAGATCAAACTTACCAGATCCGAGTAGCAGCGTTGACAAGGAAAGGAGACGGACCACAAAGTAATCCCGTACTTGCCAAAACAAAGCCTAAACTTCCAAACCCGCCACACGTGTATAATATGCCCTCCTCTTCCCCCTCCGAGGTGATCATACGCTGGAAGACTGTGGCTAGAGATATTTTGTCGTTTAAGCTGCGATACGCCAAGTCATTACGGCGAATGCGCGCTGGAGATCAAGCCAATTTGAAGATGAAAGAAATGACTTTTCTTGCTCGCACAAGTAACCACATATTCAAGGGATTAGGTGAGTTTTACATGTTTAGTCTTAGAGTCTTAAGTTACTCACCGTTTTCCAAAAGATATTTTCATTATTTTGAGTATGTTTTAACGGGGCTATGTCATGCTATTTGCTAAATTTTTTAAAACTTAACCCTTTAAGTCCCAATATCAACATACAAATTCTCCAAACTGGTCTCCATACATTTCCTTTAAGAATTGGTTGAGAGAATTTAATATAAGATCAAGGCATTTTCTCTTTGGTAATCTTTGTTAATTCTCATAACCTTATCTCTTGGCAATGTAAGGGGATTGTTAGGAGAAAATTGTTGTTGGTCACTATTGGGACTTCAAGGGTGAAACGTGTCTTTGCATCAATTGAATTCCAAAATTAATGGTCCAGGTTGTTTATTCAGGGGCGGATCTAGGGGGAGGGTGCAGGGGGTGCGCACCCCCCCCCCCCCCCCCCCAAGGTGACCTTCGGTTTTCTGATACAACTGGTATTCTGCACAAAAAAAAACTGTGTGGTTTATTGGTGCTGAAGTACAGCAAGAGACGAGTGCACCCCCTCCTAAAAAAATCCTGGATCCGCCCCTGTTATTAGAGACTTTTAGATTTGAAGACGAGGTCGACCACGAGTACGAGATTTGACTTAAAGTTATTTGCGTATTTTCAAAATTTAGACTCCCCGGAAAGCTTCATTTTACCGTTTTTTACTAGAAAAGTTAGCATTGTTATCTTTAGTGAAGGAGGTTACGCGCTTTCCCGATCGAAAAATGATAAAACTTCTAACATTTGATAACTTGTTCCCGCCACTACGACATTCGCGCTGAAACTCGTAGCAGAATGACGACGGCTGCCACATTTTCCCGCCAAAATGACGCTGGCTCACACGCGTACACTACTTAGTATTGAGAAAATCTCGTACTCGTAGTCGTACTCGTCTTACAATCTAAAGGTCTCTCTATTAGACTTTATTTAGGCATCGAAACTGTTTCCTGTCGTCTGATGCAACGGATTCCAACGATGGACCGTGGATTGAAAATTGAAAAAGTTGGGCCAAGTTTTTCAATTTTAATGCTATGCCCATTGTGAGAATTGTTACAATATTCATCTGTGGAAAAATGCATTTATCTTTTATCAAATTCTCTTTACTTATTCTTTTTGGAAATGTATAGAGGCCAGTTAGGAGAATTTGTATGTGGATATTGGGGGTTAAAGGATTAAAGGGCTGTGTCACGGATGTCTGGTTCATTTGTTGATATTACCAATGGCGCGTCCTTATTCGCAATGGAAGTAAATTTAGCAAAGTAGTTTTAAGGGTAGTTTCCACTGTCACGCAATTTATACGTGCTTACGCGTGTAGAATTTACGTGCGCAAATAAAATAGAGGCGATGTGCGAGAGGGTGCGTGTTAACGTTAAGGTTGAGCGGGGTTCAACTTTCTTTCTTTTACTCTTTGTGTCTGTGAAAGACAACTGCTTCTGTCTAAAGGCGTAAAAACTATTTTCCAGATCCTGGCGTTTGGTACCTGTTCAAAGTATCCACGGAAACTAAAGTCGGCTGGTCTCCAGAAAGATCTCTATGGGTCCAAATCCCGCCAGGACCCCCCTCCGGACCTCCCCTTGAAGTACGAGCTTCTGCCCAGTCATCGACAAGAGTTCGGGTCACGTGGAAGGAACCTGACGAGTGGAAGAGAAACGGACCCCTTGCTGGTTACTCCGTCGTTTACAATCCCCTCAATCGTAGAGTGAAAGCCTTGGTTAAAAATATCACAAACCCAAATCATACACGCACGACGTTAACGGACTTAAAGATGTTTACGGATTATGAGATTCGCGTCCGAGCCCTCGGAGTCAAGGGCCCTGGTCCTTTGAGCCGGTCTGTTGTAATCAAGACCAAAGAAGGGTGTAAGTATGGGATCAATGGAGGTGTCTGGGTGAAATGAAATGAAATGAAATGACCACCTACCCCTCCCTTAAGTCAACAAGTTCTCACTTAGAGCAAAATTGTGACTTAGGGGAGTGGTAGGTGGTTAGTTACCCAAGTATCTTGTATGCTTAATGAGAAATGTCCTGTTGGGTCTTTGATATGATTCGTTTCTTGTCCTTTTCCTTTTCTAATACAGACGTCTTTTTTGATGTCCCGTAAATTGCAGGTGATTTTATTAGCGCCACTGTTTCTGTTGAGTATTTGTTAAAAGTAGACGTAAACTTAGGGCGTAATTGTAACAAAAGGCGGTTTAATGTAAGCTCACGACAGTCACGTGACATGTCACACATCTCATTTCGGTGTCATGCAGAAAAGGTTGCGTGACATGGGACTGACGATTGTGAAGCTGGCTCCCTTCTTTCTAAAAAATGCAAGCCGTAACGCTGCCTGTATCCCTTTCAGTGCCCGGTCCGCCCCGTGATCTTGCTGCTGAAGGCCGTAGCACCGACTCTTTAACTGTCTCATGGAATTCGCCCAAGTTTCCCAATGGTAGAGTACTGGGTTACTACGTTGTGTACTCCGACGATCAAAGCCTTCCAGTTTCACAGTGGAGTGGCACAGAACCTTCTGGCTCTAGTGTCAAAATAAAGGCCCTTGAACGCGACAAGACCTACTGGATTCGCGTGGCTGCTCGAACTTCCAAGGGCCAAGGCAATTATTCACTACCAGTCTCAGCAAAGACCCTTAAATATGACTGTAAGTAAACAACCCGGGGGGGGGGGTACTCCGCGGAATTCTTGGAGGGGGTGTGCGGCCCCGTGCTTTAAAACCTGTCCCTATTTCAGACCAAAACATGTCATTTTCCAAACCCGTTTTCAGACCTGACCTCTAAGAAATTATGTCATCATTACTAAGTTTACAACGCAACAAAAAACTTTCTTAAAATTCCATCTCGAATTTGTGTATTACTCTTTATTTCTTATTCATTTGGGATTGAAACAACAAATACGTTTATACACTCCTGTAGTTCCCTCAAAAACCACACCAGATTCCAGACGAAAATGAGCAAAGTTTACAACCGTTTTCAGACAGAAATAGCGCAAAAACCGTACCCTTTGGGGCGGCACATACCCTATATGGCTTACATAAGTGAGTACCCCTCGGGGTCAAAATTTCAGTTTATTTGAGAGTTCTGTAGCGTTTATCTTACATTTTGAGACTTCCGAAACTTTTAGGCGCAGTGTTGGTAGCACTCGCCTGTCACCAATGTGGCCTGGTTTCGAGTCCCAGAGTCATTTTGCAAAGAGTATTACCTCTGCTGTCATCAGTCGGTTAATGATCTTATGCCTGATTTTCTTTTTAGTACCCGAATCTGTCCGTGAACTCAACGTCGATTCTGCTGATAGTGATAAGGTCACCATTAATTGGCAACCACCAGAGACAGACGCAGGAATAACAAAGTACAAGGTAATGCATTCAATACAACCAATCATAGAACACTTTCACGTAACTAGGGCCAAACACCGGAAACGCGTACGAACAATAAATTCAAGACAGGTTCTGATTTTAATTCCGTTTGGTTTAGAAAGTGTGGCGTGATTTTTTTAGGCCAATGACAAAGCGGAAACAAGCAAAGCAGCAGTATCGCGAAATTTTTTAGATACCTTACTCATAATAACAATTTACACTAGAAAGATCTTTAACATGAAACTACGGCTGAAAGGCATTGTGAAACTTAAAACAATAAGGATTTTATCCAGACTCAAAAATCCACGTTGTAAAGCCTAATAAACTAGCACACATACAGGAAATTACCCTCCCGCCCCCCGCGCGCTTTCACTTGATTGGTAACACCACAGGAGTACATCCACAGACCCAAAATTAGACCGGTCTTGTAGAGGATAACTAACGCAGAAACAAAGAAACTTAATGGTATTAAACACTTTACCTTTTATTTTAAGAAAACACTTCTGATTTGTCTTTCCTAGCAACAGTTGTCCTATAGCAAGACCTGTTTTTGTGATTATTTGCAGATTTTATATTCCGGCTCGAAATCCTACAAAGATCAAGGAGAACTCAAGAAGCTCTCGCACATTAACAATATCTCAGTAGACGCCTTATCGCCTGGCGTCCAGTCCTACACACTGCAAGATCTTGTTCCTCACACGAGTTACAAAATAGAGTTGTCGGCTCTTAACTCCATGGGAGAAGGACCTAGCATAAAGATGAATGTCAAAACAGATAAGGGAAAGCCACCACCTCTGCAAAGACCCGTCATTGTCGAAGACGATCTCTCGGATGAGTTCATCCCCATGGAGCTGGAGATTGCCTCAGAGAAAAACGGCCCGATCAGGTAACTTGATAGATTCTTGCGTTCATTTTTTTTAAACAACTTTATCATTAAATGTAGGTTAGCTGCCTGAAGTATCGAGAGGCTTCCACTTTCGGCAGGCAGCCCCTAAATTGAGGCTGGCACAGAAGCGCAACGCAGCTAAGAGCCCCCCACACAAAGGGAAACGAACAGGCACCCGTCACACTGAAAAAAATCAGTGCCTGGGTTTGGGGAAGGGGGGGGGGGGGGGGCGGGTGGGAACAAGAAAATGGCTGGAAGAACCTCGAGGCGTGGACATCATAGAACGAAGGGAGTTCTATACGCAAATGAATCATATGATCTATGTAGGGAGGATGAAAAGGGAATACGTAAGAAGAGAAGTGCCAATACTAACTCTTTTCAAACCCTTATTCAATTCACCAGTCTCCTCTCTCTTTCTGAAAAGCAGAGGCGAGAAGATGGGAACTGGTGTCGTCTTTCCAGGATCCTGTCATGTTTATGCCTTTAAAGTAGACGTTCCTAGGGGGCAGAGCCAAAAGAAAGTCAAGTCATATTCATGACCATTCTGCCTCCCTGGTCTTGCAGTGTTATAATTCTTTCGTGCCAAGGAATATTGCAGTTCAAAGCATGAAATCGATCCTTCTTAGTAAACAGCTTTTGTTCTTGTGTAACGTGGTAAAAACAAGTCCAGAAACGAAATAAAATATTTCAAGGGAAAAAAATCTTCACTGCTTTTCTTTAGACTCCCTTCTCTTTGAAGGAACGCACCGATAAATATTACCTCCTATTTTACACCTTGTGTTCTTCTACACACAGTTACTACATAGTGATCGTGGTACCGCTGGGCAACAGTAATAAACTTCCAACAGACAAGACACCTGACGACTTTTTCAATGAAGTCAGACGCCGGCGAGAGCTTCAAAGTGGTGCCGAGGCTCCATACATCGCCGCCAAATTTGGTCCGTCTGAGTTGCCGAAGAGATTTAACGTGGGGGATAAGAACTTTAAGAACCGTTATGGATATTACAACAAGGAGCTCACCAAAGGCTCTTACTATACTATGTTTGAGAGAGCTTATGTCAAAAATAACAAAGGGGTAGGTAGACTGTACGTTCGCCAGTCTCCTTTGGGATTATTATGCGTTTCTGAGAAACTGCCAACCTACCCCTCCCCTAAGCCAAAATTTTGCCGTTTCGGGTCTTCTTGTCCTATTATATTACAAGTAGGGTAAAGAGGGAGGACTCGCCTTCCGCCATTTTGGTTTGGTTTCTGGTTCCGGAGGTCACAGAAAATGTGGTGTGCGTTTGATGCTGTTTCTCTTCCTTTCTCGGAGAAGTTTTTCCAGACACTTTAGTTTTCTCCTTTCAAACACTCCGAAATTTCAATTCGCGAATATTGCCAACGAGTTCTTGAGAGCTACTTAAGGCCTCTTTACATGGAGGTGGGCGACCCCGGGTAGGTGAGGTAGTCCGCGGCGGGTCACCCCACCTATCATTTAAACGTGATCAAATTAAAATGAGAGATTATATGGACAGGCGGTTTACCCTAACTTAACGGGTTTCCTCACCTACCTGGTGTCCCCCACCTCCATATAAACAGGCCCTAAGTGTCTCAAGGGTAAACAAATAACATATATTGATATCATTGCATCACGTAGCATTTACTTTATGTTACATTATTACGTTTCATTACATCACGTTACTATTTTACGTTACGCTACGTTACATTATGGATTCAACTGCGCCTGCAATTGAGGCAAACAGATAACATTACACTACACTACGCCCCACCCCACGCACTCCATTCCATTCCGTTATGTCATGTTACATTACGTTACGCTACGTTACGTTTTTCGATCCACTCGCGTATGCCTTTGATTCTGTAACATATTGCAGCGTATGTGTGTCACGCATACTTGTAAAGTAGTCTTTACTAAGAAAAGCGCATTTTACAGCATTTTGATTTTTTTCTTCTCTGTTTTATAGGATGACTTGTATACTTCAAGTCCCTTCGTGACGCCTGTGAAATTTGGTGAGAATTGTTCATTGAAATTGATCATTAAGCAACTATTTGGCGATGAAACGTCGCGTGTAGAAAAGAAGCTTCTAATACTTTGATTAATCTGTTGCAATAATTTCTGAAAAAGCACTGTCTGCTTTCTCTTTAAAATTTTATTGGGAAGCAGCAAATTTTCTATAATCTAGCGTCTCCACTTGTTCAATTTTTATAATCAAGAAAGGTTTTCTAGAGAGTGCGCTATGTGGGAAGTGTAAGCTAGAGGAGGGTGTCATAGTTCGCTGTCTTACGAAAGTCGTTTTTAGTTTAATAGCTGAACTGTAAAAAAGGACAATGTCAGTACCAAGTAATGTAGTCTGATCCAGACTCCCAGATAGTAGTGCAGTAAAAGTGTTGCGAAAAACGCGCAAGGACTGGGGAGAGAGCGAGGGCGCCATCTTGGGCGTCTTATTTCTGCTTGTCCAGTTTTATTTTCACTTTGTCCCTAGCTACTATTTAAGAGCCGGGCACAGGCTATAACCATAGTATTATTGCCCAATACCAGGAGAACAAGCTGGAGGTGGAGGGAACCAGGCGGCTAGAAAAGACCCCGAACCACATACTGGAGGAGGATTTAACCTGATTTTTGTCATCATACCTGTCGTGGCAGCCTTTGTGATTACGGCTATCGTGGTTTTTGTCATTTGTTATTGCAGAAGGTAATGTTTCTGATTGATTGATTGATTGATTGATTCATTGAATGATCTATCCATCCATCCATCCATCCATCCATCCATCCATCCATCCATCCATCCATCCATCCATCCATCCATCCATCCATCCATTCATCCATACATCCATACATCCATCCATCCATCCAGCCATCCATCCTGCCAGCCATCCATCCATTCATTCATTCATTCATTCATTCTCTCATTTATCCATCAATCCATTCATTCATTTATTCAGTTATCTTTTAATGATGACGACAGGCAGCCAAATAACACAATGAGAGAGTTCTTGTTAAGGAATAATTATATCACTGCTTCTAGTCGGTTTATCTTCAAAATCATCTATCTTTTGTAGCTCCAAGATCGCGGGACTGGAAACTGCGGAAAACGAGAATTGAGTTGCTTTTTTGCCCCGTCCCAATTTCAACTCCTTTAAAGCCCCGATTTCTACGAAAGCGCTTAGGGGGATTAATTACGCGATAACTCTCGATAACTCTGTTAAAGGAGTCGGCAGTTCTCAGATTCTTCGGTTTTGAAACGGCGACGCACTGATAGATTTGTGAATTTTGCTTTCAATTTTAGAAAAAGACGAGGTAATAATAAAACGACGAAGAACGTGGACGAAGAGAAATCAGAACCTTCCGACCCTGTGGAATTAAAGAGAATGACTTTCTCAACTCCAGGTACTTGAATGAATAAACATACGCATTATCCACGTACACTTTCTATGGTGCTGATCGGGAGAATTGTTAAACAAGTCCTTTTTTCACTTACTGATGATTTCCTTGTTTCTCACGACCTCTGTGTTTGATGAAGCAGTGTTACTGTAAGGAAAAATTAACTGTTGGTCAGTCTTATTGGAATTAAAGAGTTGATACGTTTCGTGATTGCCTGCAATTTCGCGCCCAAAAAAGCCACTTGTCACCAGCCATCTTGCATTTTCCTGCGCTTAACAGTGCTATAAGCTAAGAGGCACCCTTAACGTTTCAATCCCATCATTTTCAGAGCTGTGTGAATGGTAAATCCAACCAAATATCTATTTTTCCACTTACAGGCATGAAAGACCATCCACCAATACCCGTAGCTGACCTCCAGGAGCGAATTGACGAGTTAAAGGCTGATCACAATAACAAATTCTCTCAGGAATACGAGGTATATATCAAGCTATTTGACGACTAAGTGCTCTTCAACTGCACAGGTCATAACGAAGCTCAATTTTTCTTTTTCAGTCTATCGAGCCTGGAGAGACTTTCACTTCTGAGGCCTCTCTTCAGGAATACAACAGACCCAAGAACCGATATTCCAACATTCTCGCATGTAAGTGGATATTTTTATAAACTGCAAGACTCTCTAAATAAACCAATGAAGACTTGCTTGAGTCACGATTGGTTGTACGACGTATTTCTAGGCGAAATGTTAGTCGCTACTGATTGGCCGATGGCTGACTTATTGTCTGTCGGACCGCCAGACCGAATACTAAGACGTCTGTCTAACAGACAGCTTAATCCTCTCACTTACTAACTGATGGACTGTTTAGCATCCTAAGTAATCTTAACAACAGACAACATCTCTCTCCAACGATCTGATGAACTCTCTAACTTGCTTATCTCGTGGGAACCCGTGGCTTACAGTGCTTTATTTAAAATTCCCTGACTGCGAAGTACTTGGACGAACAGGGATCTCTAAACGGTGATTCAAATAGCAGGATAATTGTACTATTTTTTAGACCTCTCGCTTTTTTGCTTTAGTTGACCATTCTCGTGTACGCTTGGCAACCATCGATGGCATTCCAGGAACGGATTATATTAACGCTAATTATTGTGACGTAAGTAAATCCATGGAATAAAGCTTGTTGGAATAACTTAACAGAGTTATATTTCCAGACCATGCATGTAGAATTATTTTCGATGTTCTAACTCTTAATCTCATATTGTTGTTTCTTTACTGTAGGGTTATCGAAAGGAAAACGCTTACATCGCGACCCAAGGTAATTTAACCCGTTACAATTTGTCTTAAACATTTTCCCCTCAAGGCATGTATTGAACACATGTAGTTCACTCGAAACTGTTTAGCCTCTGAACAAAATCCTACAGTGTTAAATCTCTTTAAACAAACTGAAATACGGCGGTATTAAAGTATTTTGAATTTACACAATGAAGTTTGGCGAACTTTGTTGACCAAATATATTATGCACTATTTCTTCTTAGGCCCTCTTGAGGAAACGATAGAAGATTTTTGGCGAATGATCTGGGAATTGAAAACTTTTACAATTGTCATGCTTACAGATCTAGAGGAAAGAGGAAGGGTAAGATTAAATGGTTATCTCTGTTTGCCTCTTTAATAATTATAATAATAGTTTTCTTTCTTATAACGCGCAAATTCGCATATGTGTATGATCAAATGCGCGCGCTACAGAGATATAAAAAATACATATGATAAAAGAAACATTAAGTAAAACTAATCTAGAAATATTAAGACTTTCTAAAAACTATCTAAAAGAAATTTAAAATATTAAAACCAGCGAAAAAACTATTCAAAAGTCACGGGCTGATATAAACAAAAAAGTCTATTAATAAGGCTTTAAAATGGGTAAAAATCTTTTCGTGTCTTATGCGACGAGGAAGGGCATTAAAAGGAGATGGCGCCATCACTGCAAATGACCTGTCACCCTGTGTTTTATTTTTGATACCCCCAAAGTGATATTTCCTTATTGCAAATTGAAGACAATGGCAAAAAGTGTCATGCGTCTACCAGACGGACTGCACTCTTAAGTGAAAGGCATAAAAAGTGTTGACCTTATTCCTGTCAACATTTCAGGTAAAATGTGAACAATATTGGCCCAACGAAGGTACAGAATTATACGGTGATATTGAGGTCGCAGTTACGGACTGGGTAGAATTCGCTAACTACTCCATAACAACTCTTGAAGTATGCAAGGTAAGCTGCTTTTGATTAGCAAATAAATGTATCGGAATGACAGCTTCTTTTTGGCCCCTCTCTTTGCGTAGTTCAGTGGCTCAGTGGTTTACGGTCATCTCGCCACCAAGAGGTCTACTTGCCACCACAAAGTAACTCTGCAATAATTGACACAGTTAATTACCTATAGGAATTGTTATTTATTATTACCTAAGGATCCTTAAAAATCTGGCATATATCTCGTGTATATATCAGGAAAACGTTTTCTTTTGCCTTAATATATTTCTTGGTGACATTTTCGTCGTTGACGAGGTTACCGGTTACCCACACAGTGCTACCTACTGCCGTGATACCGAAGGTGGAGACCACGAAATGGACAATAAAACGCGTGCTGAAATTTCGTCATATAAATGGTTAAGAATACAAAGCAATGTCAAGACTTTTTACCATCGCAGTGGCGATACACTCATTCTAACATCTCAAAATGGTTCTTAAATTATTCAACAGGAAGGCGCCCCACAGCCTAGAGAAGTCAAGCACTTTCAGTTCACTGGCTGGCCTGATCATGGGGTCCCTCCCCACCCTACACCCTTCCTAGCCTTCCTCAGGAGAGTGCGCTTCTACAATCCTACTGATGCAGGTCCTATCGTGGTACACTGTAGGTAAGGATCCGAGGGAAGCTATCGGGTGGGGGGGGGGGGGAGTACTCGCTATAATGACCTATACGGGGAGGGTCCTCCCGAAATGGTACCATTTTTAAGCTTCAGGTATATGAAAGGGTAGGAATTTCACAAGTTGAAGTATATGAAAGGGTAGGGAAATCTATTATTTGTTCCGTAAAAAGGGCCAAAAAGGCTCATTTTAACTGTACATTTACAGCAGTTTAAAGGGATGTAGCGGGTCTCCAATAAGTTTTTCGGGATGCGGGATTTCCCTTATTTGAGGGTTGGGATTCAGGATTTTAAAGCGAAATCGGGGCGAGGTTGTGGATTGAAAGTATGCCCGGGAGGCGGGGTGTCAGAAATAATCCTCGGGATTACGGGATTGCCGGAAATTTTGGGTCGGGGTTACGGGATTGAAAAACCCTATTGGGGACCCGCGATGTAGATTTCGCGCCTAGGTATGTGAAAGAGATACCTCTTCTGTCAAAAATGGTATATAAAAGGGTAAGAGGTCGGACCTCGGGGCAGAGCCTCCCCGTATAAAGCTTTGTTGAGTACCCCTCCCCCCCCCCCCCCCGCCCCCACCATGGGGGTTGATAATTTTGTTCATATCGTTTGGATCTACCTATAAGTACTAAATATTCCAAGCATTCGCTTTTGTTATCATTTCCGCCCTTGAGATTAAATTTTTATCATTAACAAAGCGTCTTTTTTTTCCTAGTGGCGGTGTTGGTCGTACAGCGTGTTTCATCGTTATCGACTCCATGTTGGAGAGAGTTAAGCATGAGAATACAGTAGACATCTATGGACACGTGACTGTGTTAAGAACGCAACGTAACTTCATGGTACAAACAGGGGTAAGTGCCAATTGTACGATGTCAGTAAAACTGGCCGAAGATGAATTGACCGAAAGAATTACAGCAAGACCGAGTTACAACAGAAGCTCGGATCCGACTCGAAGGACTGGGGAGTATACTTTTTGAGAACACGCGAAAAAACTTACAGTCAACTCTCGTCCTGGGATCTTAAGGTCTCTATTGTCGTCCTTAATCACATTCCTTATGTAAATATTCATTTTTTTCTGTTTGTTTTGTTAACATCAGGAGCAATACGTATTCATTCACGACGCCCTTCTTGAAGCTGTTACCTGTGGTAACACAGAAGTACACGCAAGAAACCTTCTACATCACATAAAAAAGCTGCGAGAGCGAAATGAACAAGGAATTTTAGGTCTCGCCGAGGAGTTCAGAAAGCTTAGCAACCCACACCAAGCCCGCCGGTTGAAGCAGGGCACGGGAAGTCTGCCAATGAACCGATCAAAGAACAGGCTGGCTAATATTCTGCCATGTAAGAATCTCTGAGTGCAATAAAGTGCAACATTAACTTACTTAGGGAAGGTTCTAGCGGGATATGGGGGTGGGGTGGGGAGGGGGGGTCTTAGTTTCCTTGCACCATCCCTCCCATACCCTTTCTTACCCCACGTTTGTCTTCTCCTGAGTAACAACCTTTATATATCAGGTAAATCCCCGCCCCTGCCCTCCCCCCAATCAAAATTTTAGAAACTTCCGCTTCTCGCCTGTAGAAGATGTCTTGTTGCTTTGTTCTGCTGTTCGTGAATTGTCATCCGACATTTTGACTTCACAGCCATGTTGATTATGGACAACTGTTTCACTCATATTTACTGTGTTCCTCTACTTTCCTCCTCTAGACGAATCAACGAGAGTCCAGTTATTATCCGCACGAGGAATTGAAGGTTCCGATTACATCAATGCCAGTTTTATTGATGTAAGTACACCAAGACCAATGTTGTAACCACGTAGACCAATATTGTAAACACCTAGACCAATGTTGTAACCGCCTAGACTAATATTGTAACAACCTAGACCAGTGTTGTAATTACGAAAGTCCTTATATCCCTGTTGGATGTCTTTCCTTCAGGGCTATCGCCAGCGCCTTGCTTACATTGCTACTCAGGGGCCTCTAGAAGAAACAGTAGACGATTTCTGGAGAATGTTGATGGAGCATAACTCCAACATCGTTGTTATGTTGACTCAACTTAAGGAAGGAGACCGGGTAAGTGTAATAATCAAATGAAACAACTAATTGTCCTGTATGTGGCATCGCAAAGAAATCTCTCTTTTTTACACCTGAATCATATCTGCCTACAGGTAAGCTCTTTTCGCAGATACTAAGCCTCCAACCATAAGATATTAGTTTACTTGCAAGCTTAATTTTATTCATTAGCGCAAAGTTACCGTTACATTCATTTCGTATTTTGAAAGAGTGCCTGAACCTTGTACCTTCCTGATTGACCTTGACGCCTTCATCCTTCATAGTGACGTTAATTTTTCATTTACGTTTTTGCTTTTAGGAACGCTGCTACAAGTACTGGCCTACAGACAGATCAGCCAAACATCAGTATTTTATAGTCGATCCTGTTTCGGAACAAGAATTTCCAACATTTGTAATCAGAGACTTCAAAGTCAAAGATGCTATGGTAGGTGAATATATTGACGTAGAACGTTTACAGGAGGGAAAGTGAAACGTGAAAATTAAATCGTTTTTATCGATACGTGCTAAATATCGCATATCAGTAAGTCTACGAAGATTTAAAGTCACTGACAGTGGTCAGTGTAACCCCATGTCGAATTTTCAACTTAAACCTTGATCCAGCTCGAAGGACCACTGATTCCTCCAGATACCAATGATGTTCTTTCGTTTTGTTCTGTTTGTTAGAATGGTACAGTTCGAAACATCAAACAGTTCCATTTCTTCGGCTGGACTGACAGCGGCGTTGCAAACAGCGGGGAGGGAATATTAGATTTGATCGGCCAAGTACAAAGAGCTTACGAACAGCAAGATGAGGAGGGTCCAATCACGGTACATTGCAGGTATGTCCCTAAAATAACGAAGCCAGACACTAATTAGCCTCACTCGCAGTCGTTCCTAGGACTTGGTCACGCGTTCCTGCCGTCGTGGGGTAGGACGCGTGGCTAAACCTAAGAACGTCTGCGTGGGAGGCTGGACACTAATGAAAATGCAAGAAACTTGCGTTTTCTTATAGTTTTGAGCAAGCAGAGACTTCTAATGTAACTCACCTTTCTCTCTTTCGTGATTCGCTCTTCCTGCTGAGCAAACGGCCTGGCTATACAGTGATATACGACACTTCTTAGACGTCTAACTGTTTTCGAACATGCATGACATGCTGCAACACTTAAATATACTGTTTAGTAGCTCTTAAAAACCAACCTTCAAAAGTCAAATGCTAAAGCAAGGATCTTCTTGACTCTGGGAAATTTTCGGTAGCCTTTATAAACGAACCTAACAGGAAATGCAGTAGTCAAATTGCAAATCTTGAAAGTCTTTGTTTCCATTGATTTACCCCTTGATTATATTTTAGTGATGGCGTTGGGAGAACAGGGGTATTCATCGCCCTGTGCATTGTGCTAGAACGCATGCGTTCTGAAGGAGTAGTAGATTTGTTCCAGACCGTCAAACTTCTTAGAACACAGAGACCAAGCATGGTGCAAAATCAGGTATGTCTGCTTTGGCGGTATGTCGTATTTTGTTCGTTAACGTAAGCATAGAACTATTTCAGTTCAGTCGCAAAAGAAATTTCGCGATAATTGGCAAACAGAATTTTGCGCCAATCTCTCAAACAATCCCGAGCTAAAGCCTATTGTGACTGTGTGATCTTCCCGCGCTATAAGGGTACGCAACAAGTGTTCGCCTCAACATCTGACTTGCTCATTGGATCGACTGCCTGAAGCGACTACTTTTATAGTTTAGGATTTTGCTACACCCCGTTGCTTTGCATACGGGGAAGTTTTATCCCTTTGTGATTTCAGTCTCTAAACTGCGAAACTTACAAATTGTTGACAGTTATCTCATTTTCTTTCCTTTTCTCTCCAGGATCAATATTTATTCTGCTATCAAAAGGCTCTGGAATACCTCAGTTCGTTCGACCATTACGCAGTGTGAGGAGCCTTCATAATCACGAAAACCAAAATTTATAGCGTCGAAAAATGTGTGGGTTCGATATAAATCACTTTGCATAACGAGTGTGCCCATGACTTTGCTCACTTTATTTATTGGCTGTACCATTCGTGAGAAGGAAATTCTAGTAACGGCTGCCCTTGCCAGTATTGGCCATCGTTGGCAGACCATGGTGTGGTCCAGTGCAGTGAATCACTTGGCTACGAAATACTTCAGTGGACAACTGAAAATTCGTGGCAGATTTCAGGCCAGGGGCCTCCAGTAGAAATTATTTATTGCTAGCATGTAAATGACTGGCTCAGAATTATATAAAGACATTTGGCTCTTGTTAGAGAAATGCAATGCAAAAAGGTTAGATAAACAAGCCGATTTATACATTAGCCGAAATATGGCGTGTAATAATATTGCGTGGGATACAAGACATTTACACAGGTGTTTTGATTTTTGTAAAAGAAGTGTACAGGTAAATAGGTGGAAGGTAGGGAAATAGAGTAACTCGTTAGCCTGAGAAATGGCCCCCGTGTAACGAGCGCAGAAATTCCATACTGATGACGTGTCACTACCCAGATCTGGGTAATGCTTCTGATTGGTTGTGCCGTGACGGAAATTTACTTCAACCAATCGTCATCAGTATGGAATTTCTGGGCTCGTTTCTCAGACGTTTTGTCGCTGGGAAACCAGTGGGGGCGTCGCCAAATGTCGGCTGTTTTCTCAGGCTAAGTAATTCGTCTACCAAACTATGGCGTATAGTATATTTTTGCGTGGGATAAGAGAGTAATATCAAACCTCATTGCGTCATATGAGACGAGATCTTTGAGAGATTTTAAGTCACGTTTACGGCAAACTGTGAAAGTCAGATTCAGTTGAGAATTTCTCAAAAAAGTAAAAGAGCAGATAGAAATAGTCCAAGACGGTTCTGATGGATAAAACTAGTGAATCTACTCATTTTTGTGTCGAAGTACTAAGCAGTAAAAGACAAATGTAGGGAAGACTTGGTCACGTGGTACAAAATTCACGTTTACCGTAAACTTGACTGCAAATCTCTCTGTTAAGAATACAACCACTTTGAATGTTAAGATTTCTTCCAAAATTGTTGCGCCTTCGTTTTGAACGAGGCGAAAGATTTTCCGAGGAGTTTGACATTCACACTTTGACAACAGCATGATCTTAGCTGGAGAAAATGTGATCGTTTTTCCAAAAAAAAAAAACGGAAAGAAAAAAAGAAAAAAGAACCGAATAACCTTTTACAGAACTGCCGTTTTAAACGCAAATCGTGAAAGAGTGTTTCCGGGGATTATCAGTAATTTTTATTTTTTCCTCGGCAGTAACTTTTACGTAGTTAACTAGCAAAGGAAGTGTCTGGCAGATACATCTCCATAGAATAAGGGGATCGATTGCTTTAGCATGTGCTTTAAAACGTTGCCGGTAATTTGTCTGTCAGATTCGATAAAGGGATTTGATTCTTTAAGTTTATTTTTAAAATTTTTAGTTTAAGATTCTTAACGTTTGATACCAGTATGTTTTGGTAACAAATTTTACCTTATGTTTTTTGGGCGTTTTACTTAACGTACTTTTAGAAAGGGCTTAGAGCGGTGTTGAATTGAGTGTCTAATCTTCAATCAAATTGTAACGCAAATTCTTGTTGCCGTCGCCGAGTGCGAGAAAACCATTGATATAACTTCTGATTCGTTGATAATGTGACACGAGAACCAATCAGGAACGTAGAAATGCTAAACTACAGTTATCGGGAGAGAACTTCTGGAACACAACTCAATCTAACTCAATACTGCTTTAGAAAGTCAATTATAGAGTGTATCACTCTGCTCAATAACTTCCGTGGCCTCAAGAGGTCCACATTCATGCGTGATAATGCTTCAAGACAAAACCAAGCCTTTCATATTCAAACATCCACCTTTGATTTTGGAAGTCGGTGATGCAGGTTTCGTTTCTGACGACACGACCGTTGCCGATTGCCGATTTATCGAAGTTGTTTCGGTGAAACAGCGAACTGCTGGGTAGTTAACAAGTTTAAAATGGTTCTACAACGGCAAAGAAAAGCTACCTGGATCACTGCACAACCTTTAATGGCTTCAGAAAAATGACCTTGCAAGCACCTTTAAAATTCGAAATTAAAGGAGCTACTCAATTATAGTAGCAGGTCTCCTTACAAAACGATGTATAAAGGTGCTTTTCAGATCATCATGAGATGACATTGAATTTTATCCTTATTTGTAGAATTAAATTGAAATTTATAGTTGACAGATGTATTATACCGTATCGTTTTTCATGTACATATGATTTATAGATGAAAAGATTGAACTATATTTTTATAATAATTAATCATTATATATGTAAATGTGCTTGTGAATTTGTTTTTTAGCATTACAGACATCAAATTCAGGAACAAAAAAAATAAAATAAAAACCATTAACAAAGAAGTGTAATGTTTAATTCACGTGACCATCTCCTTAGTAAGGGGTACAGGAAGAGTCCCCCCTCAAAAAAGGAAATAAACAACAAATTTGCGTAGAGGGCGGGAAGGTTGGCTTGCTCTCTGAGCATGATCTTGAATGGCGCGGAAATAAGTGCAGACAACTTATCCTCTTGATACTAAATCTGAAGAGACAAAAAGCTCTTTCATCCCCTCTATTTGAGATACTTTTGCACCCCAGTGCGGTCAATGAGACACGACGGTCTAGACAAGTAATACAGCACATTCTTCTGGTATTTTTAAATATTTTTCTTTATTGATATGTAGTATATTAGACCCATAAAGATTTAAGGACAATAGCAAGCATGTAAGAAAGCAAAAGGCACCTTCAAAGTAAATCAGTTCCAGATATTCGTAATTACACAATGCTCGGCTCCGTTTAAGAATTCAAAGTTGTCTTTCTGGGCCCAGCATCATACAACATCAGACATCTCCATACCGGCACATGAACTACCTCCCTCATGGTGCTTGTACGGCGGACAATCCTTTTGGTCACATATTCGCCCTCCTGCTCACAGCCCGTGTCAAAATGGAACCTTCCCGGGCCGACAGGTTCCTCACCGCTAAAGGTCCCTGAGTATGAGTAATTAGGGGTCACAATTGTTCCTTCGTCTTCAAACCTCCCGTTGGTCCAGTTACCTGGAAAATGCAAGAAAAAGGACAACTTTTCAGTGTTGTGTAGTGATTGAAACAGGAAGACGGGTCTCGTATCTTTTTGAGGCTGGCGGCAGCATTTTTTCTTTTACTCACAAGCCCATGTCATTATATTCATTAGTTTCCTAACTGTTACGAGCAAGTGATATTTTATAGTAATTTGTTTTTATTATACGATTCTTCTTCTTCTTCTTCTTCTTCTTCTTCTTCTGCTTCTGCTTCTGCTTCTGCTTCTGCTTCTGCTTCTGCTTCTTCTTCTTCTTCTTCTTCTTCTTCTTCTGCTTCTGCTTCTGCTTCTGCTTCTGCTTCTTCTTCTTCTGCTTCTGCTTCTTCTTCTTCTTCTGCTTCTGCTTCTTCTTCTTCTTCTTCTTCTTCTTCTTCTTCTTCTTCTTCTTCTTGCCATCATCATAATCGTTATTATCATCAGCCCATGTCATTATATTCATTAGTTTCCTAACTGTTATGAGCAAGTGATATTTTATAGTAATTTGTTTTTATTATACGATTCTTCTTCTTCTGCTTCTGCTTCTGCTTCTGCTTCTGCTTCTGCCTCTTCTTCTTCTTCTTCTTCTTCTTCTTCTTCTTCTTCTTCTTCTTCTTCTGCTTCTGCTTCTTCTTCTCCTTATTATCATCATCGTTATTATCATCATCATCATCATCATCATTATCATCATCGTTATCATCATTACTGTCACCATAACCCCACTCGTGTTATTCATAGAACGTTCGGGGTTCCCAAGTGATATTTTATAGTAGTTGTTTACATTATGCGATTCCTTTTCTTCTTTTTCTTCTTCCTCTTCTTCTTGTTCTTCTTCTTCTTGTCGTCATCATTATCATCATCATCATCATCATTACTGTCACCATAACCTCACTCGTGTTATTTATATAGCGTTCGGGACTCTCTAAATCAAGGCATTCATCAAGTTAGCTCCAAAAATAACTAGCAGGGGACTTACCTTTGTATTTAAGCCTGTAGTCCTTGTAGATGTATTCCCCTTGCCCATGTCGCCGATCTTCTTTCCACATCCCTAGGTACTTATCGCCATTAGCATATATGTATACACCATAACCATTCCTCTGTCCCTCGGTCCAGTCTCCATCATACACTGACCCGTCAGGGTACCAGAATGTTCCTTGACCATGTCTTTGATTGTTGACATATTGTCCTTCGTACCTAAGAAATAAACTAGAAAATTATACGTTTATCGCAACGCCTCGCGAGGCTGTGATAAAATGGTAAAAATATGGTCTAATAAAACAGCAACAACAATAACGACAAAGAATACAAAAACAAAACAGCCAAAAAGAAAAGAAAGAACATTTCCTTCTGCGGGAAATTTTGATTTTTATTGAGCGATTATAAGAGCACTGCTTTACTTTGGTAGTTAAGGGCGAAGTCAACAAGAATTTTTGGACTTGAGAAAACACGTGTTGTAGAAACGCGTCCCACAGAGAACTGTATTTTCTGAAATATAATTGGTTAGTTATTTGGTTTAAAAGCGCGTTTGAATATAAAAACAAACTCGGCGCAAAACCAAGCCAAACAACATGTCGGTGAACCATAGTTATGTCAATTTTGTGAAATTCAAGTATAGTGCACATGTACAGTTCCAGCGTCTTGGATAAACGGCCTTCATGATGTCGCGACTCAAGAAGAATTACATATCCACAGGTGAGAACCGTACAAGAAAAGAAATTACTGGACAGATCACTAGACGTAACCTCAAGGAGACGTAATGGAAATTCAATTTTTTGACGCAATTTTAAACTGGTAAGAATTGTTTATGATTTTTCTACATACAGTAGAACCCCGGTAACTCGAACTCTGAAGGGAAACGAAAAACAGTTCAAGTTAGCGAGGTTTCGAGTTATCGGGATCGATTGCAAAATTCAATTTGCCATGTTAAACTTGATAGATACTAATTTTTCAGCACTTCGGTGTATAGTGAAGTGCAAATTTGCAATAGGAGAGAAGCAGAGATTACACTGCATCTTTTGTGATCTAGTTTTATCCTTGCTTCAAATTATATAATATACTCATATACTTTTCTTTGTTTCAGACCTGGCCTTCGTTTTCTGACCTTCGTTTGCTTTTAATAATCGCTATAGAACAATTAACAAAATCAAAATATCCCCCATAATGTTCACTTGCCACGTTGTTTGTATAGGTAATAGCATGATTCATTTTTGTAGTGATATTTGGCATAAATACCACGAGTGATATATCAAAATTGTTATACGTAATTTCACGAGCCGATGAGGGAGTGAAATTTGAGACAATTTTGAAATATTACGAGTGGTATTTATGCCAAATATCACGTCCAAATCATGCCTTTATTTTTTCTTTTCTACTTCCCGCAAAAGGTTTGTAATTTTCACATGTAAGTACCTCAAATTAAGCAGAAATACCACGGCTCAAAGCCAATCAAATTGCAGAAATTTCTCACGCATCATTATAAATAAGTTTATTACCTTGCCTGTTTACTGAAAAACACGTATTTCCCCCTGCCATGTCTCTTTCCATTTACATATTCACCTTCATATTCATCGCCGTTTGGTAGCAAAGCGTGACCAAACCCATGGCGTTCATATTTCTCGTTTCTATGTCCTTCATATGTACCAATGTACATGCGAATACCTGCTCCATCTTCACTGTCTCTGTCTAAGCTTTCAAAAGAAGTCATGTTGAGAGATGCTTTGAATTCTTTTGACTTTTGGTTTTTTTTCGTTAAATCGTGTTTTCTGTTCCTCTGAGAAGCACCGTATGCTTTAAATTTTCCTTCTGTGAAAACGTTTTCGTCCAGTACATGTACAGGTTTCGTTACTTCATAGAGAGCCCTGCATTCTATTCACTAAGCGCGCGCAGAAGAATCAAACGTTCTACTGCACCGTTTTATCTAAAGCAAATCTGGTACTTTGTTGCCTTAAAAACAGGGGGGTGAAACAGGTTGTAGTGTTCAGTGAGTGTTGCACAAAAATTGGACAAACATATTTGAATTCAGGTAAAAAAGTTGAGGGTGAGTAACCACCAAAAAAAGAGGACTGGTCTCCTGAAAGGACCAATCATCAACTGAGTCGTTATATATCACAAAACACCCGGGTCTTCATAGATTTTTGTGATGTATGGTCCCTTGATACTGTTGGCGAGAAGCAATAAGATGTCATGTGACCCCTAAGTAAAACCAGTGAGAGAGCGCGCGCTAGGGAAAAAATTCCAGCTCAGTAAAGAAATCTGTATGTTTGACGATATACTGAGAAAAGTTTCTAGCAGTATTCTCAGTTAAGGGCTCGACATAGTTTCGAATCCCAGGGGATTCTTTTTCCGGAAAATTACCCCTTTTAGGAGAAGTAAGCTAAGAGAAATCAAGAATTGGAAAACTGAGGAGTCTGGGGTTGATAATGCACTCTTTTCTGTGTTACATGAAGTACGTACCGAAATAACATGGCGGACAAGGACTCGGTCGCAAGTCTTGTAAATCGAGTGGTAATGCCGGGCGATGTCATCGGCAAAGTGGCAGATTTAGAAGCAACTATTGAAGGAAAAATTAAAATCAAGTTTGGGCCTGGGTTGCGAGAGGAGAACGGCGTGATTTTAGCATACAAGGCAGGAGTTTTAAGACATCGAAAACCGGCCACCTATTTGATTGACTGCAATCAAAGGAGGGTAAGACTCGTGTTGCACATGGCACATGTTATAGATTTAGAAGGTGCTGAATTTTTGCAACGATTGTCGTGTGGAAGATATGCTTGTTGATCTGAGAGCTTTATTTATTTATTTATTTATTTACCAATTTAAGTCTTCACTCTTAACAGAGTATGGCAGACTACTTTAAATAATAAAAATTACAACAATGAATACAACAATAACATAAAATTACTAATCAATATGTAAGATTACACAGGGATTGCCTAAATGAACATAATTTGTGGTGGGAGATTGTTCCACTGTGCAATTGTCCTAGGGTAAAAAAGTTCTTATAATAATCACATGTACAAAGTGGCTGTTCAAATCGATGGCAGAGAGACGAGAGCCTGGTGTCCATTCTGGTCTTATGTTCCCTCTGAGCTTTAAGGGTAAGTAACTTTTTCTCTTGCTTTTTACTTAGTATGTCCCAGTGAAGGAAGAACGTGTCATTGGCATCGTTACCAACAGAGGTTCTGACAGCTACAAAGTTGATATTGGAGGAGCTACGCCTGCATCACTGCCTAGTCTGTCATTTGAAGGAGCAACCAAGAAGAACAAACCTAACATTCAGGTAAAATCATTTTTAATGCTTCCATTTGAAATATTCAGGATTGTCACTAGAATTTCAAATTTCCAGATATATGCCATTAGTCGGTGGGGAACTAAAATGCCAGGGAGTTCTTTTGCTCTTGCTACAGACCTGCCACCCTCGATAAGAGAAAATCTGGAGACACATGAAAAAAAAAAAAAAAAAAATCGGGAGATTCTACAAAGAAGTAGTGAGATTCTATTCCATTGGGGTATACATGAACTGTTTCATTTTAAATATAACCCTGTTTTAGTGGGGCCCCTGTTGTGACAAATTAGAGACTGCTTTTGCTTTGATGACTTTAAGAGGCCAGAGGATAAGTCATCCCTGGAACGAAACTTACAGCAAAGAGTTGTTTCTTTCCGGATAAGCCAACTTTATGGCTGAAATGTTAGACAAAGTCCCATCAAGGCTTAAAGAGCAGGGTTGTCAAAAGTAGCCGGCTGCCGGCGAAAAGCGCCACCTACTTGGTTAGTTTCGGCAACCTACTCTGCTTGGCATTTCTTCACGGATGGCATTTTTTATTAATAAAATATAACCATTCACCAACAAGACTAAAAGGTAAAGAGCATAGTTTAATCTCTGGATTTTCAGTAATTTTGGAGAGAAAATAGCCTGGAGAGTGCAGAAAACAGCACTCCAGAGAATCTAAACATAAAAATTTTCCAGGGGAGCAAGCCCCCAGTCCCCCCGAGAGGCTTGCACCTTTGCTGCACTAACTGCTTACTGTCACAACTCAGACACATATCACTAAGGGTATGTGTTTCCCAGGTAGGGGAACACATATCACTAGGGATATGTATTTCCCAGGTAGGGGAACACATATCACTAGGGATATGTGTTTCCCAGGTAGGGGAACACATATCACTAGGGATATGTGCTTTCGAGGAAGGGGAACAGATATGACTAGGGATATGTGTTTCCCAGGTAGGGGAACACATATCACTAGGGATATGTGTTTCCCAGGTAGGGAAACACATATCACTAGGGATATGTGTTTCCCATGTAGGGGAACACATATCACTAGAGATATGTGTTTCCCAGGTAGGGGAACACATATCACTAGGGATATGTGTTTTCCAGGAAGGGGAACACATATGACTAGGGATAAGTGTTTCCCAGGTAGGGGAACACATATCACTAGAGATATGTGTTTCCCAGGTAGGGGAACACATATCACTAGGGATATGTGTTTTCCAGGAAGGGGAACACATATGACTAGGGATATGTGTTTCCCAGGTAGGGGAACACATATCACTAGGGATATGTGTTTCCCAGGTAGGGGAACACATATCACTAGGGATATGTGTTTTTCAGGAAGGGGAACACATATGACTAGGGATATGTGTTTCCCAGGTAGGGGAACACATATCACTAGAGATATGTGTTTCCCAGGGAGGGGAACACATATCACTAGGGATGTGTGTTTCCCAGGTAATGGAACACATATCACTAGGGATATGTGTTTCTCAGGTAGGGGAACACATATCACTAGGGATATGTGTTTCCCAGGTAGGGGAACACATATCACTAGGGATATGTTTCCTAGGTAGGGGAAAACATATCACTAAGGATTTGTGTTTCCCAGGTAGGGGAACACATATCACTAGGGATATTTGTTTCCCAGGTAGGTAAACACATATCACTAGGGATATGTGTTTCCCAGGTAGGGGAACACATATCACTAGGGATATGTGTTTCCTTGGTAGGGGAACACGTATCAGTAGGGATATGTGTTTCCCAGGTAGGGAGACACATAATCACTAGGGATATGTGTTTTCCAGGTAGGAGAACATTTAGCACTAAGGATATGTGTCTCCCTACCTGGGAAACACATATCCCTAGTGATTTGTGTCTTCCTAGGTAGGAAACACATATCCCTAGTGATATGTGTTCCCCTACTATAATATACTATATTTTTTCTTTTAAACACGTAAATTGTACATTTTTCTTTGGTAAACATTTTAACTGATGTGACCTGTTATTTGAGGAGCTAATTGATTAGCTATGTTAATTGGCGTGTTGAAGAATTGAGACCTTAGGGTGATTCAGTTTCATTTAGTACTGATGATATTGGGGCAAGCATTTAACAGAATTGGAAAAAATCAGTATCTGATTGATCGGCATGTATGTCACCCAATGCAAATATTTGGACATGTTTCCTCTACGCTGATAAAATTGTACTGGACGCCCCCTGTATCCAGAATGCTAGGAATTAGTGAAAAAGGGACAAAATTATTCAATTGATTCAGTTTCTTGGTTGATCAACCAGAGTTTGAGTCAAGTATTTCGTCTTGTTCAAAAGTCAAATTCAAAGTAAGGATAGACTAACGATTTAAAGAAAGAGTGTTAAGATAAAGATAATCTTTATTTATTCACGGTACAAAATTCGTCAGCTTTAAAAATGCCTAATACTAATATAATAAAAATATTTAAATAAAAAAGCTGCTTTCCACGAATGCCGTGCCTTACAGTTCTTTGAGTAATCGTTTAAATTGCCCAAGGGACTCTGCTTCCCTTAAGTTACAAGGAAGACTGTTCCAGAGAATGGCGCCACTATAGCTGAAGCTGTTTTTGTAATAGTTTGTGCGCGGTAATGGAATATTGAGTTTATTTTCAGAGTCCCTTAGGTTATATGCGACTTCTCGCCTTTCAAATTTAGAACTAAGATAGTTTGGAGCCAACCCGTGCAGAGACCTGTAAACCATCGTAGCTCTTTGAAATTGTTGCTGGCAAGCTAGGTTTTTCCACCCTAGAAGTTTGAAAAGGTGACCAGCATCTACGTCATAGCTTGAGTAGGTCAAAACACGGGCTGCTCTGTTTTGTAGCTTTTGAACCTTATTCCGTAAGGTTATCCCACAGTTTCCCCAAACAATGTTGCAATAATCAAAGTGTGGCTGTATTAAAGCTTGATATATTAGTTGTAAGGTCGCCTGAGGGACAAGGTGCCTTATTCGTTTTATGGCCCCAATACCAGAAGCGACTTTCTTTGTTACTTTCTCGATATGGCCACTCCAATCAAGTCTGTCATCGATGGTCACTCCAAGTGATTTTGCAGTAGTGACCTGGCTAACTTCAAAATCATTAATTGCAAATGTCGGGGACTCTGTGAGAGTACTTAGCCTCTGCCTAGATCCGATAAGCATAAATTCGGTTTTAGTCATATTTAGAGTAAGTTTGTTTGCTCTCAGCCAATTGTGAACATTTTCTAAATCTTGATTTAGATGCAACTGAATATTTTGTTTTGGATTTCTAGACGGCCTAGACATACAAAATTACTTTTACCAAAAGTATATTAGTTTTGTTGAGCTTGCTACAGTTATAAGAATAAACGCCTCCTGTCAGTTTCTATTGAAAGCCTCCGCTTGGACCAGCCCCACGCATTTATCAGGTTTTTTACTGTATATTTAACAATTATTCCTCAAGCCTGAATGGGCTCTGAGTCAATAGGCCCATTCGGCCCTCGGCCTCATAGGCTATTGACTAATATTTGTGTTAGTAGAATCCAACTAAGTTGGTCAAAAATATCGAGAATAAAAAATTTTTAGCTGCTTAAAGCTAGACTTAAATCCGTTTTTGCCACCAAAAAGCAAGTGCTTTTCGTTACTAGTAGGCTATAACATATAGCCTAGTAATAGAGACCTTAAGATACCCCGAAATCGGTGTACGGGTAACGGGTAGCGCCATGTTTTTTTCATTTTGTGGTGACGTCATCGACCTTACCCGGTAGAACCAGCCGTTTTTCCGGGGTAGACACCAGTTTACCCGTAGAAGATTTACGAGTAGCTGCAAGTCCTACATGATGGAGAAACGAGTAAGTTTTTAAGACTTTTTAAGTACAAATGTAAATTGTATGACTCCTTGGCAATGTTATTGCAAGTCTGTTCAAATATTTTTGCCAAATTTGAATTTTAGCTGTAAAGAAAGCGCTTCAAAATGTATTGATTTTGGACCTCAAATGCGCAGGTTGAACTCTGAAACGATATCAATTTGTGGCGGTATTTGGGGGGATTTCTGAGAATTGCTCGAACGTTTGAGTTTCGCAAAAGACATAGCATTGAAAAATTTAGCATGGGAGTCACTGTTGAAGTTGACAATCAAAGGAATTGTTTGGTGATGTGCCTCGATCAAATGGCGGGGTTTGCAATAACAAGCTTTCGGTCGAGGGACTTCCCGCCAAGTGTCTTGAAATCTTTCTATGATATTTCAATAAGCTTATGTATGAATGAATTATTTGTTGCAGCTTGTTGTTAAGATATGAAGTGTAGAATTTAAGGGAGATTTTGTATGCATTAAGCGACATGCATGTACAAAGTTAATTTTGCGTGCTTGTTCTTTGGGTATCTTAATCGAAATAGTCATGCACATGAACATTTTACGTGTACGGGTACACTACCCGTACCCGTACACCGATATCGGGGTATCTTAAGGTCTCTAATAGCTCAACCAATCAGAACGTAGCATTGATAATAGACCACTAGCTGGATTTTATTGTAAAAAAATAACCGTTTATCATCCCCATCACTTTGAATCCAGAGTACCCTGTTCACTTTGGGTGTTGGTAACAGAAACTTCCGGATCTCCTCTACAGCTGACTCTCTTTCTTTGATACCTAATCACTGATTTATTGAATCTTCACTTTCAGGTTATGCAGATAAAGGTATCAGTGATAACAGTATGATTTAAAATTACCAAGTGATCTTCTTTCATTTTGCAGATAGGGGACATTGTTTATGCCCGATTAAGTGTTGCCAACAAAGACATGGAGCCTGAGTTGGACTGTACGGATGGCAGTGGAAAAAGCATGGGGCTAGGACCATTAAATGGTGGATTTATGATCACATGCTCCCTTGGCCTTTCAAGAAAGTAAGTACACTTCATAACTGCTTGGGAATTTTAAATAGCTCCTTCTAGGGGTATAGCCTGTGCCAAAGACAGAACTAAATTTCAGGTCCTGATAGCTCAAAAGTTGGATAGCGCTATCCACCAGGTCTCAGTTGTTTAAAAGCTGACTTTTTAGTGCTATCCACTGGATAAATTACTCTCCAGCGGATTGGATAATAATTATGCCAATTATTGATTTCCGTAATACTTTTCCGCTGGATAGTGATTTATCCGGTGGATAGTGTTATCCAGCTTTTGAACAACTGGGGCCAGACAAATAATATTGCTATGCAGTGGATATATTAAGTATTTCAAAATCCAATGGTACTATCCACTGGATAGTATTTTATCCTGTGGATAACACTACTCACCTTTTAAACAACTGAGGCCTGGTTAAGTCAGTCTGCAAAACAGCACTAAAATCCTTTTTCCTGGCCCTTTCACTTGTGTACCAGGATTTTAGTACACTCCATGATTGGCTTGCTAAAAATGTCATTGTTGACTTGCCAATCAGCTTGAAGGGAAATTCAGAACACATTTCTGGTAATTAGTTGAGACTGTATTGGGCTCACGCAGGGACCTAGGGGGTATGCTAAATTTCTCCTCGAGCCATGGGCCCTTCTCCTGACAACACCCCTACTTAATCCAAAAAGGTTATGAAAAGTGACAAAATGATCACAGTGATAAAAAAAAAAAAATTATATTGATGTTTGGTATTGATTTTCATTTGTCATATTCCCGTTTTCAGACTCCTCAGTAAAGAATTTGTTCTTTTAAAATGCCTTGGAAAGTACTTTCCATTTGAATGTACAGTGGGACAGAATGGAAGAGTATGGATTAATTCATCATCAACCTCTCACACCATTACCATTGCTAATGCGATTACAAACTCTGAATACATGACTAATGATCAAATACAGACAATGGTTAAACAACTTATGAGAGGTGTACAGGCTTAGGCAGTATTCTAGGGAATACAGACTCTTAATCCTTGGTTCACTTCTTTGTCCTGATTACTAAGGCTGGCTGGATGTTAACCAAGTCCTTTTTTACCGGTACATTTTTATGGACTACAATCAAGTTGAGGTCCAAAATGTAGTAAAAAGGATCAGCCAGCTTGACCTAACCAAGGATTTATCATGGGGCCAAAATAAAATCTTTCCTTGTGGGACGAAGTGGGTGTAAAAATCCAGCACAACATGTACTGTATAGCTCATGTCTTATTTATATTATAAAATTGATGTAGTCATGATGTTGTCTGAAAGTAACTATGTCCTTTAATTTCCTCTTCATAATGTATTTAGATCACAATAAAATGCTAACTGGAGACATTTTCTTTATATCTTAAGAAAGAGTTACATAATACCTCTGTTTCATGAACTTAAAAAACTACACAATATTGCAAAAACAAAGTGCTCAATTTCCTCACTTTTATTCCTAAAATTAATATTATATCCACTGTTGACCAAATCCTATGATGCTATGATGTGACTATGCAAATGAAAACCCTGCAACAGTGCAGTTGCATGGGAGCATTAATTTTGTTTTCTTCTAAATATTTTACATACACAAAATGAGACAGTGAAAAGTGAAAAGGTTAAAAAATCAAATACTTAATATGCAATAACAATAATAATAAATTAAGTTGAATAATAAATAATAAATTTTTGATGTACAGCAAACCTAAAAGATTCTATGAAACTTAAAGTCATTAATATCCAAGCACTATGTCAAAAGTTGATCAGGAGATGAGTTAACAAATTTTTCCACTGTAATTTCTCCACTTAAAACCCTACTTCTGATAGCATCCCTGTGTTTCAAAGTAAAAACCAATGACCGCATCTTTCTCTTATAGTTGTTGTTGATAAGCCTGCCAAACTTGTGAAACACATTCCTTTCAATAAGTTCTGGTAAATTTTCTGTAATCTGCAAATAAGGAAAAAACAAACAAACAAAACAGATAAGTTAAAAAACATTTCAACCTGTATACACCACAATAAGTTTCTTTGCTGAGCAAGGTTGCATAGTGGTAAGAGCACAGGCCTCCCACTATTGGGGCCTACATTCTAATCCAACAGGCAACATTACCACATATCAGGTGAGTATGTTTTTGAGTTGTTCTCCTTACTTTAGAGTGGTTTTCTCTGGACACTCCAGTTTCCCCCTGTCCTCAAAAACCAACAATTCTAATTTCCTTTTTGTTCATGAATTGGTAGAGAAAGGACCACTAAATGGATGTACCATCACAATAATGTAATCACTTTTAATAAATAAGTTATTAAATATTTATGTAAAAATATCTTATTTTCTGGATGCATAAGCAAGTACACATACATGTAGCACAAGAGTTTTGTTAAAGAGTAACAGTCCATTCCAAACATAATGCAGGCTTCCTCTCCTCGTAAGTATATAGGGACAAGACCTTGTGTATCATAATGGATGGTGCATCTGCTTTAAAGACAAACTATGTATACTGATTCAACTCTATTGCTAAGCTATCTGCATAATTATGCAGCCCACAAGGTCAAGTCAAGTACTGTTTAAAAACGAGCAGGAGTGTATCATCAGGTTTAAAAACTCCAGGCGAAGCAAGAATGAGTTGATCTATATTAGAGATTTTGAAGCCGTTCAAAAAACTCGCAGTTGTGTATTACAAGCTGTGAAAACTCTTGGCTTCGCCTCAGTTTCAGAATGCAATAGCTCTAACTTCCTGGCAGTAAGATTGCATTTACTGAGTGTTCAAATAATATCATAAGCCGAGAACATCATACCGTCATTTGAAGAGCATCAGCCAGCAACTTTCTTGCTTTTCCTCTCACAACTTCAGTTTTCTTATCACAGTGAACCTCAATAATAGGCTTTTCTCTTTCTAATTCTTTGATAAACCCTCGCCATCTTCTAAAGACTAGCTTAGCTTGTTCTCTTATTTCCTCACTGCTTCCTTGACGCCGCAGTCGGTTCACAGTGTGGCCAATTTTCGTGGAGAGCAAAACATCTTTGGACAAGTTCTTCGTACCCAACTTTTTTAACGCTGACAAAATTGCTTCAGGGGTGGAGACATCACTTTCTAGTTCGCATTTAAGACGGTGTATTTCTTCCACCACAACAACACTCTAGAAAAACAAAAAATCACTTTATCTATCTAGATTTGTAAAACGTCAAATTCCTTGTACCTTGCATTACCCCCAAAAACGTCCAGTATAAACGCGTTTTAATATAGCATAAAAAAATCCTAAACATTCAGGCTACACAGCAAGATACTTTAGTAAGTGATAAGACTGCTTGCTGGTCGCCTTTTCTCTTAACATCCGTCTAGTTCTTATCTCAGCCAGCGAGATTGCAAACCACGACGTTACGTTTCAATAAGGGATTGGGAAGATCTCGCGTGCAGTAACTTTGCAAAGAAAAATAAGCGACTGCTCGCAGTTAAGCAAGTGATCTAAAAGTAATACAGTTTACCTTGGCTGTAAGTGAAAGTGTTCATTATTGGTGATTAGAACATTTTGAAAACTCACCGCAAGACTTTCGATTGTTGATTGCTTTTTATTGTCCACTTTCGCTGAGCTGGTACATTCTGGTCTAGGGCTACGTTTAGTTCTGATGACAAACTTGTCCATGGCGGTAGAAAATTGGCGCTGAATGCCTTAAAGTGAGATAAAATTAAAGATAGTCGCTATGCGATTTTGTCCGTATGCGTCGGCCATGTTGAAATACTGGAGAACGACAAAAAGGCCAGGCTACCATGGTCTTTAAAAAATGGCGGGAATGGCGCGCGCGGCATCCTAGCCGATATGCCTACCGTGCTAGCTTGGGATTTGGGAACTTACGATCACTTACCCGTAAGCAAAGGCGTTTTTATGCAAAAGACGTGAACCAAGGGCGTAGCGTGCGAGCGAGCTCACTTGTGCGAGCTCGGGAAAAATTTTGTAGGGAGCGCGAGGCGGCTTATTTCAAAATCTAATTTTTGCCGCGGTCGTTTTCCTTTTGTAACGGTCACACTGACCGCGAGGAGTCCGAGAACGAGAAAAGGAGAAAAAATCAGGAGTTGCATCACTGTCACTGTTACTCCCCGTTCTCTCCCCATTCTCCCACTCGTTCTCTAAAAAGGGACAGTGAAGCCGCTAGAGGAGGCTGAGGCTTTCACTGTGAAAAGTTTGGTGTTTTGGATATGTAGGTGGTCGCTTACGAGAGGTGGTCGCACATGGCGATTCTCCTGTACCAGGAGCCCATGACCCTGACTGTACTAGTAGTCTTAATTATCTGCCTTTTTTCGTTCGAGTAAAAAAGAAAAAATAATCACCTCTTCAGTGGAGGCGAATTATTACCAATCATTCAAAAAAGAGGAGAAGTTGAATACGTTCGTAGATTACGGAGGACATAAATAGGTATTTCACCAAGAGACTACCCTTTCTGAGGGAGAGAGAAAGATGAGGCTTCCATACACAGTGGAACTCGGGTAATAGGGACACACAGGGGACATGCCGTGGTATCCTTATTAAGCGGGCTCTCCGAAAAAACGTCACGGAAACGTGTTGTATTGATGTAAAGACTAAAGAAGTACAAAGAGAAAGAAGGGTATGTACAATGACCGCAGCAAAAAGTCAAGGACTGAAACTTTTGGGCAAAAAAATAAGAATTTAAATGGTTACAGTGCATGGGTCAAACAGGGGAAGAAAGACGGAAACGAAACTGTCCGTTACATACGGGTGTCTGTAGAGCAGGGTTCCAATGTAGCTCAACACGTAATATTGCAACAGATCTAATTCTAGGGACATCAGGGTAGACTATCTTACATTAGGGAGCTTAAGCAGCGACGTTTTTGAGCGACGCACGTCAACCGGAAGTGAGGTATTTTCCCTCTTAACTTGCCTTGATGATATAAAATTTGTATTCCTTAGCTTCTTTACTGTTATAGAGGCGATTTGACTGAAAATTTGCGCGAAACCACCGTCAAAAAATGAAAAAAGGCCACTTCCGGTTGACGTGCGTCGCTCAAAAACGTTGTTGCTTAAGCTCCCTATTACAATGAATATGACCGAATGTTGAATGCTCAAAACTATCACGTATTCTATTTTTAATTCCTGAATTGATTAGTCAGTAAGGGTTACCTTAGCCCTCGCGCACAATAACACACAGACCAAACCAAATTTGAACAGTTATATTTTAATAAATTCACTCACACTTAGGCCCATCTTTCCAGAACAGCGTAACAAATAGCTCTGAACTGCACGTTAGAACGTCAATCACCGGGCGTCAGTCTCTCGTGTAGAAAACTTCCCTAAATACTCGCGTAGGAAAGGGCAACTGGCATTTCGAGTGTCACTTTAAAAAATGCCATGACTAACGATTAAGCTTTCAGAGGCATATCTGAGGGGGAGTTCACGGGAAAGTCACGTGACTCGTAAATAATATGCAGCAAAGAAGCACAGGTATGCGATGATTTTTTTCTGTTCGCATCCTCGAACAGGAACGACTGCTGGCCATAATTGCAGCGGATTCGCGTGCACGATATGTACGGGAAGAAGTTGTCAATCGCCAGAGATGAAGGTTTACTGGTGGGGAATTCGTATAACTGTCTTGTAGGCACTCCATCTAGTGTGAACATGACTTGTCCGGTTGACATGACAACACCACAACCCACAACATCCGGGACCCTAAAGATCTCCTGCTCGTACGAGGTAGGACTGGACGAGTTGGGCAGAGTAAGATGTCCGTCATGTACGTCACAATAGAGTTTCTCTCTTGTTTCCACGTTGATGATGCCAATTTGTTTCACTCGACAAGGAGCGTGTTTCAGTTCAGCTTCAAAGTACAGGAAAGGAATTATTGGCTCTGGAATTAGAAACAGAACAAATTGCGGAGTTAACAGTTGAAAGGAAATAGTAATTTTGTGGATATCGTGGATGTGTGATGTAAAAATTCTTCGTTTGCATCCTTATTTTCTTTTCCACAAGTTTCATTAAACACGAGATAGAGTGTTTCAATACGATAACAAAAACCTCAAAGATCGTTGATAAAATCCCCCAAGCGTCGTATTTTAAACTTCTTCTCGGTCTTTAATCTGCGATTAAAGTCCTCGTGATAACTTAACCTTTCATGAAAGAGCATAAAACGCTTTTATGGACAATTTAAAGTCCTACCTGCGTCGTCAATAAATGACTCTTCGCACGAAATTTCTCTCAGGGAATCCAGTCGCGACGCAGTAGCAAAGCGCTTACAAATGGAGTCCCTCAAAGAGCCAACACCCAGATATGGTGTGCTTGTCACGTGCTTCTCCTCATATGGAGGCTTTTCTTCAAGCCCTGACTCGTCCCCACTCTGCTCGGCTTCATTCGGTGTCTGGTCATTCTTGCTCGAGGGAAAGAGCACTGAAGACGGCGATGCTCTTGTCGGAGAGCCGCGAGGTGTTGTGAAAATACTGGATGATGGCGTGACAAAGGTAAGAGAGTGGTTGTTAGGCTCGGGTGAAAGAACGAGCGATGAGTCGAAGGCAGCGGTGGTGTGAGGCGCACCGGAAGTGTCATGGATATCGGACGAGTGATGGGTGTTGGAAAACACTTCTGATTGAGGCATGTCCACTTCTAAGGAAACTTTCGAAGATTTTTCCTCGTCAGCCAACGCGCCAGAATTCGTTCTTTCCCGAGGAAGCCTCGCTTCTCCTTTACCTACAAGAAAAAGAGCGACGATTTTTGTATTGTTCTGTACTTGGACCTCACTTTTCGTCGTCCTCGTTTCTTTGACGTGTTTATATCTTGTAGCAAACACGCAACGCTACATATATCCTCGATAAAAGAAGACGTAAGATTAACGTATCGCAAGATTGTAAGGAAAAAACGATTTAACAACAGTACGCTTAATTTCGCAGCCGTGTTTGTCAATCAGAGATGAGTTCGACAAGCAGTCTACACGCATCAAAGTGCAATCCATTCACACTTTATTTATGAAAAAATCACTTCTCAGGCGATTGATAGTGTAACAAAGAAACAAAAAATGGTTGGTCAAACTAACAGTTGGATCCGTTTGTACGGTAAATGACTAACTGTTGCGATAACTGAGTGGCGCAAAGTGGGCGACAATATCATCAGTTGTGGCTCACTTTGAAACTTTCTTGTCGTGAACCTGGGCTGTCTGTGCTGAAGGTACATCAAGAGCCAATAAAAACCACACAGCAGGGGCCTGTTACGTGTTTACCGCTGAAACACCAAGCTCTAATAGGTCTGCCTGTGTTTGTTTTATGCAAATGACAAAAACGCTGAACACATTACCAATCTTGGTAATCTTTGCTGGCTCTGTAGTTCCCAGATCCTCATCATCATTCGGTTCTTCGTCTTCCTCTACTATGCTTTCGAAACTGCCGCTGACCGGTGTCCAACAAGATGAAAGACGGACAGGAATTTTCTTGACCAGGCTGCTGACCACGTGACTAACAGCAATATAGCCTTCTGGCATTTCATACCTGTTTTAACACAAATTCACAGGAAGAAATAGACTTAACTTTTAAGTGCGGGTAGATATAATCGAAAGGTCGTTAGGGCAATCTTTGCCGGGATCAATACCATTTTCTTTGTTTCCTGATTTCTCTCGTTTTCCTTTCTAGAACTTGCAGAGTTTTTCACTCGTCAACATTCACAATACAACACAATTCCCGTTAAATTTCACTTTATCTGCAACAATGTAACCCCTTGGCAACAGGATTGCTGAATTGGAGAAATATACTGGACTGGACTGGACTGAGTGCTACGCGGCTCCCCCTCTAAATTAACACAGTTTCAACTTTTGGACTATTCCAGTAGACTATCCCAGGCAAATCAGAAGATGACAGGAAAACAAACAAATGCTGGGTTTCTCCGCCTTTTTCTTCTTTCATTTCCTTATTTTCCAAATCAGGGCCAATACAGTCTAATTACCTAGGGCTGATTTGGACCCAAGGGATGAAACGAGTCCAAGCGTGGGTTGGAATAGGCTTTTGATAGGGCTGTTTTGGCTTAGATTGTGCTCAAATAGCTCCAGGAGAGGTTGAATCAGACTTTGGCCTGCAGGACTAAATAGGCACTTCAGGGATGAAAAAGATCTTTTTAATATTATTTATATTGTAGGTAAAAAAAATCTACCTGAAAGGTCTGCCACCAAAATTAAAACTGCAGTTCTGATCCATGGCAACGGACGCCGCGGGGTACCAATTTACCGAGGGGTTAAGCCCCCTAAATGCCACACCCATATCCACCCCGTTCAACCAGAAGGACACTTCCCCATTCCAGGAGAACAAGCAGCTCAGTACATCTCCATAAGACCATTCTTTTCCATAATCATTGTTGATTTGTTCGCTTGGGGGGCCGCTCCACACCTTGCATCTTGCGCCGTCGAACGCACACGAGTTCTTATCGTCGCCGACACCAACACCTCTCTCTGGACCATAACGACACTCTTCAGTTTGCCAGCCTAAGTAAACAGACGAAAGAATCGTTAACACAACAGTATCTCTGACAAATAAGTTGAGAATCTCCTTATGGTCCCTCTTTTCAATGTTTTAACTATGAGAGGCAGCGTGGCTCGGTTGGATTGCAAAACAGTCTCTATTTTTGCGTATTCAAGTGCGCGCGAACAGTCAGACGTGTGAAGCAAGCGCACTTCGCGCTTCGCTACACTAAACCGATTTTGAGAAAAAAAAAACCCGACTGTTTTGCAGTCTATAGCCGAGTGGTCAGCGAGTCGGACTCGCAATCCGGCAGTACCAGGTTCGAGTCCTGCTTTGACCACTTGCTGGATTTGCTCTCGGTCGTTCTGAGTTCAAATCCTCGGCCACGCTTGTAAATAACCAACTGGTTGCCTCCTGCCAGATGGGGTTTTAATCCTGTTATGTTCTATTTGAATTATTTGTTTCTAAGTATTTGAGTGGAGTACCTGTAAACTAGTAGGATAAACTAAGCGCACTTTCCACTATAAACAAACCATAATCTATCAGATAAGCCTTTCCGAATAAACCGGTTTGGTTAAGGTTCCCAACTGAATACCGTCTAAATGTTTTGGTTGATGCGCGGCTGCTACAACTAGTTATAGCTAATTCTAGACTTCCTCCACGCGCACGTGAGCAGTTGAAGTGTCAATAATTGACGTTAAACCAAGAGCCATTATGGCTCTTGCGTTAAACGGAATATTAATAACTGCTAACATGTCGGGGAACACTACGCACAAGCAGGTGCTACCAAAGCAAACACTTGTTGTCGAAGCTAAGCGCAGTATTATCGTACCTATCTGTAGTATGCCAGTAGACTTGAGAGTGACCTCGTAATACCATCCCGCGGGATACGGGGACATTGCACACATACCCCGCCCGATGCACAGAGTGGCATGTACGCTTTCAAATGTCCAGTTTGGATTGGAGGCTTCAAGGCGATCGGCGCTTAAAACCAGCGCAGGAGTCTTGGTGTGTTCGTCTAACTCCACTGCAATGTCTGATATGAGAAGGCAACAATGACAAGTTGTGTGAGCTTAACAGTGTCCGTGAACCCTTTAAGCCCTAAGAGTGATCAGCACGGAATTTCTCCTTATTATTTCAATGCTTTAGAAAACAGAGCGGTCATGAGAATTGAGTACATGATCAGGGAAGATGAGTCTAATTGATATTTCAACAAATTCTCCCCACTACTTCTGTTGAAAAAGTATAGGGACAGTAAATGAGAATCTAAATTTTGATATAAGGGTTTAAACTGCGTCCACCAGTAACAGTTAAGACCAAAAATGCAAATCATGAGACAAAGAAATGGCTGCCAATTCAAATTATTTCCTAACTGGCTACGCTATCCACTAAACAATATTTTCAAATAATTAAAACTAAAACTGAAGCCAATCTTGACTTGCTCACGCGCGTTTTCCTGCCGTTGGCAACGCCTTCTTTTTCGTTTCGAGTCTTGACTACTTCATTTTCTTGGTTTCATTACTGCTGATGTCAATAATCGCCTTGCAAAACTTGATTGACCATGCACGTTGCCACAAGCGCGTAGAGCACTAATCTTTAAGCCGGCAGTCGACTGTATATGTTATAAATCTATTCACTCAACACGTTTTACCATCCAGACAACATTCTTATTTCTTTTCCTATACCTAGAGCAATCTCGTACGTACTGTTCTTTCATTCGACTTGACTTAAAATGACGCAGCGTCGAAACGTTGTCTTTCTCATAGATGTTAACAACACTTAGCACTATAAGTTAAATCAAAGCAAAATCTTGCCTTTTTTGTCAGTAAAACTACTTTAATTTCTTGTCGTTTATACATCTAAGTAAGCCCATAGCCTCCTCAGTGGCAACACATACCAGTGTAATACTTCTCCAACATGGTCATACAACAACAGGTGTTTAACAACATCTCAGTGGCGAGGCCAATTTGCTGCACGGTTGACGGGCCTGCAGTCAGCAGGCGACACCACAGAATCTGCATCGCACCAGCTTTGAAGAAATGCTCCCGGGATTCTTCTGAACTTGTGATCAAGTCAATACAGTTGTACAGCGTTGTTACGCTCAATCCTGTCAGGTTGGAAAACGCCTCATCTAAATCATCATGAACTATCGCCTCTCCCGAGACCGATTCTGACTGCAGGGTCTTTGCGTTAGATTTCTTCTTTAAAGTACATTTAAGTTGAGTGGTTTGTAACGGAGAAGATGGCTCCGAGGAATCACCATGAACCGGCGTTCTTAAGCCACTTGCCGTTAGTTTTACTGTGGAGGAAGCAAATCCCAATAAAATGCATTAATCATGGATTTTTTATATGTCGGGATGGGCCACGCATTAAATGCAAGAATAGGTCGATCTTTTTAACCAAGCATTATAAAACTACTTCCACGAATACTGGAAAGACATAACATAGTGACTGTCACTGTAGTTAACTCTGAAAATTTGAGCCCAAAAGTTAAATAACTAAAACTTTAATATTTACAAAAAATGTATGGGACATAAGTACTCTTGTCACCTGGCAATTTTGCAGTTTTTGATATGAGACATTTCCTGAGAGATGTCATACCTACTGACTGTACGTAGGTTTAATATCATTCACAAGCCATTTCTGCCAGTTGATTAACGATAACCTGCTTAATACTACAGTCTCTGCGGACAAGAGAAAAGTAAATTTGATCCATAAAATGCACTTTTTGAAAGCAGGTTTTACAATATATTTGAGAGATCAATCCATGGTATTTCCAGTGTTAATCCGAAGATGTCCGAGGTTGACGGATTACGAATATTTCCGAACTCTTCAGAACGCGTTCGAAGTTGATACGAAGTACGTGGACCCAAAAGTTTCCGAAGATGATCTGAAGTTTCCAAAAGCTTCCCCGAAATATTATTGTACATTTAAGACTTAACAACGCAACAAGAATTCACTAACCCGCCTCAGCCATCGTGGAAACGTTTTCTGAAGAAGCGGCCATCACCTCAGTGAGATGAAGTCCCTGATCGGCTTCTGATTCCAGTTCAACTGTTTGTTGCATGTGACCAGTTGTGTTGGTATTCATATGCTGAGTTAGTTTCTCTAGCTGGATTGCATTCATTAGAGAAAGAAGGGCTAAAATTGCATCAAGTACTTTGTGCTCTGCAAACTTCTCCTGGAATTAAAACATGCACAAGAGAGAATGTTTGATGCAAACGCTAGTTCGGCCGGGTCTAAAGTACAGGTCACATTTCACAGGTCAAGAGTACAGGTCATTGCTCCATTGATAAATTTCAGACTAGGGACAGACTGTCTTGGATTCCCTTAAGTGGTACAAACAGAGCCCCTGAAATCATACTTACATGACTGTCCTTTGCAATGCTTATAGCAGTAATGATCTTCATAGCACCAATGCAGTGTGCTATCACTAGTGGATTCGCTCTCAGGTGGTCAGCAGTCTTACTTGACATGTTGTCGATCAACTCCACTATGTAATTCATAAAACCATCAAAGCTGACCATTACTAAAAACAAAGCATTCAAAAAAATTCAACAGGTTACTTTGGACACTTGATGGCTGGTTTTGAAAGAGACAGTTCATTTTTTTCCCCTTGAATGTGAATCTTTCTCAAAGCACCTGGCACCAGACTTCCCAGAAGGCAGATCATTCTGGTGCCATTTGTTTTCTATATTTAGTTTACATGCAATCTAGGGATGTACTTGTCCCTAGTACTAGGATCTTCCTTGTTGACAGGTAGGAAGATCCTAGTACTAGGAAGATCCTAGCAACATGTAAACTGCTTTTGTGAGGAAGATCCTAGTACTAGGGACAAACTTGACAAAAATGGCAGCAGGTCATTAATTTGGTAGGTAATCACAGTAATATAGGCCAACAATTTCATTTGGCACTACCAGTTGTAAAGAACTTTCTGCTGCTACTGAAAAGTTATTATTTCATGTTTGTTATTGACACCCGCCATCTTTAACAACTGCTCTACTTGATAAATACACGAACCAAAATTTCTGCATGTACATGTAAACCCAACAAAAAGTTGTTCCACCTCATAGGATCTTCCTGGTTCTTGGGTCTTCCACCCTCCAGCCCCTAAATGTGATACAGCATCTCTTTTGTAACACACAACAGTAAAGTAATAACACTGGCAGTCACCTAGAGTTTTTTGCTATGTCTTTGTAGAGACATGAAAATCAAATGCCTTGAATGTTAACTCATTTTGCTCATACTGTACTTGGCAACCTGATTTGCTCTGGCAAAGGATTAGGACTGAAGATGTCAGCTTCTCAAGCTCTCTGCAGTGCCCAAATCTTTGTGTTTCACTTCCCCACAAATCTACCACTACAGTTTTTCTAGAAACCCCTTAACCCTTTTACAAATTCTCTAAATTAATCCCCATACATTCCCTTTAAGAATCAGTTAGGAGAATTTGATGAAAGATCAAAGCATTTTCCCAAGGTGATCATTTTATTACATCTCATAACCTTTTCTTTTGATAATGTATTTATATTGGGAGGAGAAAATTGATGTTGATCACTCTAAGCACCCACCCTCCTTGTGATGATCATGTCTTGCTAGCACGGTGAGCAATTCCAGTTCAGAGACCTTACTGATGGTAAGTGATGCAGGTGTACTCATCAACAGGTCGATCAGCGGCAACAAAATATAACCTTGTACTTGTTCATTTGCATAATAACCTGCAGGAGTAACAAAAGATCAAGAATTCAATTTATCACTTTTGATAGTATTTTATTTATCAATTAAAATACATTGTTAAGCTTAGTAACTGCAAAGAAGTTGCATTACAGCCAACAAAAAATAGAAAACAGGGCTCGAAAAATGTCCTCTCCGGTCATCTGGGACAGGTAGATTTTCTTGCTAGGCAACTAACTTTTGAAGCTCACTGATGGGCAAGTATCCCATTGACTGCATTGAAATAACATGTACACAAAACCTCCTGCACATGTTCTGCAGATGAGTGCTGGCTACCCCAACTGAGTTAACCTAATATAACATAATATTTCAATAGCTGACAACGAGTTTTAAAACTCCAACCTAGATTAAGTTCAGTGTCTAACTCCACTATGTCGAATCCCTGCAGAAAACCAACTGCTACTCCTTCATCTCTCTTCTTGTAACCAGCAAAGCCCCACAATTCACCAGTTTTGAAATCACAGTCTTGAAGTCCAACATCTTTGAGACTCAACTTGGCCTTATCTGCCGTAGATGAAAGAGAAAGACAAAGGTACTGTGAAAAGTAATAGGAGTGTGTTGGGTTGGGTCAGTAGGGAGGATGAGGAATGGGTGAAAGTGGAAGAAACAGTGAGTAGAGAGAGCATACACTGTAGTAAAGGGAGAAGGGGTGGGTAGGGTGTATGGGTGAAAGGGATTGGCAATACATGCAGGTGTGAGTGGAAGAAACATTTAAGGTTGAGTGGGGAGTATGACAGGCTCTTTTTAACTTTTCAAATTCCATAACTTTCCATGACTTTTTCCATGACATTAGGTTTCACTTTCACTTTCAAATATTTTCAAAACTTTACTTGTTCTAGGGTAGTTTTTGACCTAACTCAGTTCAAAAGACACAAACTCTGGTGTCCACCAAAATGCATGCCATTTTATTACTTGTCTTAATCTTACATTGTCCTTGCTTTGACATCTGCAGTAACTAATCTATCAAACATAGCCTTAATTTTCCATGACTTTCCAGGACCAATAATTAAATTCCAAGACTTTCCAGCCCTGGAAAATAAAACTCTTAAATTTCACGACTTTTGAGATTTTCCATGACCTGTACAAACCTTAGCATGAGTGGGGAGGGTGGGAAGAAGGGTGGAATAGGGAGGAAGGTGGTTGGATAAGGTAGTGTAGGGAAAAGTGGGGGGTAGGGGTGAGTAGGGATTAGGGGTAGATGGATAAGGTATTGTGAGTACTGTAGTAATGAGTAGGAAGCAACCAGGGGTGGAGAGTAGTGTGAGGTGGTTAGCAGTGGTGAGTGGGGACTAGGGGTAAGAAGAGATTAGGGGGAGATGGATAGGTTAGCGTAGGAAGTGTATTGTAGGGAGGGAGGGAGGGTTGTGTGGAGTGGCCAGCAAGGATGAAGCACTGGTCATGCAGTCTTGAGAAGTTCAAAGAAATTCTGTTTATAAAAGAAATGAATAAATATTACCCTTACACAGGGTGCAAAGAAAATCATTTTTACAGCTTGCCATTCGGGCAAGCTGAAGCTAGCATTTACTAGCCCAGACGTCATTTCAACTAGCCCGAAAAACTTTTTGACTAGCAGAATTGATTTTCCAGTTCTTCTGTTATTCGAATTCCTCAATAAACATCACTTGCCCATCGGGCAAATTAAAAACAGAATTCACCAGCCCAATAGCAAAATCCACTAGCCCTGGACTACAGGACACTACTTTCTTTGCACGCTTCCCATTACTGTTCTCACTTTCATGATTTGGCTTTTTTCAATAGGTATGAATAATTTTGTAACTGTGTGACAACAGAAAAATGCATAATGACCTGTCAAGTAGTAGTTTGCCTCTCCTCTGACAGCTATAAAAACCAGAGCCCCAACAGGGACCATGTCAATAAACTCAACAAGTTGTTCACTGGCTTCTTTGTCATGTCCAGTGTCAAATGAAGACACCTCAGTTGCTTGGTATGTCATTAGATCCATTACTACCACATTGACGCCTGGTTTGTTGGGACAAAATTCCTTTCCATCGATAGAAATGCTTGCCTCGTCACCAGTCTTGTAACCAAATGACCTGATGGCCACTGGGACCTTTGTGTCTAGAACATATAATTTATATGGTTTTTTTAATTGCTGCACAATAATATTATTGTTAACAGTGCAAATAATTATATCACTTAAATAACCTATTAAGCAGCCTTCCCTCTTACATAAGAAAAATAATCGCCTTCAATGTTATCACGAATAATGGGAACAGTTGGCACACATACACTGAGTGTATAGTACCTTTATAAGCTATCTGAAGGAAAACAGTTGGTGGCCTAGAAGATAAAGGATGTCATTCCTACAGCCAAAATGATAATAGTACAAATCAATAAATTAAGAATCAATTGATGATAGTCAATAATTAATTTATTTTTGGGAGAATCACATTTCAAGTGCAATTTACATTAATTTTACTTTAAATTAAACAATTCGGTACTGTTGGTTTTTATAACACTTAACACAGCAAATTATACATGTATCAAAGCTTTTTTGAAACTACAATGTTTACATGCTAGTCACTAACCAAGAAAACCAAGCATGACAAGTGTTTTAGCAGCATGTGTGGCACATTGTGGATGATCACTGTCGCCAATCGCTAACTCCATGAGAGGCTTCAGGCCACCCAACCGGATTATCTCTCTTTTGACCTCATCAGATGTCATGGCCATGTTCAACAGAAGAGCAGAGGCCCAAAATTGAAGTTCAGAGTCACTTGATACAGAATATGTTAGTATTGCCTTTAAACATCCATCTTCGAGAACTTGGCTTTGTAAACTTTCTGTGGTACCGTAACAAAAAGGACACATTATTTATCTTCATTATCTTGTAGTCAGTTGTAACTCTTGCTTCAAGAGGCTTTTCTAAGTTTTCCCCTGTCCCCCCCAAAAAAACCAACATTTCCAATGGTAGATAAAGCAACCACTCAGTGGATATGCTTTCAATAAATTAATACTAATCATTTTATGTTAATGCAAGTGGAAGTACCATATTTCCTTCAATAATAACCGTCCCGATTAATTGCCTCCCTCGAATAATAATAATATTGCTCTACCCTCCCCCCTCCTTAGACAGAAATATTTAAAATAATCGCCTCCCTCAACTAATTGCATCCAACCCTCTTGCTACCTTCCCCTTCTTTTATGCCCCCCCTGTCAAGATGAAGTGGAGTCTAATCCAGCAAAACCAATCACTAACGATTCAAGCTCTGACACTGTGGATATTGACACTGAAAATGAATCAAGGAACGAAATTTGGAACACATAAAAAGCCCATGTGTTCGGTTGATTTGATGTGTTCATTTTTTGATTTAATGACAGGGACAGTAAAACAAAATATTTAGGGCACAACTTCCAGAGAGCAATGTTTGGATAAATCGCTTACCTCAAATAATTGCCTTCCCTTGAATAATCACCCCCTTTTTGTGCAAAAATAATAATAATCACCCCCGGCTATTATTCAAGGAAATACGGTATTGACTTACCAACAGTACAAAACAGACCCAGTAGTTCTGCTACCAAACGAATCAAGATGTTATCTTTCCTAGATGCCAGTGGTACAAGGGCCTTTATAATATCACTAGCTACAGAAAGAACTCTAAGAGCTGCTGCACGGTTTGCATTTGGAGATCCTAAGATGAAAAGAATCATTATAGAGTTACCAGAGAGATGGTAGATAGGTGAGGTTTTATTACATTAATACTTAGTATTACAGAAAAAAAAATCTAAGTGTGGGAATTTAGAGAAAACTTTCCTATTCATTCTACATGTATCTGTGATCAGTCCTAATTAAATTCACGATAGGATACAATGAAAAGCAGTGCAATAAGCATTATTCTCATTTCACAGTAATAAAACAGAATTAAAGCAAAGTCTTACATGCAGAACCTTATTTTACAGACGAGTACATAGTCAGTTATATGGTATTGCACAGTTCTAGTAGACTACAAACGCAGCCATATTTTTGGTCTCCTCTTGTCTTCACCTGGGTGGAGAGGAGCGATGACCAGAAAAGCATCTGCATTCGCAGGCTACAGTTCTAGAAATATCTTAAAATTCTAGTAGACCATTAAACAAACCTTCCGAAAGCAGAAGATCATGAAGTAAGACTACTGCCCAGTGCACAATGTCACTGTCACCAGAAGCAAGACAAATCGGCAGTCGAGCCACAAGTGAAGAGCAATGAAGAACACTACTACGGAATGACTGATTTCCAACACAGAGGAAACTGACAACACGAAGGATCAACCTCTGTAGGATAGCTTCACTTGAACACAGCACATTTTGAAGTGATTTGATAATGTTTGGTATGGCACATATTTGTGTCTTGTGGAGATCCTGAATGGCAAACTGATGCAGTAATCCAGCTGCCCAGTAAACAAGGTCACTATCATCTGCATAGACAAACACAACCTCATTATGAAATGATGAATATATGAATTTCATATATTTGAAGTGTGCGATGAAAAAGTAAACTAAGGCAGAGAAGATCACCACAGTCTATTTTTCGGAGGGAGAGAAGCGACGACCGGAAATGCGTCTGGCGCTTCGCAGGTTAATCCAGTTGTGAAAAGAAAGCCTAAAAATTCAGGCTTGCAGGGATTTAAATCCTGACCTCTGTGATACTAGCGCAGTAGTTTAACCAATAATATTGAGCTAGCAAGCAAACTGGGACCAGCCATTTAAATTGGTTTATGACATCAATTTTATTTATTGTTTAATTTTCCTCTAAATACTTGGCAGTGGGTGTGAAAGGGGGGATCGTGGGTGGGTTTTAAGGAACTGTACTCACAGTGTACGTGCCATCCAGATCTCAAACGTTAGACCCCATTCTGGAGTAAAATTTGTATTCAAACTGATGTCCCGTTCTAAAAATGGGCCAGTCAAGAGTACATGTACTGTGCAATGATGTTTCCAGTATCAACCCTCTCCTAATTCGGTTCAAGAAAGGTGGACAGCAAACACCCAGTTAATGTGGGCACACGTATATAACAGACAATTTCCACTTTTTAGTACATTTCTTTGCTATTCTCTACATGATGGTGATGTGGAATTTTCCATTTTCAAAATTCATGGTGGGTGTACATGTAAAGACATAACAACAAATTTTTCTTCATCTTTCTAAACATGTAAGCATGGATGTGTTCACTAAGAATTTAAATCCAGAAGATGCACTTACGATTGACATACCTGAGCTAGTACGACTAATCATGGTAAAATTTGAAACAGTACACTACTATAGAGTTAGGATTACAGTAGCCTGATTCTTAAATGCTCGTGGCCACACACTCTCTCTCGATGGTGCATGACGTGTGTGGAGCATCTGAGAATCAGGCTAGAGTTACAGAGTGTCAGAGGCTGACTATGGTGCTGACCGATTCACGTGTATGGGAAACTGTTGTGAATGAAAACTATATATGTAGAGGCACACTCAATTTCACCTGCAAAATGAGCACAGGGTCCCCACCTCAGGCACTTCATCCGTACTCACCAGATCTAAGAGAGACAACAGCTGGCCTGAATATGTCATATTTGGCCATTTCCTTCAGATGTTCAACTTCCTCCTCCGTGTTATTATTTACAAACATCACCATTGTGTGCAAGCAAGTTCTCATCAACACAAAATCTCCTTGATTTTTCACCAGCGTTTGCGACACAACTGGTATCACCCCATGTTCTAGAACAACCGGCCGCAGAGTTTCACAAGCGGCTAGTTGATGCACTGTGAATAAACTCCATCTCATTACCTCCTTATTCCTTGTCTCAGAAACTAGTTCTAGAAGAGTTCCGACGATGGATGAGTTCGACTTCGCTAAACGAATTTTTGTCGTATCTTCATCGTAAACAAGGTGAAACAGCGATTCCGACGCACACCGCTGCAAACGAAAATCGTAGCCTCCGATTTCAACGAGTTTCTTAAACCCCACCTCAACGGAATGAACGAGAGCATGGGAAAGCGATTCCAATATACCATGTTCAATTAACTTGTCTCTTGCAACGCGTTCGGAATTTTTCACTAAGACTGCCAAAGCAACAACCGCTTTCAAAACCTGGATTTCGTCGGTGCTGTAACAAGCAGTGATGATAAAATCAAGATTGTGATCCTTCATCGCCCTGTCCAACACCACTTGCTCGGCGCTTTTCCGCAGTGAATAGTTCGGCGATCGAGCAAGAACTTCCAGATCTTCTAAGCGAATGCTGTCCTCCATTTTGGAAAGGGGTTTTCGTGTACATTTCTCCCTGATAAATTTCCGTAGTTCCGTGATACAGAAAGCTGTACCCAGTCCAGACAACACACCAGCAGCAATCCAAATGACTCTTTTGTTGTCGAAGGCCATCACAAGTTTGGTAAAGGAAGGAAGGCGTCCTCAACGAAGGGATTTGTCGGCAAAGTTAAAACTACTTTGACAATTACCGCCATATTTCGAAAACATCCGGAGCCTCGCTATCAACCACGCGTAGATGGCCTCGAAGATGTGGATTTCATATATCAGTCATTGTGAAAAACTTTACACAAAACTTGTGAGGTATTGCCAATCATTTCCAACGGAAAGAAAACTAACCGTTTGATCTCCAAAGTTTTTTTTTCAATTCAAGGAGAAAATTGCCTAAAAATGAAATTTACTTGAGATTTCCCCTTTGAAAGACAATTCAATTCAACTACACTACCATCTCTTTGTTTTCTGCATTGACCGCTGACTGTCAGTTCTGAGCCTTGTTTACATCGTCTAGAAATCGTCGAAGTTTAGTTTAGCATCAAAATGGTAAGTTTTGACAAAATTTGTTCAATTAATTCACCACTTTCGTTATCAAACCATGCTTTAAACGTTCTTAAATAACGCTGTGTTCTTGTTTTTTTTTAGGGTGAAAGAAAGGCCGTTAATAAATACTACCCACCGGACTGGACTCCGGAGCAGGTCGGTCGAAATTCATTTCACGTCGTGATCAACTCGATGCGTTAATGCGTGATAGTTTTTTAACTCAAATATAACTTCTAGGGCCTTTATCCTGCTAATGTCCATACCTTGTTCGACAACGACCTGTTTAAACAAAAGATTCGTTTGTCTCGTTTATGCCTTCATCACCTTCTCAAGTGGTTCAATTCTTTTTGGTTTTGCTCAAACTCAAATAATCATATGTGTATCAACAAGACCATTGTTATCTCCATCATCATCATCATCATCATCATCATCAATAAGATCATTACGATAATCGCCATCATCATTTATATGATCAGTCATCATCATTATCATCCTCAGCCATCATCATCTTCATTAATAAGGTCCAGTATATCAAAGCCAGATAACTACAATATTAACTATTTGACAAATTTTCTTTACACAGGGCTCACTTGACAGATACCATGGACAGCATCCACTGCGTGAGAGAGCAAGAAAGCTTGGCCAAGGGATCCTTATCATTAGGTATATATGCCGTTTTACTCTTTATAGATAGGTCCAAAGAAATAGTTTTCAACATGGTCAGCAGTGGTGTAGTGTGAGATTTTGAAGGTGTGTGCACAGGAAATAATTGTAATAAATCAAGGCAAGAGTCGTCGTAATAGTCACGACCGTGTTTACTCAAACTTCACTCTTTTCTGACCACGAGGTCCTAGTCCTAGTTTTACATCATGTAATACGACACGAAATGTCCTCTACTCTACACTATCCCCCCTCTAATTAAAAGGGTGAGTCTCCGGATTCACGGACAACACTTGAAAGTGTAACAGTGTCAAGGTAACCAGTCCAGTTCACAAGCAAAGGAAAGAAAACTAATACAAAAGAAAACTGTCCATAACAAATCATAGTCTCAATATCCTCTTAGTGCTCGAGCCTTCTTTAACAATTTCAGTTTCAGTTTCTTAATCCGATCTTTTTCCTTGGTCTGCTTGTCCTCCAGCATTTGTACGCGATCTACAATTTGCTGTAGACTACTGATAACCCACTCTCCATAACGGTCTGGGGGTCTTCTCACTCGCACCGGTCTTCGATTCTGGAGAGTAGGCTCCGGTTCCAGTCCTTCACCTTCATGTTCACTCCCTTCCTCCTCGCCACTGAGGTCAGGTGGGTCAGATTGAGTTGGTTTGCTCGTAGCATCTAGGGTATCTACAAGGGGGCCACCGTCCTTAGTGTCTGGCGCTTCCACAGAAGGATCACTTCTAACATCCCTTTCCGCCCCGCTGGGCTGGACGTCATCCGACTGACAACCACTAATCTCTGCCGTATCGGGTTGTTGGCTTGACAGTTCAGGATCACCTTCCAACAACTCACTCTCTTCTTCAACTGCACTCATTGCCACCCCAACAACTGTCCCATCTTCTTCTCCCGGCATCGACTGTGCATGTCCTTCGTCAACAGTCTCCACTGCAGGTGCAGTGCCCAAACCACCAGTAACTACTTCACCCACTGCCTTCTCCTGTTTTCTCTGGTACAACCTCAAGTTGTTGAAATGGACTACCTTGGACCTCCTAGAACGTCCTGCAACTTTTCTAACACAGTACGTAACTTCGGTGACTTGTGATACGATCTCGAACGGACCATCCCACTGTCGGTGAAACTTGCTTGCTTCACCTGGCCTTAGCTGTGGGGTGTAGCGCAGGACTAAATCTCCAGGTTGATAGACCGTGTGCTTCACTCCCTTGTCGTAAGCATCTTTCTGGCGTCGCTGAGCAACCTTCAGATTCTCCCGTACATCCCGGTATGCACTTTCTAAATCCTCCTGTAGATTAGCTGCAAATTCAGTGTACGAGCACTCACTGTCCTTAACCCCACCCATCATCACGTCCAAGGGTATCCTCATCTCTCTTCCGAACATCAGTTCAAATGGAGTGTGCCCTGTGGAGGCATGGATGCTACTCCGGTAGGCCATCATGCAATAATCCAGGTGTTCATCCCAGCTCTGAGGTTTACCTCCAACTTTAGCTTTCAACATGCTCTTAAGGGTCTTGTGTAGGTTCTCAATTTGCCCGTTGCCCTCTGGATGGTAAGCAGTTGACCGCGTTTTGTTGATCTCTAGCAAGTGGCACATCTCTTCAAAAACCTTCGATTCAAAGTTACGCCCCTGATCTCTGTGGATGCTGTCGGGTACACCGAATCTGCAAATCCAGTTCCTCACAAGCACCTTTGCACAAGTTGTGGCACGTTGGTTAGGAATTGCAAACGCTTCAGCCCACTTGGTGAAACTGCACTGCACGGTTAAAATGTAGCGATTTCCTCTTCGTGTCCGAGGTAATGGTCCAACTATGTCAATGTGGATCCTTTGCATGGGATTTCCAGTGGCCCATGGCTGCAGAGGTGCTCTTGGCTTTGGTCTAGACTTGCACTTGGCACAGGTAAGGCAACCATCGCAGTACCGATGCACGTCCTTTGTCAAGCCCGGCTTCCAAAATCTCGCACTCATTTTCTTCAGGGTCTTCATTCTCCCCAAATGGGCACCTGCAGGACCATCATGAACTTCAGTAAGCGCTGGCCTAACCAGGCTTTGTGGCAAAACTATCCGTTGCTTAGTTGGAGAGGTGTCTGTAGGCGACTGAAGATAGAGCACTCCTCCCTTCAGCTGCAACAGGTCAAGTTGCGCCCATACTGCCCGAGTGGTTCGACTCATGGGCTGAAGTTCCTCAGTCGTCGGTTTCTTCCACTCTTGTGACAACTGCGTTACCACCGGGCCAATATCAGGGTCTTCTCTTTGTGCTTGTGCCACTGCTGCAGTCGACCATATATCCCTCCCCTCACACTGCTTATGAACCGTTGGCAACCCTGCCACAGCGGCTACCTGGGGTCGGGCTGACGGAACACACGATGGGCACTCTCCATGATGACGCCTTGGTCGCCGTGACAAGGCGTCTGCATTACCATGCTGTCTCCCCGGCCGGTGCTCAATTGTATAGTCGTATTCTTGCAGGCGTTCCAGCCAGCGGGCCACTTGCCCTTGGGGCTCCTTGAAGGACATCAACCAGGTTAACGAGTGGTGGTCAGTTCGTAGGCAGAACCGCCGTCCAAGCAGATAATAACGGAAATGGTCAACATAGGTGACTAAAGCTAACATCTCCAACCGAGTAGTGCAATAATTTCTTTCATGTTCGTTCAAAGAGCGACTCCCGTATGCAATTACTCGTTCTGTCCCATCAGGTTGCAGCTGAGATAAGACTGCCCCGATTCCCAAATGTTGGCTAGCATCTGTGTCCAGTATGAATGACCCTGCACCGGCGTTAAAATCTGGATAGGCTAGGACTGGTGCACTGACTAATCGGTGTTTGAGCTCTTCAAAGGCAGATTGTTGCTCTTGTTGCCAATGAAAGGGCGTGTCCTTCCTACACAGTTTATAGAGTGGCTCCGCAATGATGGAGAATCCGGCAATAAACCGCCGATAATAACTAGCCAGACCGAGGAAGCTGTGAAGCTCTTTGACGTCCAGCGGTGTTGGCCAAGTTTCAACTGCTTTAACTTTCTCCGGATTCGTCCTTATTCCATCACCGGAAACAACATGACCCAGAAAGGTAACTTCTCTCTTCAGGAACTGACACTTGGTTGGCTTTAATTTCAAACCCGCTGCTTGTATTCTGTCAAAGACCAACCGTAGGCGGTGAAGATGTTCTTCAAATGTAGAGCCCCAGATGATAATGTCATCTAAGTACACAAGGCAATGTGTCCAAGTGAGTCCACTGAGTGCCAGATTCATCAATCTGGTGAAGCTTGCTGGCCCATTTGTCAAACCAAATGGCATAACCCTCCATTGAAATTGTCCACGATGAGTTGAAAACGCAGTTTTGGGTTTGTCCTCCTCCTTCACTGGCATCTGCCAATATCCAGAGGCCAAATCAAGGCACGAGAACCACTGAGCACCGCCCAGGGCCTCTAAGACATCATCAGTCCTAGGCAGCGAGATAGCATCTTTTTGTGTGTACTGGTTAAGTCTCCGAAAGTCAATACACATACGGTAAGTTCCATCATGTTTCCGGGCCAACACAACGGGGCTACTCCAGGGACTTTGGGACTCTTCAACCCTACCATTAGCTACAAGCTCATCCAGCTGTTGGTCAATGATTTCTCTTTGGTGAGGGGGAATACGGCGCGGTGGTTGCTTAATTGGTGTACAATCACCCGTATTAATTTCATGTTCCATGAGATCAGATTTCCCTAAATCCGAACTGTTCATAGCAAAAATGTCCTCATACTCTTTCACCAGAGACAAGAATTGTTCCTTTTGACCTTCTGAAAGCCCTTCCAGGTTTTGTTGTTCACAGATTGTCCTCCACTTTTCTCCCTCTCCTTTTGTCTGCTCACTCTTCCCCACTGTGCTGTCAATGGTCGAACAGAATGCATGTGGCCGAGAGTTACTTTTCGATTCTGAGTCAACTCCAATGGGAATTATACTACCATTCACGCTGCTAATAGGGTGATATTCGGCAATAGGAACATCTGACCGTATCTTGATTGGTCTATCCGAGAAGTTGGCAACTCGAACAAGGGCCTGTCCCGCCCTTGGAACCACAAGGGAACGAGCTATGCAAATTTCCGATTTTCCCTTTAGTTCCTTTGAGCCCTCCAAGATCCCAGGGCTTCCCGTATTTTGTTCATATCCCTCTTCCAATCTAGCTCCTAGCACTTGTTCAGTCCCCGGCTCTACTTCTACTTCAGCACACAGATAAAGTCTACAAACACTAGGTGTGACCTTGCAGTATCTAATAGGAATTTCAGCATCTCCTACCACAAAGGTTCCCGTGTCATAGTGAATTTGACATCCATACTGCTGAAAAAAGTCTGAACCAAGAATACAATCATGTGCTAGACCTTGCGCAATCATGACAGGCCAGGAGCAATCCATGTTTCCTATGCGAAATCTCACTTGGGTTTCTCCTAAGACAGTCAGTTCATTGCCATTTGCTGTCGTTAATGTTCCTATCACTGGTTTAAGTTTAGAAACATATCCACTTTTCTTCCATGTGTCCTCGCTCAATACACTAACCGTAGCGCCAGTGTCCAACAATACACAAGTTAAACAATGATTCACGAGTCCGGTAATATAGATCCCGGAATCAGATATGGCTGAAATTACACTGTCATTCGCGGTTGTATTGTAATTTACCTCACGGACATCACTGTCTGACAGGGCCACACGTACTGGTCCTACGGGGACTGTCTGGCCCTTGGCAGGCCCCGAGCTCCGTTTCCCTTTGTATTAGTCGGACAATCACGTGCAAAATGACCCTGTTTACGACAATTGTAACACACTACTTCGTTTCGGCGCCGTGGGGCTGTCACGGTTTTCGCTTCCGTTTTCATTTCCAGCTCACGAATTTTCTCATTCATGCCAAGAACTAATTCCTTGAGCTCGCGTATTTCAGATGAAATCTTCTCACTTTCAGCCGAGGCACCAATCACATTAACAGATTTCTTCTTCTCAACCTCAGGAGCTGCGCGACAAGCCTTACGAGCACTTTCCAACTGGCGAACCACACGCACAGCTTCCACGAGCGAACTCGGCTGGCTCATAAAAACTCTCTCACGAATGTCATCACTAATTGCTACACCTTGAAGAAACTGGTCCCTTGCCAGTTCCACTTTAAACGAATAGGCCGCCTCTGGGTACGCATTTTCGACCAATTCCATCAAGCTATCCGCAAATCCATCGAAATCTTCATTTGGCTTTTGGCATCGTGCCCGCAACTGCAATTTGTAATCTTCTTTCGTCTTCCCCGAATCAAATCTTCGAGTCAACTGATCAGTAAATTCTTCGAACGGTAGCGATTCCGAGAGCTTGAGCAGCTCAACAGCTTTGTAGGCCGGTTGGTCCAATAATGTAAGCAAATACGCTCGACGATCCACCGGTTTGATGTGCACGAGACTTGCGTATTGCATGAACTGCGAGAGCCACGTTTTGAAATTTTGGCCCACCGAATAAACGCGTGGAGCTCTTACGTTCCTCCTAACTTCGCTTTGTTCGCTTGACGCCACCATACTCTGCTTTAGAGCTTGAGACAGGGTATTTACGAGCTGCTGCAGGTCACTGCCCCCTTCGTGTGGCTCTACTTTCGGTGGTTTCTTCTTTTGTTGTTGTTTCAGCACGGGTTCTGTCGATTCAAGTTTCGGTAACCCTCCTTCGGCGCCTGCGGACATTTCATCTAGTTTCGGTAACCCGCCTTCGGCTCCTGCTGGAGTTCCATCTTCTTCCATCTTTATATCCCAGTTCGCTGCCACCAATGTAATAAATCAAGGCAAGAGTCGTCGTAATAGTCACGACCGTGTTTACTCAAACTTCACTCTTTTCTGACCACGAGGTCCTAGTCCTAGTTTTACATCATGTAATACGACACGAAATGTCCTCTACTCTACATAATGAACATTATAGGAAGGTCTGGGGCCATGCTCCCATAGAAAATTTTACAATTTAGGGTCTTGGTCCTGCGAAGTTCTGCAGGACATTTTCAGTAAATAAATGCAAAGTAAAATGCAGTGGTTATGTACAGTGTTACAGAAAAAAGAGTAAGACAGAGACGCCATCAAGGAGGTTACACGTAAGCAAAGGGCGAGATGCCTACTGTTCAAATGGGCAAACTCTGTTACAACACCATCAATATCATTGTCTGTTTATGGAATAATAAGAAGCTAAAGGAAAATAAAACTAACACTTACAGTGCAAAAAAAAATTTCACTCATCCAAATTCAATGATAAAAATACTTTCAGGAAAACAGGGAATTTTTTTCAGACTTCAGCTGTACGCATGAGGGTATGTGCGTATATGGACACTATGCTCCTGGACAGGCGAGAATACCCAGTAAATAAAGAAAATACATTAGCAAATGAACTTGTTTACCACTACTTCCTACAAAAAAAAGTCATAATACATTTTATTAAAAACTGAATCATTGGATAATGCAATTCTAGCATTTTGATTGGCTTAGCCGTTATGGTATATGAGCTAATATACCATGTTCTCCATATATGGTCGGTGTACGCGTCAGTTTAAAATTGGAAGCTAGCTGAGATTTTTTTTCGCGAAGGATAGAACGGCGCCCGAAGCAAATCGTTTTAATTCATTTCTTAGAATACTAGAAATGCAATTTCAGCGCAAGAAAAAAGACAAAAACAAACAAAAAAGCCACAAGAGCTTGTCTGAAAGTTTGTCGAAAAACACATGAAAACACATGGAACTAAAGTACCTTGACCAGCTACGAAAGAAGACAAGTGTTGTTTCTTCATGATCGCGAAGCCATTCTTCGCCGATCAAGTCACTCGCCGATAGATAACTGCAGCTTGTTTATCCGACATCAAGAATATAAATCACAAGTAACCAGCTACAAATACAGGCTATGCAGCCATTCACTAGAGTAATCGAGGCGGCAGTATAGCTTCTTTTCTCGTTCAGCAAAACCAGCTTGTGGCTTCAAACAACTTCATAACAAGCGACCGAGGTAATACCGGTAGTTTTTCTCCGTTGTTCTTACTTTTATAACTGCACCGAAAATCCAAATTCATAGTAATTTCGACAGCTGTCACTTAAAAATTCCTTTCCTTCACATTATCTGCCAGGTTTTTTAAGCTGTTCTGCTGTGTAAAATCCTAGAATCACGATGAGTTTTTAAAAAACTAATGTTCATCGCTACAATGTTTTGATTTTTCATTCATGCAGTCTAGGCGAGTCCGTTCGCGCGTTGACAGTTTTGATAGACGTGTGACATGTCAATAGCAGAAGTCCCTTGTCTTTTCCGGTTTGTTCTAGTCGGGGCAATTCAACGAGATTTTGTGGGCGTTTTTAATAAAACAATTATTCCACTCGGGCTTGTTGGATATGAAATGATTATAGCCAACTCGGCGCTATGCGCCTCGTTGGCTATCTATCATCTCATATCCAACGCGCCCTCGTGGAATAATTGTTAAATACATTTCTGAAATCAACTCTTGATGAATTATGTCATGAAATATTTTAGTGATTCTTTCATCCACCATGGTTAAATGGATTTTGTCCAGTGGCAGACCTGTTCTAGTTATGAAATCCAAAACATTTTTACTATATTTTTGTTAACAGTGTTTTCCATTTTCTTTTAGATTTGAAATGCCATACAATATTTGGTGTGGGGGATGTGGAAACCATATTGGAATGGGTGAGTGTAATATATTGCATGACAGTATTTCTGATATATACTGTGGGGCACTTAATTTTTGCAGAAGAAAAACCACCTCAAAATTTAAAATGTGTGTAGGCAGTGCATCCATGATACCTAGGGGGCAATTTTTGGTCCCCATCCCCCCTCCCTCCCCCCCCACTCTTGGAGCTTCCACAGAATCCTGTGTCCTTGCTTTGCTTGCTGCTCCATCAGAATTCTCTGTTAATGGTGGCATTTCATACCCTAGGTGTACGCTACAATGCTGAGAAGAAGAAAGTTGGTAATTACTACACAACACCCATTTATAGATTTCGGATGAAATGTCATCTGTGTGATAATCATTTTGAAATCGAAACAGATCCCAAGGTGAGTCCTTTAATCCCCAATATATCCACATTCAAATTCTCCCGACTGATCTCCATATAAATTATTTCCTATAATAATAATAATAATAATAATTCTTTTGATGATGTATGGATGTTGTTAGGGGTAGATTGATGTTGGTGTACATGTGTCTCTTGTGATTTTTATTGTATACGACCCAAGTCAAAATTAAGAAATGCATAATCTCTTTTTATAAATGCTTTTTTGCACTTAGAACTGTGATTATGTAATTGTGAGCGGTGCCAGGAGAAAAGAAGAAAGATGGGAACCATCTGCAACAGAAACTGTAGAGTTGACAGGTACTGTGGATTTTAGGCATCTCCACTTACTCCTTAGCCTTCAGAGGAACAAAAAAGATCTTACAATGAATATATAGTCATTTTGTCTAAACACACAGGACGCGTACTGCTTGGGGTAGTATGCAAAACAGGATAAGGATGCAAAGAAAGGCATTAAAGTAAAATCAGACATGTGAGAATGTGAGAGGTGTACAAGGGATTAAAAAAAGTGGAACCTCTTCCCTCCCTGCCTCCTTCACCTTTTCAGGGTTTTCGACAGTTTTTTAAAAGAGGGGACATGTATCTGAAAGCACTGGATGCCGAAGATGTGAGCTACTTAGGGGGGTCTGGGGACATGTTCTCCCAGGAAATCTTTAAAAAAAGAACACTCAGAAATGCTGTTTCTAGAGTTTCCGGAACCCAAGAATCAGTTTCCCAGGGAAGGCTGGAGTTCACTCAAATTGTCTTTATAAAGTAAAATTTTAAATGAAATTGGACAGTTGGTACGGGAACAAGGAGGGGGAAATGGCAGTAAGCTGCTTAAGTAAAAAAAAAATATGATCATAAAAAAACCCTCAAATATTGGCATCAAAGTCAAGACATAGAATTGCAAACAACCAGACAAAACATCCAGTCTCTGGCCTCAAATGAAAACCCTGCCTTTTATGGGTGAAATTTGCTTTGTTCCACTCCCTTTTAAGTGACTACAATTTAGCAAGTTGTTAGCAGGCAATAGCAACAAGTCAGTCTGCCAAAAATTAGCTCGATCCTGCAACAAAATGAATTTCACCCTTAAAAAGGCAGCCCTTCAATAAGCAAACCCATTTGTTTTTTTTTATTATTATTCAGACAGGGAGGATGCCAAAAAGATGGCAACAGATCCAATGTTTAAACTGGAGCATGGAGTTAAAGATCAAGAGAAATCCAAATCAGTTCAGCCTACTCTCGGCCAACTGCAGGTAAATGTCTACAGGATACAGTACATTATCATCCAAGGCCCGGTTCAGACGTCACTCCACTCTTGTGCCCTACCTCACTGATGTAAGTACCGCAAAAGAGTGGTGTCTGAAAATAAAATCAATTTGGCACTGCAGTTTCAGTTTGGTGTGGCAAAAGCGTTAAGTTCAACAGAGTCTGTCAAACTTTTGTTGAGCTTAACTTAGGCTCAACACATGGTGCGTCGTCTGAATCAGATGTCGCACCAGTGTTGCTTCAAAGTCGAAATTATTCAACTACGTTCGGCACATGAAAAGTGTCTGAACCAGGCCTTACTCTGTCTTTTGACAGCATCAACGCTATGGCAACTGGACAATTTTGTACTTTTAAGAAGCTTGAGAAAACAGGCAATTCTTATAATATTAACACTGCCTCTGGTTTCCCCACTAAATGACATCTGAGAAATTAAACAAGCACAGAAATTCCATACTGATGATGTGTCACTACCCAGATTTGGATAATACTTCTGATTGGTTGGAAATTTGCTTCAGCCAAATGAATAAGAAACATCATCAAGACCTGGGTAGTGATTTGTCATCAGTATGGAGATGTCTGTTGTCATCAAGAAATGTCAACTGTTTTCTCAGGCTAACTTTTTAAGTAGTGAAATAAGAAAAGTGCCTTTAAAAAAACACTAAACAGGTTCTTTTTAACTAGTTGCATGAAAACTCATTGTTAGTGAAAAATCACCAAACCCGATATAGTCAAACCCTCTTAATATGGGCACTGAAGGGGTTATAGAAGGCCTCTGTACTGATTGTGTTGTCTGTATTAAGCGGGTATCCATAAGGAGGGGAGGGGGAGGGGTCGACTCTATCTACAGTGGCAGATCCAGACCTTTAGATAAGGGGCGGGGGCGTGGTCATCCAGACTCTGAGATAAGGCGGGGGGCGGTCTTAAAAATATGGTCTAAAAATAAGGGGGGGCCCCGTGCCGCTCCTCTGGATCCGCTACTGATTTATTACTCGTGTGCTTCCCTTCTAAGAATCTGATCGCAAAAAAGTACTTGCTCAGAATAACAAGGAAAATAATTAACTTGGAAAACATTTTAGGAAGTTCAGTCAGTGTGGAAGGATGATTATGCTGCTAATCAATTGCTAAGGAAGAAATTCCGAGAGACTAAGCGTGAAGTGAAAGCTCAAGAGATGAAGGACAGTGAGCTGAAGCAAAGAGCAGCATTAGATGTGGCTCTTGTGCCAGAGAGACTGGAGGATATTGAACTGGCAAAGAAAATAAGATATCATGGAGAAGGTAATAAATAATAGTAATAACAACATATTTAACCAGGGTAAACCCGTCAGCTGAAGCTGTTATAAATAGGTGCCCTGGGCAACTAAAAAATTAACAATTAAGGGAAAAAATAACTATAACAGAACAACTATCAAAAAATGTAAAAACTAAGCACAATGACGATGGATGAAAACTAAGAATTATATAACTACGTAAATTAACGCTCTAAAAAGCTCCAAAATGTTTACAAGAACTCTAAAAAGTAATATCATTAAGAAGTGTTTTAAAAATCACTTTATGGAATCAACTTCCTGCAGACGGGGTGGCAAGTTGTTAAAAGCCTGGGCTCCAGTATAAAATGCTCCTTTCTTGGCAGATTCTGTTCGGACTTGAGGAATTGAAATATCTAAACCATTGCACCTAGTGGAATAAACACGTGAAGACCTAATAAAATAACTCTTAAAAAGATCTGGAGCAATGTTATGGAGAACTAACTTTACAAGCATCAACTTCCCGCTGTTGCTGTTTTAAGACCCAGTGGCTGAATCCGCGAGTGGGCAAGATGAATCGAATTCTGCGTTCTGATTGGCTACCCGAGCGGGCGAGTTGGGTCCATCTTGCTCACTCGGGATTTCCCGCGTTGGTCCCGCGCGAAAACGTTCTCCTTTTGGCTGGCCATATAAACCGTATATTGACCAAGCTTGTTCGTTCATGGTCAATATAAACGCAATCGGCATTATAAAAAAACTTGTCCAATATCCAGCCATCTCGACCGAATAAGCTTGCTCAATAACGGTAACCGGTCATTTCGCCCTGGTTACTTAGCCCCCTATTTTCGAGTTTTTCGGAGTGGCTAAGTCAAACATGTATAGGAGTATGACTTTGTCTTTGGGAGCTAAATGACTCCAAAATAGGGGGCTAAGTGTCCGGGGCGAAATGACCAGTAACCCCTGATCAGAAACCTCTCGCTGAGTAGACCGGTGCTCTCCTCACTGAGCTAACCGCGTGATGTAACCAGTCTTTTTGTTTTGGCTTCCTGGGGGCTGAAATGATAAGTTTGAACAATTTTTGTGTAGCGCACGCTGAGTACCCCTCAGATTGTTAACATTCGCCCTTTTTGGCTGCTCAGCTGATAACTTATCGACAAGAAAAAACTGTGAAATTCCGGGATAAAAATGGTCATGGTCTTAAGCACATTGATAACAATACTGTGAAGTTGTTAATTGGTTTGGTTCTGGTTTTGCAGGATTTGATGAGCACCGTCGTAAAAGACGGTTTGAAGTCAACAGCCGACCAATGTTTGGAAAATCAGACGAGAAAAGGGAGAAAATAAAGCATCTGTTAGGAAAAAGGAAACAAATAAAGTTCGACTCGTTTTCTAATCCCTCTAAAGGCAACAGTGATCTGGTAAAACTGGGTATCAAGGTCCGAAGAAACGTGTCCACAAACAGTGACGACTCAGAAGAGTGCTTAGATAAGGACACTTCTCTTGGGGACCGTGGGGTTGGTACAGTTAACGATCCTTCAAATCAGGCCTCTACAGTAAAGGACACAGTAGTTGATGAGAAAAGGACTGATTGTAATTTGGATAGAGCACTGGCCTCTTCCGTTCCTGATACACCTGCTCAAATAGACATTCGCGCCCAACCTTCACCGGAAGTTACGTCACAGTTTGCGGTGTCGTTTCCAACGGAGAAAGGTGAACTCACAGAAGCGCAATGTCTTACGAAGCGACACACGGAGTTGAAAAATATCTCTTCGAGTTCACCTGCCGTGAGAAATCTCAAGACAACGGAACAAAATGGTTTTTCCCAGGCAACAAATGATTATTTAAGAAGCAATCATACTTCGTCTGGTAGATCTTTGGTCTGCTGTGATTATACGGACTCGAGTGACGCTTCAGATGACACTTCGTGATTCTTTCCGTCATAAAATTTACTGTTAAATTTGTCGTTTACAGAATATTGAACATCACAGAAGATCATGGCGAAGACTTGATTAATAGCTTTCGTTTAAATTGTCACCGCTTTACAACCATACGAAGAGGATTACAAGAAGGTAACGCCTGACAACTCTTCACTATTTTTTCCGCTGGAATAAGATGGAAGCTGAATTTGAATATAACATAGACAAAATCAATATTAAACACTATACTGGTCGTGTATTTCAATGGAAAATCATGGTAAAAGTCAATACGTTTTTTGCACAGTCATATTTCAAATCTGGGCAATCTGATATTGGCGTCAATTTATCTCGTTGCGAAATCGAATCAAAAACCAAACATTTTCTTGACAGCACGTCTAAATTGCGGACTTTGAAGTGAATACAAAATTGGATTCACACTGGCGCTAGATAAAACTAGAGTGAATACAACAACAAACGTTTTCTCATCGATATGGTGAATAGCACCCATCAAAAACGAACCCTCTAAAATTGCCCACGGCAACCAGAATATGTTGAAAGCCATTATAACGCTGAGTACGATCCTTGTGATTCGTTTGCGAGATTTTAAGAGCGCTCTGTTAGTCTCCAGTTGATCGGGCGCAAAGCCGCGACAAGAGCTTTCACACCACAAATGTTTAATGATAGCAAACGAAGTACGCAAAATAATTGCCATCGGGATAATATAGCATGCTATAAGATCAACAAAGGCGGCAGCCTTGTAGCTGTTTTCGTTAACGAGGTGTGCTATACAGTTCCCCACAAAATGTGAATTTGGAACTTCGTTTGGCTGCTTTATCATGACAAGAGCCAGGGGTAAACTAGTGACAAGCACCAAGAGCCAAATCCCCGCTATTACAATGCGGGTTTTTCGTTTGATCGTTGCTAGTTTATGTTTCCATGGGTGAACGATGGCAAAAAATCTGTCTGTTGAAATAGCAGCTAAGGTGAAAACAGAACTGTTTGTAGTTAAACCAATACTTATGGTAACAACTTTGCACGCAACTCCTTCAATCTCGCCTCGATTTGACTTCCCGTCGCTGAAATAGTGGTTTCGTATCTCACTAGCGTAGAAGAGAGCGCCTAATATCGAGCACAGCAGGTCTGACGCAGCTAAATTTAGAAGAAGGAAGTTGAAAGAAGTCCTCATCTTTTTGTTCCTGATAATTAAGGAGCAAACGATGATATTTCCAGCCATTCCAGCAGCAATTATAAACGGTGTAACAATTTCGAAGGCCATTGCCGTGTCCGTCGACATTTTGGGAGTCTGCTTGACTTGTCATCTACTTTATTGCTAAAAAATGATAATTATCTCCTTGGAAAACTATTTTATAGAGTTGCTTTTACCCTCTCATGTTCTATTGTAAATATCAGTGATAACTCTTCTTAGATAACAGGAAATGTTACTTAAGAGCGAAGCAGTCGGCGAATGGCTGTTAAGAATCGTTTATTTGCATTTTAAAGAAAATTTAATTACTGCTTATCCAGAAGTTATAAGTAATTCCAATTAAGTCCAAACTCAAAATAAGAATCAACAGTGACAAGCTTTTCAAATGTAGTTCTGACTTGTTCGGTTTATAAGTTTTTATGACAATAACAAAGTTCTGGTCGCCCTTATCTACTGCGGTTTAACTTAATATTGTCGTCTCGTCTCCCAGAGTAATTCCTCGTGGTCCATTATTACTCAAATTTTCAAGCTTTTGGATGTGAAAAGAATCGGCGTGGGTGGCGTTATTCCGTTCAATTCTTGAATATTTGTATTACAGTAACCAAGATAATTATTGCTTGTCCAAATTGAACTTAATTTTTCACTGGATGAGATAGAAAAACGCCCGGCAACAGCGATGCTTTCGGACTTGATTTTTTAACCCAGCGGAAAAGCAAGGGAACGTGAAAAAGAAAAATTTTTCTCCTTTTCTTTTACCTGTCAATTCAAAACTAAAACCTGATTAATTTCTGTATCTAAAATTAAAATTTTGTTTCATTGGACTGTATAATGGCTGATCTTTGATCAGTAGCTTATTCCGGAGGAATACATAGAAAAATTCGGAAAATCCGTTCGATTGACCTCCCATTCCTTTCCCAGAAGAAGTGGAATACATTCGAAACTGAAATTCTACTCTAGTGAGCAAAATGGTTGGAATAAAACGGAATAATGAGATAACTTTCCTTGTTTCACGGATGCTTTTCCAACAACAACAAAACTGAGAGATTGGAAACAATGAGTATGCAAAATTTAGGGAAAGGGGGTAAACAATGTACATTCTGGTCTATTCGAACATGGTGAATTGAAGAATACGTTCAATCGAAAGCACCTTTGGTCTTATTTTATCACCATCAAAATTCCATGAAGCCATTCTCAGTTTCATCTAGCAAAACAAAGGCAAAGTACATGTGTTTACCCTGGCCAATCACGGAAGAGGCAGACATGCAATCCGATGAACCAATCGGAATTCAAGTACTTGTCGCGACTGCAGTGCGAGCGCGGGAAAACACCTGCGAGCAACAAGTAACAATTGGTTTTTGTTTCATTCCTTATTGGTTATGAAAGAGGCACGTGATTTTTAGCCAATGAAAAGTTCAGCAAAACGCGACAAATTCAGTACTGTAATACTCTCCACGCTCAATTGCCTAAATTATACAGCTCTCGATACTCAACAACGTTTTACAAAACAAAAAATCACCAGATGTCAGTACAGTAGGATTTTACATTATCATTGAATCGAAGTCCTTATTTTTAAAAAAGGATATTTTCCTTTTGACTTTTGTTGGCATTGAGGCTATTCCCCTTTTCAAGTGTAAAATGGCAGATAAGGTCCAAGTAAAAGCGCTCAAAGGGTTCGAGGAAGCCTGCGTTCTCAAGGAAACAATCTGCTGATTTTTACATTTCGTCAATTCTGCAAATGAAACATTCTTTTTGACATGAAAAGATCCGAGAACGCTTTTTACAGCCCACTGCAATGTCTCACCAAAATTACTAAAACTCATTATAATGTTTTAATTTTAGTCTTGGGCATTTTCTTGTCCGGTGATCCAACAGTGATATTTGCCTTCAGAATTCTTTCGGTAAAGGTCGCATGTTTTTATGATTTACCTTACAGGATGCCTTGAAAAACAAAATTTTGGTTTTCCTATCTAAACAAATTCATTTTTTTATTCCTGAAAAACCGTTTGCTGGAGGAGAAGTGTCGTTACTTCAAACTAAAAAGATAATTTAGATTTGACAAATCCATTTTATTGTTTGGATATTATGTGTAAGTATGATATGCTGGAAAATATATACATCAAAGTACAAATAAACAACAAAAGGCCGTTAACATATCTGCATGGCCTTTTAACCGTACGAATAAATAATCCTTCAATAATTTTACCTCATTCGAATGTTATAAGGCCCGTTGCACTGTAATAAAACAAATCTTGTTCACTTATCTAAAGGGTAAACGTGCAACACAATTTTTCGCTTCCTTGAATATTTTCCCAGTCTTTTTAATGAGGTATTCAATCTAAAAAAAGTGAAAATATACGAGTTAAACACACACTGATCCAGCTGAAGTTTTGCAACGTTTTTTCTTCAAAAAAATTAAAGGGCAAACATGCGTGTGATTTGTTTTTCTCTTCTTGTACTTCTCTTTTTCTTATCTGTCTCCTCATCTTTTTTATTATTGTTACTTTTTTCTTTTAGTTTTGAGGTGATTTTTAGTAGACAGGGTTTTGGCCTTTTTCTGGTCAGATCGCTAAAATATAATTTTTATAACTTCTTTCTTTTTGCTTCGAAAACTGTTTTGAGATCATTTTTCTTGTCAATGTTGTAGAATTTCCTCAGTAAATCAGTGTTGCGACGGTTATTTCTTGGTAGACTTGTTTCCCTTAAATGATACAGGAGACTTTCCCCTTACTTGCGATAGACGTTTGCTGGAGCGAATGTCATTTTCTGCCTGAAAAGTTTTGTCAACGGAATCTTTCTTGCCGATAACTCCGAAACCGACAGGGTACGTTCCTCCGGGACGCGCGGTCGTTCCAAAATCTTCGTTATTATTCTGGCCTGAATTTATCTGATTCTTACGCGTATTTCCCTCGCAGCCACTTGCGATGATATCGCTCCCGTGTTTGCCGTCTGACGAGCTGGATGAAGAGGAGTTAACGACCTGTAAATGCTGCTTTTTCGGTTTTGTAGCGGAACTTGCGGGCAACGCCAACTCGGCCATTTTCAGATATTTTCCATCGCTGTAGGTTGCGACGTTGATCGATTTACCTTTTGCATCCTCTGTAGGTTTTTTGCCCTTGTCTTTGATCTCTTTTGCAGTTGTGTGAAGTATAACTGGTGTCTCTACAAGCCAACCAAACGACTGAACAACCTTTGGTTTTTCTTGATGTACGTTGCCAGTCTTTGCTTTTTCCCCGTTCGTTACATCTGTGCGCCCGGTCGTTCTTTCACTGGCTGCTGCTTCGCCATGACTCGCTTCAGACTCGGACATTTTCGTGGTATTTCCGGTATTTTCAGATGTAGATTGGCGCATTTTTGAACTGAATGAACCCATTGCGCCGCTATCTAACTTCCAAGAACTCTCTTCAATACCTGACCAAGCAATAGATTAAAAAGGACTCTGTCGACGGCAGTCTCAAATTTTCAGCTCGGACGAAACCGACCCAAATGCTCAATCGGCAACACCAAACCTATTTTGACCAACCACCTAAGCTTGTTAATTACGTTAATTAAGCTTATTCCGGAGAGAGGGTAGGATAAACTACGTCCAATGCATTGATATGAAAAAAAAATACCGACTAGAGAGGGGGAGAACGTCAATTTGCAAGCTTGCCTTTCTGTGGATCGGGAGGTAAAAATAGGATATCCGGCCTCAGTTTTCGACACGATGAGTATTTTGCCAGAGTTCAATGAGCAGTGATGAGAAACTTACAGCAGCCTTTTAATTTGCTTACATTTCTTCGTGTAAATGATTTATGCTTTGCGGTATGCCAAAGGGACCAATTAACTAATTAACGTCATGAAAATTAAATTAACTAATTGAAAATTAACTAATTAACGTCATGAAAGCGAAAGCAAAACAGGGTGGATTCATTTGCAACATAAGCGTATAGCTGTCGCGATTGCCTGTTAGAATTTTTCAGTGTTGTTAGGCTAATTAAAAACAATGAAAAATTTTAACAGGTAAATACGACAGTTATACGCGTATGTTGCAAATGAATCCACCCACACATTGTGAGTGCAGTCGCGGCTTGAGTCTCACGTTGCCCAAACTTCGGTTTGAAAACGAGGGCAAATGTGAAATATGCGAGATGCGAATGAAAGTTAGTTCTTCACACCGTAATGTTCAGGGAGTTATTATAACTACAAAAATGGAGTAAAAATTTTAGGTACAGGATAACCCCAACCTCGTCCCCAGGGCTTTTCCCTCAAAAATTGGCCCCACCCATTTTTTGAGGGAAAAGCCCTGGGGACGAGGTTGAGGATAACCCCTCTTTTGGGGTTATTTTAACTCAGTCCTAATTTAACTCCGAATTTGGGGTCATTTTTACTCCTGAAAAAGAGTTCTTTTTACATCCAGTCTGGAGTTAAAATAACTCCGAAATGGGGTTACTTTTACTCCTTACATAATTTTTTTTTTTATTCTTTTTGGAGTTAATTTAACTCTGAAAGTGGAGTAAAAATTTTAGGTACAGAATAACTCCTTTTGGGGGTTCTTTTCTCCTCAATATCTGGGGTCACTTTTACTTTTGAAAAAGAGTTCTTTAAACTCCTTTTTGGAGTTAAAATAACTCACTAAAAAATAACCCCACTCTAAGGAGTTAAATTAGCCCCACTAGAGAAGTTTTTATAACTCCTTGAACATTACTGTGTACGTAAGTGAAACGCTTTTCATAGGAAAGCTTTTACACTTGGCCTCATTTTGAAAATGAGGGTTTTGGAAACTCGGAAATGGCCTCATTTTGGAAGTGAGGCTTTCCGAAGCTCGAAAATGCCCTATTTTGGAACTTTATGAGTTTCAAGAGAAAATTACTGTGGGCAACGTGGGCTCACAACAGCCTCTTAATGTCCTGCTCCTTGATCTGCGTAATTCTCCAGCTCACGAAAGCCGAATCCAATAATTCAGTGTTAATTATCCAGCATATAGGGTAGGCCATCAAACTTGGAATAATGATGATGAAAATCTTCTCATTGAGAATTCTTTCGTATAACCGCGCGTGGTCAAAATATCGCGGGCAAATGCACTGGGGATAGACCGTAACCTTGACGACCGATCAGCTACCTCTTGACCAAGTGACCAATCCGAAAAAGACTGGCCGGCCGCGAGGGAAAATTGGGGATCTTGAAACTAGGAAATGATTTTAGTGCATGCGCGCGCGCCTTTGAGCGGCAGTTACTGTTCCAATATTGTGATGCTCTGTTATATTTAAAAATTTCATTTAATTTGCAATGTCGCGTGATATTTGCCATGGTTTCCACTTGAACAAATGACATGAGTGCTTTGAATATCTGTTCACCGATGGACAACGTGACCTTATTGTTTTTGTTGCGTGCTTTATGCTTAAAAAATCACTCGATCGATCACTTGTTTCTCGAACGCATATATAGTGGTTAGAGATGACACGCGGCGGAAAAAGTGGGATGTTATAATGCATCGTGAGTGATATATCCGTGAACCTATTGAAAACATCGCAAAGATCCCAGCTAAGCCGTCGTAAAAAATAAGAAGCAACGATGAAGTAATGTTGCGCTCGCTTGGTCACGGAAAGCAGTTGAGCTGAATGACATCTAGTGTTCAAATACCATGAAGTTGTACCGTATTTTAAGCATCACTGTCACGGCTGTTTCATTCTTTGCAAGAAGCTCTTTTGGACAAAATCCAGGTAGGTGATGGGCAGTTTAGCGAAAAGTTAGTAGCTACAAGATGAGTGTAAAAAGGTAATCGACTCTTCATTAGGGTTTATATTGAATGGAATATTCACTTCACGAACACGCAACATAGACATTTTGGCTGCATGCCGTACAGATCTTAGGTTTAAATATTCTGAGTTAGGAGGATGTCAAATTTAAGAGTTTCCCCTATTTTTTCATACTAGAGCAAGTGATATTTGGAAATGTGGAAATATTTATTTTAAAACCGACAGACTTGTTACCAAGCGTGGCATGAGGTGATATTACTTGCTCTCTATATCTGAATTTTTAAGTCACTATAATCAAGACAATCAATGACCTGCCAAATAAATACTCGCATTTTAGAAAAAGAAAAAACACAATTATTGCATCAATCTAAAACTGAAGTAGAATAGAAACTTGTACTGATCAACGAATTGAAGAGTTTGAAGGAAGTAGCCCGGGAAGAGCGCTCAAGTGGAGTTTAGCTCTCTTATCACTTTAAAAGCGTCGCGTTTAAAATTATTATCCGCACTAAATGAATTTAATAAAAGAAAATATCATTTAAACTAGTCTTCCTTGTCTGGCAGACAAGCTTAAATCTCCTTGATATTTGACCGCATGATTTCACGGTCAGTCAAAACGCTTAAGGTCTCAAATTTTAGGTCTTTTTGCCCGGGGGGGGTACTTCCTAATATGGGCTATATAGGTATGTGCGGCCCCAAAGGGTAGGGTTTTTCAGCCGTTTTGGTCATAAATTGGGTATCGATTTTGGCTATTTTGCCGCCATTTTGGTCATGAATAGGGTAACGATTTTTGCACTGTAGTCTTGAATGCACTTTTTTAGAAGAAGCTATTTCCTTATCATGTCCCCCTAACCTAATAAAAGCAGATAAACATTGCCTTTAACATTGGTCTGAACTAGGGAAATAATTATAAGGCAGGTCTGAAACAGGGTATTGATTTAAGGGTCAGGTCATAAATAGGGTATCAAATTTTTGGTTAGGTCATAAATAGGGTAGGGAAAATCGCAGATTTTGGTCATAAATAGGGTAAGGGTTTTGGGAAGCGGGCCGCACACCCCTACCCAATTTTTCTGCGAGTACCCCCCCCCGGGTCTTTTTGACAGTGTGACATATACAATGATACCGCATATTTATTGTAAGAGTTATAATGTACCTGCATGGGGTGAACTCTTTTATTTTATAACTCTTATTGAGCGCGTGTTATTCATTCGATTTTCCATGATTCATCGAAACATCACACGATCAATTTTTCCTTTGAAGCATCCGTTTTGAGAGTAATATTTAGTTACTTCCACTTTTTGTAGGTGAGTTAGGTCGCGAACTAAATTTTTGTGGAGTCTGATTTCAATGTTTGACGCTATATTTCATAAGAAGCCACCTGTTAATTTGAATTTTAAAATTTTTTAAGGTTTAAGTTCATGAATAGCACCTGACCGAGTTATTAATAGGTCAGCTCAAAGTAGACAGACTGCAAATTATATAGTTGCTAAAAAATATATATCTACGTGTATGATACAAAACTTCGGTATCTTTGGTCATCTTTAGCCTTCAATTACAGACTTTTTATCTGTAGAATTTACAATTAGTTTTTTCTGTGTATAAAGACTTGAAATCAAAGTAAGTAAAATTTCAAATTGATCGCGTTTGTTACTCATGTTTAATTTTGGGGTTATTTCGCATAGATCGATCGGAGAGACCCCTTCTCTCTCTTTGTAAGCTCATGTGTGTAATTTCAGCTCTCCAACAATGAAACTAGCGAGTTGCTCGGCTGCAAACCTTTGACGAATTTAGACGAATAAACGATCAGTCTTTTATTATGTAGTCCTCATCAATTATTGTTTACCGACCGGCAGTAGAAAGTGTGGTAAAGAGATAAGTAGGTTTTAGGCTCACAGCGCCTTTTTTACTCAAGGCTTTCTTTGATGGAATCAACATAGCCAACTTAGGTACTTTAGCACCCCATAGAGTAACGCGTTTACTTTCAGTGGCGCCCGATTACATTTAGGCCTTCTTTCCAAAGCAAGTAAATTGGTTATTAACATAATTTTTCATTCCAAAGCAGGTTTACCTGAACTTACGGCGATCTATCCTCTAAATAAACAATATGGTACTACAGACATTAGTAAACACAAGAACCCGCCCGGAAAGGAGGGGATCGTTGAACTTGCTCCAGGGAATTACGGGCAACCCGCGGGATCATACTTTTTCTCCGGGACATCGTCAAGTTTTATAGAGCTGCCAAATAATGGCGGTCTGGATGCTAGATATTCTATGACTTTCGTTGCTTGGATACGGCCTGAAGACTCTACTGGGCCGTTGCTTAGCTACAGGGTGAACGATAAAGACGGGGTAAGAGTATGGCTTGAGAGACCCAATGTACTAGCAGCCTTGTTTGAGACTAGGAATTTAAATCTGCCTTATTCGATCACGAGCAACAAAATTCGACTTGAATCGTGGAATTACGTGGCTGCATCATACGACAACTCTACTGGAACAATGAAATTATGGATTGACGGCCGAGAAGTGAGCAGTTTTAACGTTGGTCAAAATGAACTTGCTACACAAGGTGACGTGAGAATTGGAGCTGTTTCGGGGGGATCGGATTTTTATAAAGGACGAATAGCGTGCGTACAGATCTATAACAAGTCTCTTTCCGAACAGGAGCTAAAAGCAGTGAGAGATAGATGTCTTGTTGAAGGTGAATAACATATCTTTTTAAACTCCAAAAGTGTGCTGTTTTAGCCTGAGAAACTAGCCAACATATTGCGACCCCACCTCTGGTTTATCCGCGAAATGATGTTTAAGGAGAATGCGCAGAAATTCCGCACCGAAAAAGTGCCCCTGTCTGGTTAAAAATTTCCTTTATCCCATCAGAACCAATGCCCATATCTGGGTAGTGACGCTTCATTAGTATGGAGTTACTGTGCTCGTTAATCAAGTTTCATTTCGCAAGGAAACCAGTGGCGACGTCGCGAAATCGGTCGGTTGTTTCCTCAGGCTAGAGTCGCGAGTAAACGTCACCAGTACCAATTTGGATTCTTATCTAGCTGCTAAATCAGGACCAAAATGATACAATTTTAAAAACCGAAACAGTGGAGACCCGAGCTAAAGAGAGGTAAGAGACCTTTTGAACTGAGGCTGTATGTGAACTGAAACCATCCACAATACCCTTCCGGATTGTCGCGTGCACTTTTTCGGACAACCTTTCTCGAAATTGCTGTAAATGAAAACTAAGTAGATGGCCAGGGCCCAGGGTAAATATGGGAAGTAGCCACGTAGCAGGGAAGGTGTTGGGTTGGAAGGGGCTGAACAAACAAACAAGGAAACAAAGCCTTCAAAGTAACCACTTTGTCATTTTTTCGTTCATCCGAGATGACCACTACCCTGTTCTTAGCTGACGGTAAATTCTCAGTGTTTACTCTTCATTAGTAAACCTCTTAGGGCGTGTTGGATTGACCTTATTCCGGAATAACACTACCTCTAGAAATCACTTTTTGGCATTTATTGCTAATGCATCAGAATATCTTGTGGTCTCCTTGAAATAAATATTCCGATGTATGCAGAGGCCGTGAGAATGGTCCAGAAATCACGGCACCCATACACTCATAAGAAAGCTAACATTTCGTTTTAGTGTTTCCTGATTCCTTGTGGTAACTGAATCCTCCTTCAAAAATATCTAAGATGCACTTGTTTCAACTCTGTCAAAAATCTTAAGACGATTTTTTTCTTTATCTCCCCGCAGTGCCATCACGATATATAGGCTGTTACGCCGACAAAGCTGTCGCTGCAATTCCTTCATTAGAAGGCAAAGATCCCTTGTTAGATGGAGACCCCAAAACAAGAGAGGACGCTTTACAAAAATGTGCGCGCGTCGCATTTAAACTCGGCTACGTCTATTTCGCGATCAAAGATGGAGGACATTGCCTTTCGAGTCTTACTGCGCAAGACACTTACAACAAGTACGGACTGTCTACAGACTGCCTGGATGGAAATGGCGGGAAAATGGCAAGCGACGTGTACGAGATTATAATGTTCAGTAAGTGAGATTTGTATGCAATTTAGAAGAAATTTGATTAGCTATAGAAAAAAAAAAAGAAAAGAAAATGATTATGTCGCTCATTCGATTTCAAGTAAGTTAAGAAACAGTACCAAACCTCCCTCATATGTTAGTTAGTTTTTTTTTTGGTTTCTTTTTTCAGTATTGAAATCTTGACAGTGAACTTGAAGATTAAACTTATCAAATTACTGAGCCTCTGCCGTAGGGGTGCCGCGGACGTCGATTTTGTCGCACGTTTTCCGTGGTTTTCAGGCGAAATCGTCGCATATCAATACGTTTTTTGAGTAGTAACGCAACTCCCTTCTAGCGAGCTCAGCGTACCATAACGACGACGAAAACGAGGAAATAAGTAAAGAAAAACCCTGAACGTGCAGTACACTTTTTGGCAGATTTCTTTGCCACCATTGCACGACTAACATTGTCAAACTTGATTGAAATGGCAATGCGACCGTCGTTTTAATCTGTAAGATCGTCGCTTCATCAATGGCGGTCGTCGCGACTTCCATTTCGTCCAGAAAATGCCCTTGCATACAGAGGCTCATTATACTTTTTGTTGACTGAGTATGAGACCAAAACATTTTTAAAACAGTGTAGTTACAAACATGGTTACTTTATTTGCCTTATCTTACGTGGCTTTTATTGCTGCTGCGTTGTTTTTGTCTCTGAAGTCAGTCCTTTCTTAATTCCTCCTTAAGTAAAAAAACAGCGGGGGTAACGAGAATGTCACCATTCCTCGTTTCACAGTCTTGACTTCGTAGCGATAGTGATTCCAGCTCGCTAAATTTGTGTCGAATGTGTTTTTTTCCTTAAGCTGAAATTTGAGTGACCGTGTACAAGTCCATACGGAAATAGGCTAATTATTGGTTGTACGTTCGCGACTTCTATAAAACGTCTTGTCATGACCTTTCATGTTGTAGCTGCATTATTTACGGAAAAGATGAACTCTTAAATGCGATGCACGTGCTGCCCTCGTGACTAGTTGTTCTTGTTACAGTTGCCGTCTCCATGGGTGTTTCTCCATAATATGCCCACGTCTCATTCTCGCCCCCAGAGCCACTCGGCTTAATTTGTAACCGACCCTCGTTTCCCTACCACGTGACCAGAAAACGACGGGCTCTGGGGACGAGAATGGCCCACATCTCTACTGAAGCTATTTTCACAAATAGTCCATTCTTAAGCCAAAATGTTGTAGTTGGTTACTTGACTACCATTTTCTACTGTCTTTAATCTGTTCACAGAGTATCAAACTTGCTGGAATGGATGGTACTCAAAAGGAGACTCCTGTTTCAAGCTCTATGACGACAAGAAAACCTGGGCTGACGCAGAAGCTGTTTGCAAAGCAGAGAGGGGTACTTTGGCGAAATTAAACTCACAGGATAAGAGTTACTTCGTGTTTCTGCATTTGATCAAACCAGCCAATCCCAGCTCGGGCGTGTGGATAGGGTTGTCTCGTGACGTGAATATGAAATTCTATTGGTCGGACGGTACTCCGGCGGAGCCGTATAGGAACTGGGCACAAAGATCCCCGGATACCAGCCCCGGAAACAAAAAGAACTGCTCTAAACTGGATGTTTTTACAGGACTTTGGGAAAACGAGGAGTTTGATTTCACTTTTTCGTTCGTTTGCGGAAGAGGTTGGTTTTAAAAAGACTCAAAGCAACAAGCGTAATCCGTTAATCATATAAATAACTGATATAATGGAAATACGAAATTTCACATTATTTGAACTGCGCAATGAAGAAATAGATGTGGAAAGTAGTCTGCCACTCTGAAATGACTCCATGTTATATTTTCCATTGTAAAATCTTCGTCTCTCTATATATTTTAATTCCCAAGAAATCCTTCAACACAGAGATAAAACTCTGTCTTTTCCCCTGATCTTCTTTACGTCATTTTTCAGTTAGCACCAATCCACGACAAGAAAGAAAAACTTAAGTTTTTAACACTAAATAGCTTTCTTCTCTTACGTTAAATGGCTCGAAATAGCTTAAAGTAGAATTGTTAAGTGATAGCTAGTCTGGTACTCTTTTTAACAATTGCAGTGATTCCTGCCACACCTCGCGACGTACACGTCCATCTCATGGACAGTCACTCAGCCCGCGTCATGTGGTCAACACGTGAACAGTCTCAGGGACATGTGACGTCATACTACATAGAGTACAAAGTAAAAAATTATGACGAGGTGCAACTTAAGGTTGTACAGAACCAGAGTATAACCAGTTTGACAGGTCTTCAGTCGCACGCCGTGTACGAAGTCAGAGTCCGAGCCGTAAATGGTGCTGGTGGAGGAATGTGGAGTCATTACGAGACATTCTCAACTGGCCAGACTTGTAAGAAGAAAATGAAACCGTTTTATTTGTGAGTTAGACTGCAAAATATCCCAATATTTGCGTTGGTCAAACTATTGGTCCTTCGCCCCTGAAGAAAGCCTGCGCGCGCAGACGTATTTCTGGCTGTCGCTTTGACTTTCGCAGGCTCACCTAAAGAGAAAGACAGCGAATGTTTTACAGTTTTTTTTAAATGAAATTTTGGTTTTGTTGATTACAAATTGTTTCCTTTTTTTGCTCTGAAATTAAAACGACTTTAAATTGACATTTTGGCTTCTAACTGGCATTCTTGAGGGTTGTACCTATATCATACCGGACAAAAAGACAACCGAGGAGTACTAGGAACGATTTTTCTATTTGGTAGGTCTTGATTGTGCTTACATCATGCACCCTTTCCTCAGGGAAACAAAAAAAAAGTCAGTAGTGCGAACCTTTCGTAACTGTACCTTAAGAAACTTCGTGAAGGCTCGTGGAGTCGTTTTAACCACGGAGAAATCCCGAAAAAGAATAAACAATTCGGAAATTTTTTAATAGTTTCCAAGATATGTTTTTTGTTATTTCTTGATACAGACCCTCCTCGTATAAACTCATTTGAGCCAATCAGAGCTCTCGTGCCAGGAGAGGATTTGATACTCACCTGCACTGCCCGAGGAGGCCCGGAGCCCACAATAACATGGTACAAAGACCGGAAGTTGATTCACAAAAACCGGACATTGGTCATTACAAATCAGGCGTCAGCTATGGAGGGGCTGTACACCTGCAGAGCTAGTAATGGTATTCAGCCAGATGATATTGCATCTGTTACGGTGACTTCATTGGGTAAGTAAGATCTCTTTTCTCCCACTCGAATACAGAAATATTTAAGTATATGTTTTGCATCCTGAGGAAGCTTTAAGAAAGCTACCCTGGTCCCTGGGGCCGCTCTCTCTTTCGCGAAGAAACATTTCAAGAAAAACTTCTGGGACCAGGGTATAATAAAGCGACCTGTAATAGACCTTTCCAGTTTGTATGTTTTGTTTTCCCATTTCAGGCCACGTGATGGTACCCCAAACACGTACATATGCACGCATAATTTATGAAAGAAAAAAAGGCAGATTCCCAGGAGAACATCACGTGGTCTGAATTGAGAAAACAAAACTTACAATCTAAAAAGATCTATTTTCCTTGAAAATTAATGAGGTTATCGATCAACAGTCCAACGGAAACCTGAAGGACTTTCTGGTAAAGTTTGGCAACCGCCTGCTTTATAAAGCAAGCTTTGCATGTAAACAGTCTCTTTTACAGTACTAGCTGGAATAAAAAGGGAGCTGACGTTTTGCGATCAGATATTCGTGCACTAACGAGGTTGCCTAATAACTCTAAATTTAATTCATTAAAGGGACAAGTTCACGGTTAAGCGCATAATCATTAATTACATTACTTCTTTCCAATTTATTATTAATTGTAACGGTTAATAATCCCACTCACATGTATCTCAGCGATCTCAGAGTGTATTTCAAAGTAGAATTGTATTTCAGAGTAACCTAAAGTAGGGTGGAGGAGTACTAAAATCGATCGCAGAAAAAAATTAGTGGATTATGCCAACACTACCAACGTTGAATTTATGGTTGACCCGAAGGTTTTATTCCATGGTTGATTAATTTACATCCATTTGCATATATTTAAGTTGATCAAGTGCAAGTGACTGCCAGGGGGGTGCGCAGATTGGTTCTTTGACAACATTATGACATGATCATATTGCTTGCATAGACGATACAGCATGTCCCGGCAGAAAAACAGCATTTTGATAAATGAGCATGCGCTGAACCGTGAACCTGTCCCTAATTTAAAAAAATGCTAATATTACTTGATTCTTTCCTAGCTACTCCCGTTCTAAAGCACGCGTGGGGGACTGCATACGAAGGCGAGCTTTACCTCAAGCAAGGAGCACGATTGTCCTTAAAATGTGAAATTGCAAACACAACAGTAGCGGAAATCACGTGGTACAAGGGTGACGATCCTTTACCTTCGCAGCGGTACTCCTCCAAAAGCGTTATTGATATTCAAAAAACCTCTGCTGATGAGTTTGGTGTTTATGAGTGCAAGGCCAAGAACTCCTTGGGTGTGGCCTCCAAGAAGATAAAAGTGGTGAATGGTGAGGAGATTTTAAAAGAACTCTACATGACACTTAGTTTATTAGGGAGTTTACAGGTCTTCATTCAAGCCTGCGAAAACAGCCGCGTTCCTCCTCGCTCCTCGCCGCGTAAAGGGACTTTTTGCCGTCTCTCCTGGCGAGGAGCGACCAGGAACGGCTGTTTTCGCCGGCTTGGTCTTCATTTATAGTATTACTGTGTAGAACACAACAACCCATAACCCATTCATAAATGAAAAACAAGGTGCATTTGAGTTGCTATCGCGGCTACGTACCTTTACCTGTTGGTTCACTTGTTTATTAAAAACACTTATCTATTAAGTTAGCCCTGATGTGTAGTAACCATTATGAGTAACTATTTTTATAGCCTGCGAACACGCTCACCATTTTATATAGCGAGCGAAGCGAGCCACGACTCGCGAGAGAACTCGCGAGGGAACTCGCCCCTCGCACTCGCGTATCCTTTCGCGTTCCACTGTCGCGTGGCTTCTTGCGACTCCCTCAAATGGAAAGCTAATCTCGTACCCAGTTCTCACTTTGTCTTGGCCGTGGGAGATCTGGGTACGAGATTAAAGGAAAGCTTGCTAGCAGGCTACCATGTTTATAACTTGATTCTTCAAGAACAGTAATCCATGTTTTCATTTCTCACCGCTGAGATCTAAACTCCTTGCCTCTTCTCTTTCCAATTAGCTGAACAACTAACTCGCCTCAATATCGTCATTGGTTGCCTAGCATCACTGTTGTTTATTCTATTCGTGGCATTTGCGATCGTGGTGTGCCTGTTACACAAAGCGAGAAAGGCTGCAGCTTCAAAACAGGAAGTAGAGGAAGAAGACGATCCCCTCCCCACCCTCTCTGGTCCAAGACCAAGTGATCACGATTTTAAAATACCGGAAGTGCGGTCCACTGGTTCACCTAAGATACCATCAACTGGGAATAAGCCTTCATACACGCCTCTTAATACAGTCGATAGTCCAAACGGCGGAACAAGCATAACAATTGAAACTACAAAGTTCTAGGAAAAAAAGTTGTGTTGCAGTTTGCGTTAAGTTCCATTGCTAACGGGCCAACCATTTGACTTTTGAAGGGGGAAGGAGAGGTATTGGTGATTTGGTTTGTGTAAGATAAATTTATTTCTTCCAAACCTCTGGTGATAAAATTTTTTTCCCCGACATGCAAAGTCATATATTTCCTTGCAAGATTTTTTTCCCCCCGAAATCAGTCTGCAGGATATTTTTTTTTTCTGAAATCACCCATACTCTCCTCCTCAAAAGTCAAATGGTCGGCCCTTAACACTTTACGACTTCGTTACAAATTTCCCGCCACTGTCCACAGATTGACGCTCATTTTCGCGCGCTTTCGGCTAACTTCTATTTGATCTTTATTCTGACTGATTTCTTTAATTCCCGGGTCCGAGCGTGAGTGGCTAAATTTATTACGACATTGAATAGACATTTTAGTGATATTGCGGCCATATCGAGTGATTTCTAAACAGCCTCTCTTGATCTAAAGACTATTATAGGATGTACAGGGGGCATGACGAATTTACAAACATTTTGTTCGATATATATAGGACTGCTTTAAGGAACGGCGGTGTTTGTGGCGTGCTTAATTTGGGGTTTTTCGGTCTCCGGCTTGAAAAGTGCGCCTTAATTTAACTCTCATTTTTCAGGAGACTGGCATTCCTTTTTTTATCCAAATATGACACAAAGATCTCCTTTCTTTATTAGAATCTTTTTCTAAACATATAACAGAAATCGAACCAGGCTAAAGAACAAATTAAAGAACCCCAACCCCAAATCGGCGTAACGCTGGATCGAAACTCACGCACCAGGGAAAAAAAAAACATACTACGTTAACTTTGCCGTTGATAGTTTTTTAAATTGTTAACAGACTTATAAAAACAAATGACATCAGTCATTCAGTAACAAGAATGTTATTTAAAGTAAAGCGATGTTATTGAATTCAAATGATTAAAAACAGCAACAACGACAAACTTACTTTTGTCATAAAGTCAGGATTGCGGTATGATACTTGTGCGTGATATTGTGCCTCTGCAAACCTAACCAAAGATCATGCTCCAGTTTCTGAGGTTCTAACTTTCATTTTGCTCGCACTGCGAGCTAGCTCCGCTTAAGTTCTGACTGACAATGAACCTTAAGCTTCAAATCAATCTCGTTCCTAGATACTTCGATCATTTTGATCAGTACCAATGATCTATCGCCCGTTCCTTTAGACAAGGGTATAAACGAATGCTCTTTGGACGAGACTGGTTATTCGTGTTCTATAATCAATGCTTAGAGCATGTGTGCAGTGACAAGGGATCCGGTGTCGCCCCTGAAATATTCTCGTTCCCTGAGCTGAGCCTCTGGAGTAAATTTATTGGGTTTCTTTTAACAAACGGGAATTAGATTGAATGACTTTAACCGAAAAAATGCTAAGAATTTTTATTAAGCTGTGCAACGAAGTTTACAATAGGGCCATTTATACGAGGAAAAAAAAGACGCGTCTTACATAAGACGCGTCTTGAATAAGACGCGAACTTTCCGTATAAACGGCACATTTCGTCTAAAATAAGACGCGGCTTAGCTAAGACGCGTCTTATTAGATAAGACATGCTTGTATAAATGGTACAGTTCACGTCTTATTTAAGACGCGTCTTATGTAAGACGCGTCTTATTTTTCCTCGTATAAATGGCCCTATTGACTGTAATTAAATCCTATAGAGAACTCCTCCCGCGCATTCACCGGTCGCGCGTGTCACGCTCCTCGCTTGCTTCGCACTTGCATTCGTTCGCCTTATCAAAAACGCCAAAAAATAGCCCCCGTTCTATGGGGAACCTAAGAGAGTACACGCAAATGAGAGCTACGGACAACTTCTTCTCTGTGACGCTGTTTATGGTGCTGTGTAAGTGAACTGCAAATTTTGGGTCTTGTAAAGCAAATCTTTAAATAAGGCCAGGCAATGAATTGAACGCTATGGAGCAGTACTTTTGAGTGTAATGTTTTTGTCCTGTAGAAGGTGATTCAAATGAGCATTATTTTTCTATGCAGGTACTGTTTATTATGCAATGCACTGAGGTGGTTCGAATTCACATTTTACCGTGGGAATCATAAAATCCTAAAGTTTATCATACAAGTAGTAGTCTTTGGACAGCATTTTTCTTGTATGGGTGCAATATTCATTTTAAGTTAATTGCAAATTTAGTGCAAACTACTGAAATTACAAAACGTGAGTTCATTTGAATCCAGTGTGAAAACCTGTGTTCCAGTCTTCCTTGTCTGTTTTTCATCTTTTTTTTTTTTGAAATCTGGTTTGATTAAACATGTTTAGCGGGTGTGAAAAGGGCATCAGATTAATTAAAGTTTATGAAAAGCTCAACCATCCAAGTTAAACCTTGCCACGGAAGCCTCCAGTTTGTTTCTTTGAGCAGTTCTACAAATAAAATCTTTTGTTAATTAATTTTTTGAAGCACGCATTGAACTAGACACTTCTGGGATTTAAAGAATTAGCGACAAATAACAAAGTCCTCAGTGAGACAAAGCGATTTGGACAAACTATTGTCTTCTTTTTAGAACTGAGTTCTTCTGTTTAGGCCGCAATGTGTTGTCGCTGCGTAAAAGCAAACTGCATAATGAACGAAAAGATGGCCGATTACGGCATCAAGGACGCCGGAGAAAAAGGCTGCAACCATAGCGATGAGGAATTCGAGATCACACTCAAGATTACTCCAGTGTTAAAGTTCGCCTCCGGTCCGGCTCAAAGCTTGCAATTTGACTTTAATAAGAACCTACTTGAACTGCAGCGGCCGATCAATTTAGAGCTGGTTACGCAAACAAACAAACTCCAGAGCAACGTCGAGTACGAGGAAATAAGAAAGGCTGAAAAATCAGAAGTTAAAACTCAAAAAGGAAAAGTTAAAAATACAAAGTTTGATGGGAGTTTAGAGAGCAAAACGACCGTAGAGAAATTCGTGATGTTACCGGCAGAAAGCTCGCCAAAGTCTCGAAGGTCTCTCTTAAGAACTTTATCCAATCCAGACGCAGTAGTAAAAGAATTATCGTCGAGACCTGGAAGAAGATTGTCAGATCCTGCGGTACCTTGTGAGAAAAGCCTGGCCAAGAGCTCTTTCGACGCCCAGTCTAGCTTAAGGAAACTGCGCCCGTATTTGAAACGTAAAGCCGCATCTCGAATACAGCTGTTGGGAAAAGTGAGTTCTTCCGCTGGGTGCAAGCGTAATGACGGAGGCAATAAAGGTCGACTGGCTAAACGTATGTACCCCTCCTTAGGAAAGGCTTTCGAACAGTTGGTACACATAGAAAGGCGCGGCTCTGATCCTTCTGATCGCCTCTCTCAAAATGTCTCCAGCTCAGTGAACACGGTGAATGACTACGAAGTTGCGATAAATGACTACTCAAACCAGATCCATGGATTGGCAGTCAATCTGGAAAAATTAGATGCCAGTAACGATGCAGAACTCGAAGAAATCTCTGAAGACAGTCGCAAGGCATATCGTCTACAAAAAGCTAAGGACGACAATAATTGCGTAGAAAACTGCTTTAAAGCTGAAGACATCCATTTGCAAGAAATCTTGGAAGAAGTCCTTCGATCGCATCTTCTAACAATGGAAGATTACTCTCCTCCGAGTTGCGACCGGGCAAGCAGAAGCATCTGTAAGATTGTTACACGTCTGTTGGGCTGTGCGGTAAATGGCACGCATGATGGACAGCGCAAGTTAGCCTGCGTGGTGTACATTGGAGCAGTGAGAGATGATGGAATACAGATGGCTACACAAGCTTTATGGTGCCCAGAAGAGGACACTTTTGCAGCTGCGAGTTTTAGAAACGAATCAGTGTGTGGGATGGCAGTCATGATCGCAACACCGACTCGATGAATTGTACGGCCTTTATTTTCCAGTCCAGCGTTAGATTCAGGCTTACACTGCGAGCAGAGGTTTCTCTCTTGCACGGCTTTTAGCGTTTACGAAGTCATTTGTGTGCCTTATCTGTTGGGTAGTTGGTTTGTTTACGCTCCGTCTACGGGACAGACAAGCCACGCGAACCACTTCGAGTAAACGCTAAAAGCCATGCAAGCCAGAAACCTCTACTCGCAGGGTAATTCAGGCTTAGCTCTATGATCGAACACGCAGACGTTTAGAGGCGAGTCCCTAACAGGTTTCTCAGGATCCGGCATTCTCCTTACTTGAAGTCCAGGATTCGGGATTTAATTAAAGCAAAATTGGGGAGACATTCGGGATTAAGAGTGTGCACGGAATGCAATATGCCAAATTACGAGAGTGAGAGAAAATTGGGTTCAAGAAGAGAGGATTGATGAACCCTAGTGGGACTAGCTGTCTGGTGTCGCGGTCAGGGAACGCTCAAGATCTGCACTTGTCAACTCAGGCTCTGTCCACACGAATATTTTTGAAAGCGAATGAGCAGTTTCACTGATTTCGTGTGGATGGAAGGCCGTTTGGTTTAAAAACAATGAGCGGTTTCAAAAATAGTCTGGTTCGTGTACAAGGGCCCCATCATAATATAGATTGTCCGCTAACACTCCCAAAATTTTTGCACAATGACACTTTTTTTGGTCTGAAATAGGGTCAAAATTTGGAGAATCGGGCGGCAAGCCCCCACCAAGAGCAGTCTCTTCCCACGTCACTCGATCGCAGACATGGAACTTATTCTGCTGGAATTACAACCCACTCTCGGCATGCTACGCCGTAAGGCAAGAAAAGCGTACCTCATTGATAGAGGCAATCCTGTCACCAGACGGTCTGAACCGAAGGAATGACTCCGCATTGAACTGTTTCTATTTTTATTTAAATCGTATGATCATGTTCCTGTATATTATTCTATCTAGTGTTTATAACTGTAATCAATTATTAACCACCCATGTAAATTTTGAATTAAAATTTTAGGAGCCTTTAAAAGCTATTTTTTCTCGGCATAGCTCTGGCCCTGAGGAAGGCTAATTTTGTTAGCCGAAATATTGGCCTATAATAAAGGATAGGATAGGATAAGTGCTTTATTATCAACAGAGCGCCTACAGACACATGTGTTTACAACGATAACAAAGATTTTCGTGCAATAATTGCAGAGGTGTACATTTGTAAAATTTATACAACTATTAAACAAGGTTATATTTAACGCGTCTATCTCTTTCGCGGAAGCGATCATATACGTATTTAGCCACAATTTTTTGCGTTTTCTCTCCTTGCTTCATACTTATCAACGTTGTAAAGGCAGAGCTTGGAGTCACAGAGTCAAGAATAAGATTAGTTTCCTTTTTTAGCTTATTGAACAGCTCTCTCCTAGGATCCCTATAGGCTATGCAATTCATCAAAAAAATAAATCAGCCCATTGCCGTAGTGTTAGCCGTGCATTGAGTTTTGTTTTATTTTACACTTTAAGCGACGTCTGGCTAGAGCTTCCCTTTAATTAGAGATCAGGCAAGAGGAACCATTCAGTTATATTTACGTGTTGCATGGACCTCTGCAGTCAAACAGTTTTTCGTGTCTCAAAGTTTTATTCAGAATAGACGTTTAGGCTATTGCATATTAGTAAAATCCAGCTGGTGGTCTGTTATCAATGCTGCGTTCTGATTGGTTGAGCTACTACTAGGCTATATGTTATAGTCGTTATAGCCCACTAGTAGCGAAAAACGCGGGCTTTTTGGTGGCAAAAAAGGATTAAAGTCTAGCTTTAACTAGCTAAAATTTTTTTATTCTCGATATTTTTGACCGACTAGTTGGATTTTACTAAAACAATTATTCCTCTCGCCCTCATGGCCTCTGAGTCAATAACCCATTCAGCCTTTGGCATCATGGGTTATTGACACAGAGCTATTTGGGCTCGAGGAATAATTGTTAAATAACTATCCTTATCACTGCAAAATTTCAAATCCCTATATATTAACCTGAAATCAAACTGGCGTCGATGACCTGGCAAACTTTTTTAGGTGAGCCGTTATTGCATACAGATATAAACCGTCCAGTTTTTATGTTCTTTTTTCTGGTTTTATTTCTTCCAAATTTACCCATTGTTTTGATAAGCACGGAGTGAAAAAGACGTGTTTTGAATTTCAAGTATAATTATTCGTCCCCCTGTTTTTTTGTAACAATGATTCTATAATAAACATACAGAACAATGTTGCTTTGTTCGCGTTACCACGGTAAAGAAAAGTGAATGACGTTAGAGTGACTAATTTCCAATTTTTGTCTGAGTTTTAATTGCCATTTTTCTCAATCTGGCAATTACTTACCCCCTCCCCCGCTCCCTTCCCACGCGTCACTTCACTATGCCTTTACATCCTTGTTATTCCTACAGGAGCTTAGCCTAGACTTAAGACAAATGATTTATATATAAATACAACAAGATGTCTGTAGCCTGCGTAGGCTAAATGTCTGTAACAATCATTGTTCATAACTTTTTTTTCTTGACTGAAGGATTAACACGATTGGGTCATACGCATGCATGCATATAATACATGATTACAAAGCTATGATAAAGCAATACAAAGCGCCCACTTGGAATACTATGCCTTGTCATGCCACTCATGGTTTCACATTAATTACGGAGGGCTTTCGGCGACCGATCCACTATCAAAGTTGCAAACGGCCAGTTTGCACTGTATTGATCCTTACAATTGTCACAGGTAAGAGAGATAGATGAATCATTTTTTTTACGTCAGTATAAGGTATAGTACATATAGCATAAGCTAATTTACTAAGGAGAAACATTAGAGCTCAAAACAAGTTCCCCTGCAGGTGTTTGATCATTTATTTACTGAAAGTTTCATGTTTCAGGAAGTTTTCTTTCAACCTGAAGTTATCTACTTAATAAAATATATCATGTACTCCAACTTGCTTCTTGAATGATTGCATTTCAAGTATAACAGTGTGACATAACGAACAGTTCTTGTAGGATCGGAACCGCCCTCGCTGCATATTTCTGTCAATTTCTGTCTATTTATTCATCATGTGTTAAGAACTTGAACACACCCAAACAAAATTCAGATCACAAGCTGATGAGGGACTTCCAACAGGGTCTTTAGTCTTTGTTTTCGTTTTCTTAGAGGCAGCTTACACACCTTACTTTCTGCAAAATGGTGGCAAATTTGGTCATTCTATACTTGTCCTCTATAGCATACTTCTCCTCTATGTCTCATGATGTCTCGTTGGAAGGTAAAAGCTCGAACTTTGCACACTGTAGATATAATTGAGGAATTAAAAGGACTAATTAACATGCATAGAAGGTTTCAGGTACTCAGAAAATATAATTGTAAGTAAGCAAAGAGGGCGCTTGCTTAATTTCCGTAATCCATGTAGTTTGCATCCATTTTTGAAAAGTTTAAGGTGCTAAATTGGTGCTAAGCTTCCGATAAGCTTTTGCGAAAAGTCCAACTTCATGTATAACGCGCCCCCAACCCCTTCCCGTCAACCCCTACAGGGTTCCATAGCAACGGTGATCTCTTCACGCATGAAGATACTGAGATATATATCATGTTAGCGCGCGAAAGCACACCCAGCATTTCTTTGGTAGATGTATAATAAATACATTTACATTTACATTTTATTGCGAGTTGAGAGTCAAGTTTCCGAACAGGAAATCGAGAGCTCCGCATGGCAACATACTGGTTAGCTGAAGAGAAAGAATGAACCAAGATCGAATGACTATCAACAGTTTGCGATAACTTAGCGTCAAAAAGTTGTCCACAAGCTGGTAGCGATAGTTAAAACGGCCGCTTGACTCACAGATATGTTTTTTCATGTGGAACTTGAACACGTACGATGTCCTGATTGGTCGGAGATGACTACGCTACAATGCACTGATAAGCAACAGGAAACGCCTCTCAATAGAATGAAGTTATTATTCCATCTTCTCAGCAAAATGTTTTTTTGTATACATTGCCATATGTCTTCTCAATACCCACAGGCGGACCTTAAATATCAAAATTAAATATTAATATGCTTTAAGCCAGAATAGTAGAGTTAAAAACGGCCCTGGGAGCACTACAATATAAAAGTAAGGGGGATGCCCGTCAGAAAATTAAAATTGAACTCTTAAGGCCAAGGGAGACCGATGTGGGTGTGCTTCAATCTTTAGCTGACCGCTTAAAGAAGACTATACTAAAACAGACATCACGGCATTTTTTCACATCTCTTTATGCACAGCCCTACGGGATCCATGCATGGGCAAATATAGTAACTTTTCGTCGCAAACACCCAAAGTAAGACCAAAATCTACAAGTTACCACTACACCCCTAAGACGACGAGCATCCTCTTCACTTTTATATGGGAGTCTCCCCCCCTCCGCCCGGGAGGGCGGCCTAAATTGAAAATTATGACTCAGTAAATTCAGGAGCCCATCAAATTTGATTTGATGGGCTCCTGGTAAATTATACACCGCCTAAACTCTGTCTTTATTCTAACCTTCATTAATTTGGTTACTTTTTATTAATTACTTGTCTCCTTAATTCGCTTTGTTGCCACTAAAAGTACACTCAATGTCACTCATCCACTCCCTCGCTCTCTTTCCACGCGTCACCGTACTGCTGTACTTTGTTATTCCTACAGGAGCTTAGCCTGGACTTAAGACAAATGATATACAACAAGATGTCTGTAGTCTGCGAAGGCTAAATGTCTGTAGCATCCAGCCGTTTATAATCATTGTTCATAACGTTTTTATTGACTGAAGGATTAACACAATTGGGTCATACGCATGCATGCATATAATTCATGATTACAAAGCTAATCCAAGCGGGCGCTTCGTATTGCTTCATCATGCTATGCCTTGTCATGCCGTTCATGGTCTCACATTATTTACGGCGGCCTTACGGCGACCGATCCACTATCAAAGTTGCAAGCGGCCAGTTTGCACTGTATTGATCCTTACAATTATTGTCACAGGTAAGAGAGATAGACGAATCATTTTTTTTACGTCAGCATAAGGTGTAGTACATACAGCATAAGCTAATTTACTAAGGAGAAACATTAGAGTTAAAAAAAGTTCCCCTGCAGGTCTTTGATCATATATTCTTTGTTGAAAGCTTCATGTCTCAGGAAGTTTCCTTTCAAGCTGAAGTCATCTACTAATAAATACTTCCCAGGAAATACTCCAACTTGCGGCTTCTTGAATGATTGCATTTCAAGTATAACAGTGTGACATAACGAACAGTTCTTGTAGGATCGGAACCGCCCTCGCTGCATATTTCTGTCAATTTCTGTCTATTTATTCATCATGCTTTAATTATAAGAACTTGAACACACCCAAACAAAATTCTAGACACACACGCACAGATCACAAGCTGACGAGGGACTTCCAACAGGGTCTTTCGTCTTTGTTTTCGTTTTCTTAGAGGCAGCTTACACACCTTAATTTCTACAAAATGGTGGCAAATTTGGTCATTCTATACTTGTCCTTTATAGTATACTTGTCCTCTATGTCTCATGATGTCTCGTTGGAAGGTAAAAGCTCTTTGCACACTGTAGAAGTAATTGAGGAATTAATAGGGCTAATTAACATGCATAGACGGTGTCAGATACTCCAAAAATATTTAACAAAAGTAAGCAAAGAGGGCGCTTGCTTAATTTCCGTAATCCATGTAGTTTGCATCAATTTTTGAAAAGTTTAAGGTGCTAAATTGGTGCTAAGCTTCCGATAAGCTTTTACGAAAAGACCAACTTCATATATAACCCGCCCCCAACCCCTCCCCGTCAACCCCCACAGGGTTCCATAGCAACGGTGATCTCTTCACGCATGAAGAGATACAGTTGACTCCCGATAACTCGAACCCTCGCTAAGTCGAACATCGCGATAACTCGAACAAAAATCGATTTCCCCTGGATTTCCGTCATAGTTTACTGTAATTTTACCCTCGGTAACTCGAACCCTCGATAACTCGAAACTCCCGCTTACTCGAAGTAATTTTTGTTTCCCCTCAGATCATTTTTATATAATTTTACCCTCGGTAACTCGAACCATGTTTTGAGCCCTTTAAAAGTCGGGGAAAAAGAGTGTACTGCCTCCGAAACATTGTATTTTGAACTTCCCATTGACGTGTCACTGTAGACATATAGTTTACTAGTGGAGTGATAGTGGAAGCTGATGTTGTTTGTCACAAATCTAACGTGAAATAGCTTTACTTCTCAAAAAGTAAAATGCATGCTCTATTCAGGCAACGTTTTGTTACTTTCCGCTGTGATTTATAATCTAACAGTATCTTTCAATTTTCACTCAACATTGTTACAATTAAATGTGATTAGAATGCTCACTGTGCAGTAAAAACTGTTTTTTTTCCTTACTCCCGGCTATTTTCTTCGAGCTCCCGATAACTCGAACCTTTTTCGATTTCCCTTGAAGGTTCGAGTTATCGGGAGTCGACTGTATATTATTATATCATGTTAGCGCGCGAAATCACACCCAGTATTTCTTTGGTAGATATGTATAATAAATACATTTACATTATATTGCGAGTTGAGAGTCAAGTTTCCGAACAGGAAATCGAGAGTTCCGCATGGCAACATACTGGTTAGCTGAAGAGAAAGAATGAACCAAGATCGAATGACTATCAACAATTTGGGATAACTTAGCGTCAAAAAGTTGGCCACAAGCTGGTGGCGATAGTTAAAACGGCCCCATGACTCACAGATATGTTTTTTCATGTGGAACTTGAACACGTACGATGTCCTGATTGGTCGGAGATGACTACGCTACAATACACTGATAAGCAACAGGAAACGCCTCTCAATAGAATGAAGTTATTATTCCATCTTTTCAGAAAAATGTTTTTTTTTTTTTTGTATACATTGCCATATGTCTTCTCAATACCCGCAGGCGGACCTTTAATAACAAAATTAAATATTAATATGCTTTAAGCCAGAATAGTAGAGTTAAAAACGGTCCTGGGAGCACTACAATATAAAGGTAAGGGGGATGCCCGTCAGAAAATTAAAATTGAACTCTTAAGGCCAAGGGAGACCGATGTGGGTGTGCTTCAATCTTTAGCTGACCGCTTAAAGAAGACTATACTAAAACAGACATCACGGCATTTTTTCACATCTCTTTATGCACAGCCCTACGGGATCCATGCATGGGCAAATATAGTAACTTATCGTCGCAAACACCCAAAGTAAGACCAAAATCTACAAGTTACCACTACACCCCTAAGACGACGAGCATCCTCTTCACTTTTATATGAGAGTCTCCCCCCCTCCGCCCGGGAGGGCGGCCTAAATTGAAAATGACTCAGTAAATTCAGGAGCCCATCAAATTTGATTTGATGGGCTCCTGGTAAATTATACACCGCCTAAACTCTGTCTTTATTCTAACCTTCATTAATTTGGTTACTTTTTATTAATTACTTGTCTCCTTAATTCGCTTTGTTGCCACTAAAAGTACACTCAATGTCACTCACCCCATCCCCCGCTCGCTTTCCACGCGTCACCGTACTGTACACCCATGTTATTCCTACAGGAGCTTAGCTTGGACTTAAGACAAATGATATACAACAAAATGTCTGTAGTGTGCGAAGGCTAAATGTCTGTAGCATCCAGCCGTTTATAATCATTGTTCATAACGTTTTTATTGACTGAAGGATTAACACAATTGGGTCATACGCATGCATGCATATAATTCATGATTACAAAGCTAATCCAACCGGGCGCTTCGTATTGCTTCATCATGCTATGCCTTGTCATGCCGTTCATGGTCTCACATTATTTACGGCGGACTTACGGCGACCGATCCACTATCTAAGTTGCAAGCGGCCAGTTTGCAGTGTATTGATCCTTACAATAGTCACAGGTAAGAGAGATAGATGAATCATTTTTTTTTTACGTCAGCATAAGGTGTAGTACATACAGCATAAGCTAATTTACTAAGGACAAACATTAGAGTTAAAAAAAGTTCCCCTGCAGGTCTTTGATCATATATTTGTTGAAAGCTTCATGTCTCAGGAAGTTTCCTTTCAAACTGAAGTCATCTACTAATTAATACTCCCCAGGAAATACTCCAACTTGCTTCTTGAATGATTGCATTTCAAGTATAACAGTGTGACATAACGAACAGTTCTTGTAGGATCGGAACCGCCCTCGCTGCATATTGCTGTCAATTTCTGTCTATTTATTCATCATGTTTTAATTATAAGAACTTGAACACACCCAAACAAAATTCTAGACACACACGTACAGATCACAAGCTGACGAGGGACTTCCAACAGGGTCTTTCGTCTTTGTTTTCGTTTTCTTAGAGGCAGCTTACACACCTTAATTTCTACAAAATGGTGGCAAATTTGGTCATTCTATACTTGTCCTCTATAGTATACTTGTCCTCTATGTCTCATGATGTCTCATTGTAAGGTAAAAGCTCGATCTTTGCACACTGTAGATGTAATGTTGAGGAATTAAGAGGGCTAATTAACATGCATAGAAGCTCTCAGGTACTCGAAAAATATGAATATAAGTAAGCAAAGAGGGCGCTTGCTTGATTTCCGTATTGCGAACCGACTTCACGTATTACCCGCCCCCACCCCTCCCCGTCAACCCCCACGGGGTTCACGTTTGGCGTTGTCTGATTGGTTAAAATGTAGCATGTGCCTTTATCACTGGTTCTCCCGCCTAAAAGCAATCAATCGAACGTCCGGCCGTGCTGGTTCGATCCTAACTTCCTTCATTGTCGTTGCAGGTGTAGCGACGAATCTTCCACAGTTAAAACATGGCAGTATTTCAGCCAAGTGGAAAACATGTCCTACGATCAATGAAGCCTTGTGATTTGTCATCTTGCTCAAAAAGGTTAGATAGATTATTCTGTCCCGTTATGCAACATCATATCATGAAACGCTTGCTCTTGCATGTATTTTCCTAGTTTCTCCTTAGTAGCGGCTTAAGAGTTAATCTTGAGTTTTTCTCTCTAGTGAAATCAAGGCATATTTTGAAAATAGCTTCGACCTGTACGAAACGTTGTTCAAGGCTTTAAAAGGTGAGTAAAATTTTATAACCCATTGGCCTCGACTTTTGTTTATAGTTTTTGTAATAAGCTTAAATCTTCGGACTGAAAATCGTTCAGACATGCTAATTCATGCTAATGCTGTAGCTGTTTGGTATAAGGCATTCTATGGAAGAAGAGTAGCAAAAACGTCTAACCAGTCGGTGTGATTAAACTCGTGAATGTTGGCGCGAATTAGTGCATGATCATGGATATATGTTGACAAATATTTTCAGACAAAATGTCTGATTTTTCGATCCACCGCTGGTTAATACGGTAAGCACGTGTCTTGCTTCCAGTTAATGTCTTGATGAGGTACTTGTCCCAAGTTTAAGATGATTCACGCTCGTAAATATTGTTTGCTGTTTATTAAAATAGTGACATCATAAAGATATTATCCCGTTTCACGTACATGTGTAAGCTTGAGCTTATGTTTTGATCACTTGGATGTAAATTGTCGCTAGAGTTCTATTGTAAGGTTACGTAAACGGCCAAAGTAGTTTTCCACCTGATGTAATATTCACATTCGGTCGGATTTTCGTGTCGCTGAGCCGTGTGATTAAAAGGAAAAACCAATAGTTCATAAGGTTAAACCACTGTAGGAAGTTGGAAACTAAAAATATTTCCAGTAGCACGATTTGCTACTATTAAAAGCAATGAAAAGGTCAAGAGCGAATAGGGTGAAACTTATCAATAAGAAACTTACATAGCTAGAGTTAAGTCTCTCATAAACAGTGCTCTATGATAATAGTTTGCATGCAGAGTCCCTGACATTTTATTATCCACTGAAGGGATAGTTTATATTTACATACACACATATTGTACATACTTTAAATTTATTCCAGGTTTATTGAAAGGTCGATATAGTAGGCAGCCAAAGGCCGATGTGGGCCTAATGATGTTACTGCTTGGTGTTATGTAATTATGTTGGGCTGTAATAAATTTCATCCTTGGTCTAATGTTAATTTTCTTTCTTTTAAACATATTGTCATATATATGCAATTTTTCACCGTACAGTAAAAACAAAGGAAAATATAAAAGTTTAAACAATAAACCATAAGATATGTGCCAGACCTACAATAATGTTTAATTTGCATCCAGTCGGCTTCTCTTGGCCCTTTGATGTCGACTAATAATTTTATTTGACACCATTAAGCAGATTTAAAAAGAGTTTTAACTGTGCAACTATAAGATTTGCCTCATGACAACCCAATATTCTATACAAGTACAATACAGTACATTTGTGCGCTGGTTCATTCATACACACACTTAATACAATATGCATGTATGCATACCTTTTCTGAGTTTTTCCCTTTTTAGTTGCCGAAGCATTGTTATTCACATGGGTATGGGTGGGCAAATGTCAGACAAAAGGTAAAAAAAAAGCAATAAATATGAAAACTGAAAACCACTGATTCTACAAACAAAAGAGGTTAAATTCCAAATGCCCACATCAAGGTTGTTTTATCATCTTATATAAGAATTAACTTAACACGTGTTTCTTTCAGATGAGTCAGCATTTTATAAATGCCCTGATCGACTACGTCTTCCTTTGATATTCTACTTTGGCCACACAGCAGCTGTATATGTTAATAAGCTTGTTCTTGGCGGCCTCTTAAAGGTATACCTTTTCCTAAAAACACACATGTACATATATACAGTTCTAGTTAGGTGAAGCTAAATAAATAAAAATAATAAATAATAAATAAATAAAACATGCTGCCTCGAGAAAGTGAAAAGAAAATAAAGGCAATCTGCACAGTGCTCATCAGTTGTACAGTGTGTATATACTTTGCATATGAACTTGAATATTACAGATGAACCAGTGTAAAACACACACACACATGATTACCAAGGGGTTGGTGAGATGGGAAGGGGTCACAACTTTCAAACGATTGCAGCTTTTAAGTGTTTTGACTGGAAAAAAACAGAATATTTAGCAATTATTGAACGAGGCTGAGTAGGATGTGAAGAATTTTGCAGATCGAGGAGGATGTTATGATAACATCATCCCAAATGTAATAATAAAATTAATAATTGTTTTATTAATATCCATTCAAAATATTTCTAAGTTTTCATCATGCTTACCTCGTAGACTTTCTTCAAAACTTTGGCCTATTTCTTGGCACCGTTTCAGGATCTAAACAGATGCAGATACTCCCATAAAAAGTACCTAAAATTCACTGAGCAATATGTTTTGCATATTCTTGCATTTTTTCCACTCAGTTTAAGTCACAAGTTCAGCTATTTTGTCTTCGAATAGCAGTGAATGCCTTTTTGTTTAGTTCATGTTTGCTCAAGCAACCTCGTTTCCAATCAGATATACCATTGATCAGTTTTATTTTAATACAATCAGATGTACCATCCAATCGATGGTTTCTTTTTTGCATCTTCCAAATATGGTAATTAAGCGCCCATTTGTTATGGAGAATTAGCTGGGTGATTATAGCCAATCAGAAACATTGCAATATTTTCAATGAACAATAATTATTCAGAATATTAAATTACTTATTTAAAGTTGAATGCCTTCGCCAGTGAAGATTCTGTCGTTATTAGCTGTCCTGCTAAGTGGGAAACTCGACAGTATTTTTCATGTACATCGAAAATGGCCACACTAATGAATTATAATTTAAAATTAATATTATAGCTCATGTTATGAATTAACCTTCATTTTAAAATGCTTTGTCTTTAGGAGAGGATTAATTTTGAGTATGAGACCTTGTTTGAGACAGGTGTTGATGAGATGTCATGGGATGACACTGTGAGTGATTTACTTGTTTTCTTTTTTTAGATATCTAATCTTGCATATTTTCATGCTTGTATGCACAAGATCTGTAGCATCATCATGTTAACAAATAAACTGTTTACTTCATGTTATTTGATTTTCATTTTTTATTTTGGCAATATTTTTCAAAAATAAGTGTACTTCACTGACGTATTGATATCTCATTTTGTTTATCTTTGTTGTGCTTCTGTGCTCATCAAGCATGTCTGCATATCGCTGTACTACTTTGATCTCTCATTGTAAATTTGCAGGAGAATTACAGAATGGGAGGAAGTTTTGTATGGCCAACTGTTGCTAAAGTTGCAGAATACCGCAAGAAGGTGCGCAAAGCCATCTTGGATGTTATAGATAACACTCCACTGGAGCTGCCTGTAACTCAGGAGAGCAAATGGGTAAGGTGAACAAATAATAATAATAATAGTAATAATAATAATAATAATAATAATAATAATATTTATAGAGGGAGCCCAACTCGCCAAGGCGGTTTTCAGTGGGGCCCTCATAAATGACTGAACAGTGAACTCTAATTCATTGCTGAGAGATTTGGAGGCTTGCAGAGAATTCATGACAGGTTACAGTTGGCAAAATTTGAGTTGGGGAATGTACTGCATAGAGGACATTATTTACATGGTGGCGCGAAGATGAATTTTATTTTTTCTTGGTGAAAGCAATATTTTACGAACGTGCAGAGCGAGTGTGTGAAATATTGTTTTTCACCACAAGAAAATAAAATTCATATCTTCAAGCCACTGGGTAATTTTCTTTTTATTATGTATACATTTTTTGTTCTCACACTCCCTGCACAAACTTTATCATGAACTGCTGTAGTTCGGTGGCAGGAATTTCTCGAAGTTCTCTCCATTTTTCGAATAATTTTAAGTCGTACAAAGTTTTCTTCTTTGTGTTAACATTCTCCTGCTCCTCAGAGAAAGATTTTATGTCAGCTTTAGATAACTTCATGCATCTATCGCTCTTCATTTTTCTCTTAGCATTTGATAAACAGGGAAAATTCACTTAATCTCTTATAATTTTATGGGAAAACATGCCTTCTGGATGGTCAGCTTTCAATGTCTGGCTAAAAGCCTGATTGTGATCCAGCAAATCTGCAGGAACTGTCCTGCTAAGTTTGGTTACAAAAAAAGCTATATTACCATGTCAATGCTTGGTAATCAAAGAACACCCTACTTTGTATCTCAAGTATTCACAATCCTCAATACTGACATTATTCATTGAAAATGTCTTTATTTCAGTGGGCAGTTTTCATGGGATTTGAACATGAAAGGTGAGCTAGCTCAACTACATTGGATTGTATGACTGTACATGTGCAGTGCCTTAGTTTATAGGTTACACTGCAGCAGATTAAAAGATGTCACCATTTGCATGCTGTTGGAATAAAGTCTTTGTCACTTGACAGATGTAATCTTTCATCGCCAGTAATATCCTCCTCATCATCATTATTGCTATTGCCATCTGTATCTTAATCATCACTACCCTGCATGTATAATTTTGTGTCAAGTAGACATGGTGCACATCTTGGAAAGTTTTTTATTATACACATAAGTAACAAAGTAGCACCAATTTTCACTTTTTTAATCAAACAATAATAACTGTGTTCTTAGGAAATAACAGTGGATACATTATTTTGTTTTACAGGATCCATTTTGAAACATCCTCTGTTCTGATTCGTCAGATGCCACTGGAGCTTGTCAGGAAGCCTCTTGGCTGGAAAGATGGACCAATAACTGCAGGTAAAACTATTTATCACATTCCTACACTTTAGATGGCAGTGTTTTGTTTTTAATGCATGCATGTTAATAAGCAAAGCCTGGGCCAATTATGAAAACAAAAACAGTTGTGGAGAGGCCATGTCAAGAGTTCAACGCCCCCCCCCCTCCCCGCCCCTTGGATACGTTTGTTTCCCTTATGAATCTCCGATGATTTTAACTTTCATACCATTTCCCAGTCTACAATATGTTGAAGCATGACACTCAGAGTATGTTTAAAACAGTGTAGTTAAGATTTGACATCTGTCGATTGATACAGCTATATTATATCTCAATTTAATTATCACCTAACTTTATATAAAGACAATTATATATTATCTACATTCTGTATTATTGTTATTATCATTATCATCATTATTATTAATTATCATTACCATTTAATCATCTATTGACTATACAATGTGTATAAATTTGTCATTCTTGTAGCTAGTATGTTCCTAAGCTGATAATGATAAACATAACGTACTATCCTTCTAGTAGTTATAATTTATCCTTTTTAAATTTGGTTCCCAACTTTTATACCAATTGATTTTCATTCTGTAATAATTGTCCTGGGGGTTTAAACTCTTAAGTTAACTTATCATCTCATGATCACCTTCTGTCCGTTACCAAGTGTACATACACAATCATACTTGCACAGAGTGTATTCACGTTCAACGATTATATAATTATTGTTACAAAGACATGCAAGCAGCACTGAACCTAAAGTTATAAATGCAGTTACCAGTCACACATATTGAGAAGTTTAAAGTAACTGCTACCATGAGCAGTATTGTATGTGAAAAAGACTAATAGTGGCGGAGGCAGCTGAATAGTGGTGTACTACACCTGAGTTCTTGAATATGAATTTGAGCATCAGCTCATCAGGAAAAAACTTCAAGAAATTCTTGTGCTCAACCGATGCTGTAAAAGGAACCATTATTGCCTTCCGTTGAGAACCTTGACATGTTAGCACGTGTCTCTAGTGTGAACACAAAAATTCAAGGAATCTTGATTTTGTAAATTGACCCAAACCAATGGTTAAATTCAAACCATAAAAAACTGTACATGTACATACCACTCAACTTAAAATTTTTTAAAAGAGCAATTTTGAGGAATTTACTTTAATAACTGTACATGTACTTTCTCTAATGTTGATTGGCTTCCACTTTTCAAATGAAATCTGTCAAATGTCAACGATACTTCAATTAAAGGACATTCCTTGAGGTAAGGAAATTTTGGAAATTGTTTACAACTCTCAATGTAAATTTCAAGTTCCTGACTTCTGGGAATTATTTTGGATACCACAGCGACTGAAAATGCCAAGTACCATGTATTTCCTTTGGAGTTGTCTTTTCAAAAAATGTATTCTTGCCAGGTTATTAGAAAGTTACTGGATTATGGACCTTTGTGAATGAGTGAAGAAGTGAACGTTTTAATGGGTGGTGGGGGGGGGGGGGGGGATAGAGGATGGGTGTGAGCAAGTATCATGGAAAACTGTGCTATAGATCATCACCACCTGATCACCATGCACTACCTGCAAAAAACCTTCATGATCATTGCTGATGTCATCATCATCATCATCATTATCATCATCACTGTCATAATCACTGCAGCATTATCATCATCATGTACTTATATATGACTCTAGAAGTGCTGGGAAGGGCTTACCTAATATTGAATGACCATAATTACTTTTAAAAAAGACCTGGCAAGAATAGGCTTTCATGAAAAGACAGATATATACATGAATACAATTTTTTAAGCAAGAACTGGTCTAAAACAAGTGCAGAATTCTGCACCCTTCAGCCCTCTGTATGTTAATGTTGTCAAGGGTTTCCACCGAGTTCATGAATACACAAAGAACATTTTTGTAATTTGTAAATGCCAATATCAGGAGATCCAGTTTCATCCTACCCACTGATTGAAATAGCCGAGCAGTCTGTGAGCCTGGGCAAGCCAGAAAACTTTCCGTCTTATGGCTGGGACAACGAATATGGCCTGTGGAACGTCAAGTGAGTTTGGGTGTGACGTACATCATACGGTACTGCATGTTCAAAATCAGATCATAATCCTAACAGTTCTTGTAGAACTGTACAATTAGCTACCAATTCAAGTAAAGTGGCAAAGTAGCCATGATATTTGAGTCTTTCTTGGGATTCCAACCCTGGTCGACCTTTTGCAGTCAGACAAAGCAAGCAAAGCAAAGTCTAAATTACTGCGTGTCCATGTAAATGTCCCAGAAAGGGTGACTTTAATCTCCGACTCTTGTAAAGGAAAATTACGTACATGTACAGTGTACTGCTGTCATGTAAATAATAAATTTTGTGATTGGTGCCAAAGCTTGGCTGATACAATCCTTGTGACAAAACTTGTGATGTCAGCTTAACAACAATAATTTGTGATGATGTGGAGGAAACTGGTTTAAATTTTGGATCTGGTGGTCCAAAATTAAATCTTTTAACAATGCGATCACTTCGTCTTCCTCCACCAAAGTTTACCTGTACTGGGAGTAATTATTGCTGGGAGTATGGTCTGTGATGGAATTGCCATCCTGTCCATAATGAAGTACTTAAAAACTTTATTGTACCTCCTTGCAATTATTATTGGCCTGATAAAAACATCAACAGTGAATATTTAACTCTTCTTCTTAATTGGCTCACACATTTTAGAGGATCTCCAAATGGTTACGGCAAACACGCATTGAAGTCTTTTTAAAGCTAACCTCTGTTCGTTATGAAAGGTCAAAAAAGTTTTCTTGGTCTCAACTACCTTGGTAATCATTAAGTAATTTCACTTGAAAAGTTAGAAAAATATCTCTAATTAACTCTAATTAATTGGAAGAAATCATTGCACCTCATGCACAAAATTTAAAATGTACAGTTGATTTAGTTTTAACATGTATGAAAAAAAATCTGTGTGTGAAGTGTCTTTGTTTGTGAAATGTTAGCTGTTATTATGTAAGTTTCAATTTGTTAAGAAAAGAATTAATTGTTATCAGTAAGATTGCACAGTGGTGTGTGAGTAATGTATGCAACATAAGAATGTATTAACTCAACATAATTACAAATTCTCAATTTTCATACCTAATTAATATGAAGTATTTTAATTCACAATTGTTATTTGAAAATGTCCAGAAATTTCGGCAAACACTGAAGTTTCCTAAACTTATTCTTAGCAAAACATACACTCACCAAAATAACTCTTAATGAATTTATTGCCAATTCATTTACGCACTATTGCACAGCCTGTTGTCAAAACATACTTTAACAGTCCTATTTAGGACCTATATACACTTGCCAAGACGATCATTTTCCACCTACTGATAGTTTTATTTATGCTGAAAGTGTCCTTGATAACTTGTACAATTCTTTGAAAATGAAGAATATTCAGAAAAAGCAAACTGAGACAAACACAAATAATTGCAAGTACAGAAAACCAAAGTATGCAAACCTGTAACTAAGAAATGATTACGTGAGTGCACCACTCTGGATCATAAAATATACGCACATTAACATACTGATCATAACACCAAAAATAGTTATAGTGCCTCAACACGCATATTCCTTGGGTAGTAAGCAAAAAAACAATTTTGGAGGAATCTAATAGAGATGAAAATTGGTCCAAAATTCCCTTTGCATTTAGTGGAACTTTTCTTATGCAGTGCAGCGTGAATCATTTACTGTATGAAAATGAAGTTCTCTTTTGATATTTTTTTTGACATGTAGCGATTGCATGAAGCCTTTAACATTGTGTACATGTATGAGACATATTTCGTCTGGTTCTTTGCAGGGTTCCTTCATTCAAGGCTTCAAAGTACTTGATTACTAACCGCGAGTACTTGGCGTTTGTGAACAGCGGAGAGTATGAAAATTCCAAGTATTGGACTAAAGAAGGTAAGAATCACTTTCTGCAGCAGGATTCACTCAGTCGGTAGAGGGATTGGCTGCAGAGTGGGGGGTCGTGGGTTCGATTCTTGGGTTGTCCCGTGTAAGGGAGTCGGGATTCCGGAATCTGGGAAATTTTTGCTTTTAGAATCCGGAATCCGGGGGAAATTTTGCTTGTGAAATCTGGAATCCTGGGCTTTGGAATTCGGAACACAGCTTAAGAAATCCGGACTCCCACTAACAATTCAAATCCAGAGTCCACGTTCCACTGACAAAGACTGGAATCCAGTACCTGGAATCCGGAATCCATGGTGTGGAGTCCAGAATCCAAGAATGTGTTGGATCCCCTAACATGGGGCGACCCGAGGCCAGATCAATACTCACGGTCTTAAAATGACTGAGAAATAAAGTTGAGTGAGGTTCAACTTTAACGTTGTCTCGCGACCTTTCATACATTGCCACTATTTTATTTGCGAACGTAAGTTTTACGCAAATTACGCGACAGTGGAAATCCACCCTTAGGTGCTGGTCGAAAATGTTTCGAAACACCCTCATAACGACAAGATCGTTTTGTGGGTCTGACATTTTTAAAATACTGATATAGACAGTGCAGTTGAGTTCAATATAATTGTAGGAACTTAAACGCAGTTAAACTAAACCGTTGTCAACGAAAATGTCACTAGCTTTACATTCGAACCTGCTTCAAAACGGTCAGGGACTTCATGAAAAGCATACTCTTACGGTTCTGCCTCAGCGGACCTGTAAGCTAGTGGCTTAAAATCTCCCCTCGGCTGTCTATTTAAACATACCTTTGCTTCTTCACTGTATTGTAAGAACAAGAAGAAGAACTCGGGATTTGATGGAGATTTTAAACGGCTTTCTCCGTACTTTTTCACCGTTCATACCTTTGCGGGCACTAGGTACGATCGGCCCCAAATATTTCCACCTAGAGGGGGGTAAACTGTTTTGGGTAAGGCTTCTGATCGGGTCTGGAAGGGTATCCCCTTGAACTGGGATTTGACCAACATACGGTACGGAAAGTCGAGAAACGTTACGGGATTTGACTGCTACCCGGTACGCGGGACTCGCCAACTTTGGGCACCGGATGCGGGATTGGGAAAGATATTCGGGATAGCAATGATGAAAGTTCGGGACGCGAGATTCTCGTGAAAAAGAATCGGGAATGCTGGATCAGGAGGCCCCTTTGGAACCCTATTCTACTTCCCTTTTGCTTGCTGTAGTTTTATTTCCTATGCTATCTCTTATTCCTTGCGTCCGAGCCCGTGGTAGAAGGTCTCCAACTCACATATTTTTTGTCCTTGTAAGGTTGGCGGTGGAAACAGTTCCGTCAGATTCACCATCCAAGTTTTTGGGTCTGCAGCAATCAATGCAAGTCCGGCTGCGGCTCGGACCTGGCAACTTACTCCCATTGCAACCTGAGATTGACAGATGTCAATCATAATCCGTTGCTTGGAAACGGAGTTCTGAATGGAATTTCAAACGGTTCCATAAACGGCGACCATCATGATGGGTTTTCCAATGGTGTCCTGAATGGACATGGAAATGGAACCGTCAATGGCGCCATGAATGGCACTTACGTTCAGAATGGCTCGCCTAATGGCCATGTCGAGAACGGTGACCACGATGAGTTGGAATGTCCCTACAAGTGAGTGTCATTTTACTCAAATCTGAAGGTTCATAATTAAAAAAAATTCAAAAAGCTATTTCTACTTGTTAATCTAGCCGATCTTTTGAAAACGAACCTCACGAAATATGCAGTTTGAGTGTAATAGGCAGGTATGTTGCGCACTATAAACTTCAAGTCACCAACAAGGGAAAAGGAAAGGAGAAAAAGAAAGAGCGTAGAGGAAGAAAGGAGGAGAAGAGAAAAAAAGCTATGGTTGCATTCTTAGTTTTTATAATGGCCACGTTGACAACAAAAAAACTGTTCGACGGAAGAGGTCAATTTGGCGGTAACGTTTTCAAAATCCAGCTAGATATAAAGAATACTGATAAAAAGGTTAAATTTGAACAATCACACGCTAGGATCTGGTCCACAGAGGAATTAAAGCTGACCTAAATGCCTCCATAGCTACTTTGAAATTAAAAAAATTGATCAGATCTTGCCCTTCTCCATCCACACAGGTACCGTGCCATGTTTGAAGTAATAGACATGCCTATGGATTGGCCTGCTGAAGTGAACTATCACGAGGCCAAAGCTTACTGTACCTGGAAGGGTCCAGAATTCCGTCTGCCGACAGAGGCCGAGCATCATCTTATACGGGGACCTCAGGTACAGGACAAAGCAATTGAGTCTTCTACAACCAATTTCTCCACAACACTCTTCATATATGTAGTATGATACTCGTGAGGAGAATTTTTACTCCTATAAGTCCCTATGAAACTTACGTTTGATTTCACAGTAGTTTGTTATGCTCAAACAAGTCGATTGTCACTATTACATAGAATAGATGATGTCAGTTCAGATAACAAATGGACACAAATTTTCCTCAACAGGAATCTCCTTTAGTTGGAACCTCGTGTGATATTATCTACCACGATAAAATAGAAGCCAACATCAACATGGCATATGGTTCTTCCACTGTGAGTTGTTCACCTTTCTTTCTTCTTCAAACAGTACTGCCGTCTCCGTCGTCATCATAATCCCCATCATCAACTTCATCATCGTCATCATCATCATTGTCAACATCATCATCATCATCATTGTCAACATCATCATCATCATCATCATCATCATCATCATCATCATCACCATCATCATCATCATCATCATCATCATAATCATTATCATCATCATTATCGTCATCATCATCATCATCCGACGTCATCTTCATTTTCATCTTATCCTCATCGACTCGTACACACACATCATGGCCATACGCATGAAAATTTGTGTGTGCTCGTTACGTCCATCAAAAGCAGTTTAAATATGTAACATGTATATTTACTGACACAAATATTCACGAAATTAGAACTAGATCTTGCACTGAAATACAGGAAAATTAATCTTACAATGGCCTTCGTTCCAGCTTCAGGAATTACGAAGCGAAAGCCTGAAATGGCGAGAAGTATTTTAAAATTCTACAAGGCTTATAAGATATTTATCTTTATACTGAAAGTCCAATCATGATTTTCTTCCTAAATGGGAGGCGAGCAATGTTATTTTTGTTTGGAATGTTTCAGCCCGTTAACATGTACCCACCGACGCAGGCTGGCTTTTGTGACGTGTTTGGAAATGTGTGGGAATGGGTGGAAGATCATTTCAATGGCTTTTGTGAGTTTAAATCGCATATGCTGTATGACGACTTTTCTTCGCCCTGTTTTGATGGAAGGCACAACATGATCATGGTACGTAGAGCCACAGATGTATAAGAATTGAGTTCTTAACCTTTGGAAGTACTTTCCACTTGTTTTGTGTACTCGACAAAGCGTTACCTTCGATATTATAAGTTCCTAGCTGTCAGCAATGGAGAGGAGAAGTCGTTACGTCACGTTGTCATGGAAGCAAAATTTCTGGATCTCAACAAACCGTGGTCCTGCAAATATCAGTGGCGGATCCCCCACCCCCCCTCTATTTTTAGACCAAACTGAGGCCCGCAAACCCATTCTCTTACTGAGCCTCAAAATGTCTCTTTACATAACAAAGTAGGTGCATTTTACGCCAGCCAAAGAAAAAATGCTTTTCGCTCACAAGCTTACAGAACCATCTTAAGGCCTTTCTCAAATGACGCTATTTGTCACGTGACTTAAGATAATTCACGTGACAAATTTTCCTGTACAGGACTGAAAGCTGGTGCCTCAGAGCTCTCGGGCCTTGCTTGGTAGCATAATTTAATGGCCGATTGATTTTCATTTCTAGGGTGGCAGCTGGGTATCTACCGGAGACGAAGCTTCACGATTCGCCCGTTTTGCGTTTCGCCGCCATTTCTTTCAGCATCTTGGTTTCCGATTGGCTCAGTCAGTGTCTAACAGTCCTCCGGTGCGTCTGGTAGGAACCCCTGTTTTTGTGCTGGGGGTTGGGGTGGAAGGTAAGCGGAAGGGTAGCACTAAGGGAGGGGTAAGTGGGTACTCTTAAACTATAGAGCGCCCTTGATGGGACTAAACCCGATATATACAGTTAAATATAAACCTTTGAATGCAGAGATCCACTCAACGCCTAAGTAAAACCGACTGGTTCCTTCTTGCCGGATCCAACGTATAGATGCTAGAGCCAGCCGTCACTTGAAGTGGAAATTTCCTCCACCTCCACCCTTCACAGCTTTGCCGTTCGTTTGCGCGTTTTCTCGCGGCTTGTTTCGCTCGCATAAAATGGAGAGCTTGCTCGCAGGCTAGAAACTTGACAGTGACTCTCTAAGTGACCCCAACTAAGTGGACACTTTCAGATATCGACTTTTGATTTGGACGTGTTGGGTTTTCTCGGAAGCAGAAACCGTAGCACCCGGAGAAAAACCTCTTGGAGCGGCGAGAACTAACAACAAACCCAACCGATATATGGTGTCAACGCCAGGCCTCTGCCCCAGTCCACAGTGATAGGTGGCGAGTGCTCTTTCCTCTGCGCCATCCCTTCTCTCCCCCCCCCAAAAAAAGCAGTTGTAATATTTATTTATTTATTTATTATTATTTTTTTACAGAGAACCCTATCAGTTTGCCTGGCATCGGCGACAGCGAGATATACGTCAACACTGTAAACACGCAGTACCATGATGATGCCGAGGATTTTCTGTACTCTGAAGTGTTGTCTAACTATGGAGACCTTCTGGTGAGTTTCAGTAGCCTTGCAGCTCTTCAAAACATCTAGTTTATTTGGGTCCCTATATGTCGTCGCTCGTTTGATTTCGGGCTAGGTTACATTGTAAACTTTGTCTGTTCATGGTTTTCCTAACCAATCCCGTGAGGTCTTCCGACGGCTGCAACGTCGCCTGTGGGTTTGAACTCTTCCTTTTTTCCCTCAAAATAGCCCTCTACTTGTGACCAGGAATAATATGTGCCAGACTCTCAGATAGTAGGGACGCCATGCAAACATGTCAGGCGAAAATAGGACGCGCGGGATCTGGGGAAGGGGGCAGTTGCGCCTCCTCTCTCTCCAGTCCCCGAGTGTTTTTCGCATCAGTTTTAACGATCTTTGTACATTACTTCCTTGGAGCCTGGAACAGGCTAGATCAGTGAAGGAGTAGAGAAATGAAATTAAGGAGAGGCCATGATCGCAGGCTAAGTTGCCCTTGCATTTCGCCATTTCGGGCCCTTAACCTCGTTATAAAGGCACATAAGGTCACCCTGACACTTAATTCTGTAACGGTAGATCAAAGTGGTTTGGTTTCAATACCATCGTGCTAGTCACGCCAGTAAAGATTAGTCCGTCACGTTAGTCTGCATTGTCATGTGTCACTCGGTATAGTTCTGTCCGGCTGGCTCACGCTACAATTGATTATGTAATGCTATTCACGCCAATTAATTAATTAACCCGTCTCTTTAGGCTGCACGGTCATATGTTATACCTGTTAGTGCTGTCAAACAGTGTGTCTTGTCACGTTACATCGCGCTAACTTTGTTAATTGTGTGACCTTAGGTGACACTATGTTGATTACATGTAATGAAAGGCAGAGCAGTGCGTAATACTTTGTAACGTTAAGTCACTATTTTAGCTTTTCTGGACTCTTCAACACTTTGTTGCACTTCCTTTACCATTTGAATTTCGCCGTCGTGATTTGTTACTTATAAATCTTCTGGATTACGTGCAGTGACCGGAAGTTGATCTCATTGTTTTTGCATATCGTTAACAGGGTGTTGAAAGTGACGCCGATTGCTGTGAGCAGCTTGCAGAGATTTGCAAAGAAGCCATTCACAAACACAATGGCTGCCCCGTGAAGAAGGCCCTCGACATTATGTGCTCTGTGGGTCGATTCTCCTACGAGCTGAGCAAGAGCTTGAGCGAGGTAACCACAAAGTCATTGCTCGTTTAATTCACTTCTTTTCGGGCAATGACGTGGATTCAGTTCAATCCTACCAAAAAGTGAGGTGTTTTACTTGACAAGAGAGTCTTCGATTCTGGATTCTAAGCCTTGAATTCCGGATTCTAGGTACTGGATTCTTGATCGGTGAAACTTGGATTCTGGATTCCAATCGTTAGTGGAATTCAGGATTCCTTGAGCTGTATTCCGGATTCCAAAGTCCAGGATTCCGGATTCCACAACAAAAGTTTTTCCGAATTCCGGAATGCGGATTCCCTTACATGGTGCGATACTTGTCTTAGCAGAGCAAGCGATAGCGGTGAAGTAGAGGGCTTTGTTACATGCTCAACGGCGCAACTTGCTTGCAATTGCGTCCGGAAAGCAAATTTTGTACATTCTGAAACTTTTCCCCTCAACTCTCGTTGTTAGTTGGGATTTAAAGTTAGCACGGGTTGCGGGATGCCTAAAATAAGCATTGATATTACGGGATTGAAGAAGACAATTGGGGTCCGGGATGAAGGGATTGAAGACCCTATTGCGTCCCTCTTCTATCTTTGTGACAGGTGATCGCTATCGACCACAGTGGACGTTTGCTGGACGCTGCTATGAAGATTCAGCAAGGAAAATCGCTAGAGATCAAGGGCGCTAGATATTTATCTTTCGTGAATATTCCGCTTGACGAGATCAAGGCTAATGTTGATCGAGTGCTGTTTCAGCAGGTTTGTCTAATGGTGATTTTTAAATAGTCTCTTACTCAGCCGATTTTGTGTCGTCACGCAACACACTCGAGGAGCGTTGCGTGACGACACAATGAACGGGGACTAATTTTTGAACCTTATTGTGAAAACGAATTGTTTGACATTGCCACAAAACGTGATGTTTAAAGTTTAACAGCTGGATGTTCACACTGCTATTTGGAATTCTAAGGAGGATTGTTCAAGAAATGTGTCAATGTAGCCTTCGCTTCATAGTGAAGCATTTAATCCATGGCAGACCTGAAGAAATAGAATGACAAAATGCACGAAATGTTTGCCAAACAAATTTCTGGTTTGTCTGGCTAATATTTTGACCTGCCAGGAATCAGTGCCCTTTATAAAAGAAAAAATATATACATTGTAACCCTTACTTTTCGCCAGACCTCCCCTCGTCTCGCGTTTCGCGCGAAATGCCGCGTACACCTCGCTCTGCTCATAAAGCTCTCGTTATGCAGGCCATCAGAACCTTGCAAAGAATCGCCTAGCGTGTTCCGGAAGTAGAGGCTGTTATTGTTGAAGTATTTTTTTTATTTCCCTTTTGTTTCTTTTGCAGTTTACCTGGCTGCCAAATGAGATTGGTGTTTATGATTTGATCGTTATGTTAAGTCTTCAACGTCTGTCGAATCCCAAAGGTAAGAAGTTTTGGGTCATTATACGTTTCTGGGAAACTATTCACCTACTCCTCCCCTAAGCCAACATGAACACTTAGGGCAAAATGTTGGCTAAGGGGAGGGGACACAGTTTAGTTTCCCGAAATGCTGGAAACATTCTTTGAAAAGATTCTTGGGAACCAAAGGTTCCTTTTTTTTCTTTCCGAGGTTAACTTTTTTTCGTTGTTGATGATATTGTTGTCTTTGTTCCTTGACTTAAAAAGTCGATTCAGAAGAACATCTTGTTCTTCGTGAATTAAATTACTTATTGTATTGTCTTGTTTTCGCTTTAAAGGAAATATTTTTCACCACAGAGAGAGTTATGATATCTCCATTTACAGGTCTACTTATCAATATTTTACTTGCGTTTTCTGTCTTTTTAGCGTGGTTGGTGCGCCTGTGGGAAATAATGAACTCTGGAGGGATACTTATAATCAAGACCAATGTATCTTGGGACCTGGAATCTCTGAAAGCTGTGTTGGGAACTAGGTAAGTGTGATGAAATCTGGCGACTTCTGTCTTCTCTTTTCTTCTCTTCTCTTCTCGTCTGGTTTCGTCCCGTCCCGTCCCGTCCCGTCCCGTCTCGTCTCTTCCCTTCTGTTCTCTTTACCTTAATTTGGCGCGCGAGACTGGGTCAGAACTGTGCCAAATTGCACCATGGGACTGTTTTGGAGACGTAATCGCTTCGTTGTTTGGCTATTACGAGGTTGCGCCGAAAACTGGGTCAAAAGGCGTCCCCCAAAACAGTCCAATAATACAGTTCGAATCAACCTCGGCCCAGTTGCACGAGCCAATAGGTTATTTGCACGATGACGTCATTTTACTACTACGACCAGAATCCTTCAGGGTTTTTCTCTCGTGTAAATTAAGGCTTTTATTATTTAAACCTCGCTTGGATTACCAAATTTTAATATGAAAGAAAAGCGAAAAGGATTCTGGTCTTAGTAGTAAAGTGACGCTATCATGCAAATAGCCTATTAACGCTAGCGACTGTTCACAACTTTGCGTGCGTTTATGAACACTATATTTTGAGTCGCTTTTTCAACGTACAAAGCTGTCTTGAAATTGAAGAAAAACCTCAGAATAATGTGTTTAGTTAAAATTAGGAAGATGCCTTAGAGTGTATGTTAAACTATAACGAAATAAGAATGGTTTAGTATAGGAGTGATGAACGTGGATTACAAACGGCAAATTTGAAAGGTGGCCGAAACTGTGGCTGAATTTCCTGTCCTTTGTCACTTCCAACTTTTTTAGAGAGATCAATCCGAAGTCGCAACTTAAGATCTCGCTTTTAAGTGAGTATTCGCGCGCGTGCAGGACGCTGACCTAAAATCTTTTGAAACTTTTTTTTAGCCGTTGTTTATTCTATGTCCTATCAAATGTCTCATTTCATCCTTGTCCTCCTTTTTTTTAAGGTTCGAACTCTTGGAAACCCGTTTGGTCTCCAGCAAAAGAGAGGGACTGCGCAAGTCTGATATGTGTCACTCAAGTGTCACTATCTGGCGTTTAATGCATTAAATCAGCTTCCAAGTTGAACCATTGTGAGGGATAAATGCTCTGAAAGGGTCAAATGATTTCTTTCTTTAGCAATATTACAAAAAAAGGCGTAAACTGAACTCCGAAAACGAAAACCTGCAGCTTTGAACCAAACTCATGCTCTGTTCCCTTCGAAAATGGTAGGGGCAAGAAAAAGCCCTCGGTACTAGATTGAACATGACCAGGATGTAGCTTTGGCTGTGCACATTCTCTGTAGCAACCTACAACACAATTAACAAATGCGTAGTTGAATCATTACTGTTAAAATGGGGCTTTGGCTTTCGTTAGTACTCCAAGAGTGTCAACTTATAGCTTTGCTCTATAGTACTCGAAGCAAAGGGAACACACATTTTTAAGATCCATCGACAAAAACTGAATCTCATCACCCGACAATTTTCATGACCCGACATCATTTTCTCCATGGTTCACCATACCCGCCCTTGCGTCGCTAATATTTAGCATTTTTCTATCGTTAATTTTTTTTAAGCCGATATAAACCTCTAGGGACAAGTAATTGTACCGCTATTATAGACAGCATCCTAGTGCTTTTAGCCTAAAACTAGATTTATAAGTCGTATAACCTAGAGACGACGTAAATATAGTCAATATAATATAAAAAAGTAATCAATTTAGATACAATAGGTAGTGTAGTTAGTTCAATGCTGTTTATTATCATGTAGTCGCTAAAAGTGCTCATGTAATCACCTAAAATTAGGATCGTACAGTTTGCGATGTATTTGTGACTCGTAAGACGAAGCGTGATGTCGCAATCAATAAAATATCATTGACTGAATACATAAGCAGTGTACATCAGATTCCAAGAAAATCCCCAGACTTCATTTTTACCAAAAAGTGAACAATGCAACCGACAAAATTGCTATTTCTGGGTGTTACCTGATGTTGCGGAAGCCATTGTTGGTTAGCTGTTGTTTGTGGTGTAGGTATCGTTCATTTTCGTTTCAGTCATTTGCACATGGTTGCCACAGGTCAGGAAATGTTCAGGGAAAATAAATTTTCTTCAAGGTCAGGGAAGACTCGGGGAATTCCACTCCGATTCAGGGAAAATTGAAGTCAGGCAGAGTGAAATTTTAAGAGTACGTTTGTACATTTTACTGACATGAATGGTGGTGTATTGGTAGAATATTTTCCATGAAAGTGAAGAATATGCTGATGTTGGGTTTTGAAAGAAATGAACCCTGTCAGCCCATTATTAAGGAACCTTTTAATTCACTTACACTGCACGTGACTTGTTGAAAGCATAAATAAATGGGTGGGGAATAGCTGTGAGGGGGGGGGGGGGGGGGGGGGTTGAGTCTATTATCAGGACTAATTTGTGAAATTGTTATTTCTCCGACTTGGTCAGGGAAGTTTACATTTCCCAGGAAAAAGTGAGGGAATTTCAGAAACCCTGTGGCTGTGGCAACCATGTAATGTCTAACTTCACTCGGTGATTGCACCTGTCTGCAACATCATAGCAAGCCTGTTCCAGGCATTCAGAGAGCGGAGTGCGTCCATCCCTCGCTGCTTTTCCTGCTCACATCTCTCTGCTCCGTCCCACGATCTAAACGCCTGAAACGGGCTAGGAACACCAAGAAATTTTGAAGAGGTTTCGTGTGAATGGTCCTGACAGAGGACCTCAGCGTGCGGCGCGAGCGCGTATTTTTTTTCCGGCGAGCAAAAGCTCAGTGTGTATTGCGTGTTGTCACCATCTTTGATATTGAACGTAGCTCCCATCCTTTGTCGACAGGAGGGAATTCCGCTTCCCAAAAACTGCTGCGCGATAGGAATTCTGGCTTGTATAACAGGTGGGATCTGGGAAAAGATACCCTACTCTAGACCCAACTCTCTGATTTCTATACCCTATTCTAGAGTAAACTGCGTGAAAACCATACCCTTCACGGCGGCACATGCTTATAGAGCCCATATACTCCCTCTTCCCCGGAAAATTTAGAACGTTGTTTTGATAAGCAGCCGGGGGATTGGCGCGAAGCTCACTTTTCTTCTTGCCGTGACCCCCTACAGGCTACCAGGGAGCTTAAGCAACGACAACGGCGACAGCAACAAGAACGGCCAAAAAAGCAACAGGTTAAGGGCCTGTTTTCATGTAGTTAGGTGAGGTAACATGCGGCGGGTCACCCCACCTATCATGTAAACGTGATCAAATTAAAATGAGAGATTATATGGACAGGCGGGTTACCCCAGCTAAGCGGGTTACCTCACCTAACTGGGGTCCCCCACCTCCATGTAAACAGGCCCTTAGGTTGACAAAACAATAACTTTGCACGCTTTTTTGAACATTTCTTTGCCGACACTGCACGATTATGAAGGAGTGTAGCGTTCATATACGCACATACGCCCGTGGGCTCGTGATTGAAATATGGAAAAAAAAGGTCTTTTTTATTTTCTGAAAAAGCATTTTTTATAATTAAATCGGGATGACTGATACATGTTTTGCACTTTATCGGTGTATTTGTGTTAGTATTTCCTTTATCCTTTTATTTTTCTATAATTCTGATGGCGTCACTGGCCTTTTTTTGCGTAAACACTGCTAGAGACGAGTAAAATAAAAAACTAACTACTGCATTTTCCTGCGTAGTAATTTGCTGAAAATGTCCTGCGGAAAACGATGGGAATGGCTTTTCTAAGACCCAAAATTCTCGGTGAGCATGCCCCCAGAGCCCCTTAGGTTGTGCCGCCTGTTACTTGGCGCTACGACTTCTTCTCCTGCTTGCGTAAACTTTCAAAATCTCACGCTACGCCCCACCATGATGTGAAACTGCCTAATTTCACATATTGTGAAGGGCATGCCTGACACAAGAAAACTACTTTCTGTTTCTTTTCCTGACCTTCGATACAGTACTTTAGATTTCAACTCCAGAAAAATTTGCCAACAGTTGACGGAGAAAGCGCGTAAAAGTTTGGAGCAGCGCGAATTCACTTTCAAGTGACGTTTTCGTAGCCTTCGCCCTTCGCAGTCGATAAGAGAGGAACTTGAAATTTAGGGTTTTTAAGGATTACTAAACAAACGAAATGAGGTCGGAAAAGATAAATGCAGCTGTCCAAAAAACATGGAATAAGAACTCCTCGTATTAACATAGCAGGCCAACAAGGCCAAGAGTATAAACATCTCAGTCACGCAATGCAAATTCGTCACGCTAGTAGATGACGTCAATGGTAAACCCCCCGCATCGTCGCAGCCTGGCGACGGGCGTTCGGCTTTGTTATCCATTAAGGAAAACTTACGATAAGTTTATTTTAAAAAAGTAGGCTTATATACGTGGTCTTGATAACGCCAAGGTTATTCGAGGTCAGGTTCAGAAAATCAACTGCGGGGACAAGGTTTTACGGTTCACGGTATGTAAGTAAGCTCAGGAATGTCAGTCTAAAACTGAAGCGATCCATTTCCGCGGATTTCCGCTGGGTTCGTACAAACTGAGTATTTGCCCCCATTATTGAAGGTTGGTTTGTCCTATGGCATTAACATGAATCGGGAAACGTTAAATGTGTGTCACTGATTCGCCTGGAAGCTTATTTGAACAAACGAGTCGGTGTGTGGGTTCTTATAAATTTAGTTTGTAAATTTTGTCGCTTCCGACCACCACGGAAAAGGTCATAAGGTCCCAACCTTCATCGGTCCTTAGTGGCACATGTAAACGACAGCTCTGAAATAACTTTCGTGCCCGTAAAACGGGACATTTTAAACCTGTGTTTTATGTTTTATAGTATAAAGAGCAAAGCGAGATCTTGCTTGAAATGGAAGATTTCTCCTATTTCTGCCTATCCTTCGAGTTATGAATAATTACTCTATCGTTAAAAGTTTTAAAACTTAATTAATTTCCTCGGCGAACACTTCATACGATTTCGTGAGGTAAGGCTAGTAAAAGACCAGTGTTACTATTTACACGAAGACTTGTCGGAGCGAAAATTTGTTTACCAAAAATATAGCTGTCTGTGATTTGACTTTATGGCTCCACGTTTCATTAAAAATGCAAGGGCTCAATATTAAAAACTATTAAAGGTTTTTCTGTGATTCATGATCATAGATGTAAGCTTCATAAGCTTGCTTTTTAGTTGGAAGATGAAAGATCTTTACAGTCGTTCTAAACTAGAGTAAAGGGTTCTTTTGTTTAGGTTGTAGGTATTTAATATCAACGGCTTTGATTTTTAGTTGTACAGGCAAGGGCACATTCCTTCGTATCAGTTTTAAGACCCAAACATAAGCATAAAAGCTTCGTTCTTCATCATCGTCGTCGTTTTCTTCCTATGAAGAAAGACGAAGAAGGAAGATTTCGGCAATTTATCATCGATATTTCAGTTCTAGGTGATATCCTGCGTGGGTAGACAGTGATTAAGAAAAGGCTACAGGTCCTATAATTAACACGGACATCTTTGTTCAAACTGCGAGGTACATGCAATTTGCAATTTATATACTACCGCCACATGCGACAGAACTTAGATTTTATTATCTGACTGTTTTTGAGTCTTTTTTCTTTGTCATATGTAGTAATAATGCAAATTTATGGCCAAAACTCTCGGTTTCACTTCACCGTAAGCGACGAGAAAATGGCAGCGTTGCGCTTTACGCAACTTCGATTCCGTCGAGTTTATGACTCCGTTTACGACTCCGATTTATTTTGATCTTTTTTTGCTAAAATGGGAAGAGATGGCAAATTTATCATTATTATGTTTTTTATCAACAAAACAGTGACTTAGACTATCGTGCGACAAACCATAAGTGAGAACCGTGTAATACAAATGTGTAAATACTGATCGAGAAATTTCAAGATACACTAGATGGCATATCAAAATAGGTGACATGATGAGCTAGCATTTTACAGTGGAACCTCGATATAACGAAGGGCCAATGGACTGGCAAAGTATGTTCGTTATAAACAGTCAACTCTCGTTATTGCGGACACCCTCTGGACCGCGGTTTAGTGTCCGTGAATAACGAGATTCCTTACAAAACGGGTGCGAGGAAAAATTTCTTGATATTTTTATTAGAGGAATTACATTTATGCATCAGTCAATTCCAGCTGCCCCCAGCGCCCCCCCGGGCTGACCCCCGGGCATTAGCACTTTTTTTGCCTTGGATGGCAAATTCCCGGGGGTGGGGAATCTTGAGCTGTCAAATCCCCCGGGGTGGGGACGAAAAAAGAGGGCAAATGCCCCGTCCTCCGTAAATACTGCAACATTTTTCATTGATCGCATAGTCGAATAGTGCCGTTTTAAGCATTTTAATGTGCAATTTTTTGTTTCAATTAACGTCTTCTTTTGTAGTAGCGCTATGATTCTAATTAAGACTTCACGCCGCAACGACATGCACCAGTTTATAATTTTAGTATTGATGTAAAATTATTGACATTAAAAAATAATAGAGCGCTGTCAAGTTATATGTTATGAATAGTTTTATTAATATGAAAGGATGTTTTTCAAATAATCTCAACAGAAATTTGATTCAATAACCAAAAAACGTTGATTCACTTCGATAGCTCCCGATTTCGCTATGTAATTCTGGCTCGATAAGCAATGAAGAAATGCATGCATAAAATCGAGAACATGCCGTCACAAACCTCTTCAATTTTTCCTGTCCTTGACAGATGAGCCAATCTGCTTTCTTTGCCAGTAAAATCCTCTGTGTAGTTATTTTCTGATAGCAAACCGCGTGCGTGTCAAAAGCTTAGGAATGGCCGCGGGGTTGGCAAATGTCCGGCCCCGGGCAGCTCAAAATTTGCAAATGCCCCACCCTCGGGACTAACAAGGCGGGCAAATTCCCCGCAGAAGCCCGGGGGGGTGCTGGGCGCAGCTAGAATTGACTGATGCATTATTTATATTGTACATTGTCTCCAGAACCAATTGCAAATGCAGTTTTCGCATATAAATAGCGTCAGAACTTTAGTTTCAAACAACACACATCGTAACAGAACACGGAACTTGCATCTCCCCTCTTTTCACCACAACAGTCATTGAAAAATTTGCGGTACACAAAAACCATAAAGTACGGTGCTAGGAAACCCAATTCATGACATTAAGTACATCATGACTGTTTTTGCAGGTAAGTACCGTTGTTTAATTTCATAGTGGGATGATGTTAAAAGGTAATCCCGTGAATGTTCACATTTAACCAAAGTGACAGAGACGAAGTGAAGAAGAAGAAGAAATAAATTATAACCCAAGATAATTTTGCCAAAATGTCGAAAGATGCTGATTGATGTCCGTTATATAAACGAAAGTTAGAAAAATAAAAATGTGCTGTCCGGTGGGCACCGTAATATCAGCCAGTCCGTAATATTAGCCAGAGTCAGTAACAGCTGGAGTTCGTTTCAGTCAAATGTTGTAATTTTAGCCGGGGATTCAGAAGCTGTCCGTATTAGCGGGGTGTCCTAATAGATAGCGAGGTGTAAGGAAAGACTTAGTCTGCTAAACAGCCGTTTTTAGTGTCGTCACGTAACGCTCCTCCCCACAAAGTGGGGAGGAGCGTTGCGTGACGATTCTAAAAACGGCTGTGTAGCAGACCAGGAAAGACTTGACTGTATCTAGGTTCTTTTTCATATGTTTTAATATTACTGGTACGAAGAATATCTTTCGTTTACCGAGGAATTCGTTATATACATGAGGTTCGTTATTTCGAGGTTTCACTGTGCATGACTTACATGGTATACCGTAAAATTCCGAAAATAAGCCCCGGGGCTTATATTTTTCAAAGGCCCTTTTTGAGGGGCTTATTTTTGGAGGGGCTTATTTTCGGAAGGGCTTATCTACGGAGTGAAATCTGCGTTTCAAACTCGATTGGGCTAGCCTTCTAGTTGGAAGTAAATCTACCGTTTTTGCTTATTGTTTTACTTTGTATTTGAGGGCAATTTTCCAAGTACAAGCCCCCGGGTGCTTATATTTGGAGGGGCGATTTAACAGAGGTTTCTTGCGTTACCGGTTTGGGGGGCTTATATTTGGAGGGGCTTATACATGGAGGGGCTTATTTTCGGAATTTTACGGTAGATTGTTTCAGAGGCTTAGCCCTTGCTTGGCAACGCCTGGTGAACTAAATGTCTTGCTTGTTCACAACAATTATTTGTTGAAAGAGCATGCTGTATTCACGTCTTTCGGGACGTGAATACATTCACCATTTACAAAAAGGTTTTTGAAAATTCCGGTTTAGGAAAAAAAAAGAAGATACGACTTTGGAGATTCCAGTGAAAAAGTTTCTAGACAAAGAAAATATGTTGTCTAGGCAACCTTAAACATGTGCAACATCAAGGGAAAGTATGTATCATAATAAAACACACAGAGGAAACCTTTATGTAAACACAGACAAAGGAGACTTAATGGGCTTGTTTTGATTGCAAGTATCCTTCCCGAAGAACAAACGTCTTCAGGCCACACCGACTGGTATATCTGGGTACCAAGCTTTGCAGTTTGATTCCATGCAGGACGAATGTTCAGTTGAGGAGAATGTGTTGACATTGTAGTCTTCTCCCATAGCCTTTGGGACGAAAAACCGTAGGTCCTATAGATTACTGACACAGTACTGTCTCTGTAAAATTTCGATACGACGTCAATTTGGTCTGAGAGTAGGCCTGTCCCGATTGTGCTTGTAAAATGCTGGAAAATTGCTTACTGGAGCGTTAATGTTGCTAGAAAATTGCCCAAAATCCAAACTTTGTAACCTAAATTTCAAAAGTTGCCACGTAGATTTCTTGATATTTTAAATTTAAGCGTTAATTTAAAGCTTTATTCTCCGTTTTACACAATGATGGCTTACATCGGTCAAGAAAAATAGCTTGAAAATTACCTTTAAAGAGTTGCTCGCAAATGTGGGCGAAACCACAAGTATCCCAAGCTCAGTATGAGAAACCTGAACAACATTATACTTCTTCGCCAAGTAATTATTCATACAAAAACAATTATGAATTCTATCACGTTGCATATAAGAAGTATTATTTTTTTCTACAATTTATCGAACTGTGCATTAAATCTTTCCTTTTAAGCTTACTTTTCGGTTGACAAACACTCACGAATTCGCATAACTTGAAGTTTTCCTTGAAATCGTTGAATTTTTCGGGTTTGATATGTACTGTAAACCTAATGTTGCTCAAAAATTGCTCAGAAAGGCAAAAATTGCTCAAGGTTGCTAAAACCGCAAAAGTTGTTCAAGGTTGCCGAGCACAATCAGGACAGGCCTATCTCATGAGAGTGCTAAACGTAAAAGTGTTTTGCCTCCAATCGTGCTTTCTTAGGTAAAGGAATTGGTCTGACAGAAAAAAATCTAGGACATACGACATCTTGAGAAATTCGAGTGGTGTATAATTAAACCTCAGGATGTAATGAAAATGATATAAGCATTGGTGCTATGCGTCGGTCACTGCACATTTTACGGTGAAACCTGACTAAACGAGTGCCATCATGATTATGCAAGCGTTTATGGTAAAAATGAAAGATTAAATTGGCCGATTGTTCATTTGAACAAAAGATTCGCAGCAAATGTGTTTGCTTAGAAGAAAGGATGTGCACTTAATTGATCATGGCCTTATTACTATTTTGAACGCTAGGTAGCTTTCGAAAATATGATTGAAATTTAAGGCTACTCTCACACGGACCAGCTGAAACTGAATTGGACCGGACGCTCTGTTCACACAGGACCACTTAAGGAGGTCTCGTGTGAACAGATCACCTAAACACTCCAAGGTTTATTCGTCCGATGACGTACATGTGAACATAGCCGCAGTTAGTTAGTGTGCGGCCGTCGGTGCGCTAGATCCCAAGTTCGATCCCCCACTAAATTGATGACATTACATCCTTGGTTTAAATTGATGGAGAGGGGAGTGGGTAAATCATCGCACCGTTGACCTCAAGTTTATCAGATGAATCACTGTCACGAGTTAATATCGACTTAAAATGTGGTTGCTCTACCTTTACTCTCTACCGGACGAATTTTCGACCGGCTGATTGAAATTAGAGCGGATTCCTTCTTCATACGAAACGTTTTCACGCTGTTCACACGGAACTGACAAACCACGTTGAATTGAACTTTTCTCCACTTTTCCCAGTTGTTTTACTATCTGCCAATGCACAGAGCGCGTACAGCCCGAGTGGTTCCGTGTCAAGGCAACAGCTCAACGCACGAATTTACAACCGTTCGGAAATTCGTCCCGTACCGTGTGATTGTTGCTTAATATTTGTGCACACGGACAAAACTCTTGTCAGTAACACCATGAATGGTTTCTTTTCCCAAAAGGATCAGCCCGCAAGGATCAGCGCCTTCAAGTGACATGAACAGTCCAAGAGAACATAATCTCGTTATTACAGAATTTAACCGTGGATTGATACCATACATGCGTTGCGCACGCATACTGCGAACGCCAGCCTTACTGTGTTTGTTGCTGTTTTGTTCGTTTACTTGCTTAATGTTGTGGATGATTTATGTTCAATTTTCAACGCTGCCTGGCTTTATGCTCCAGCCATTAAGAACGATAGATCAAAGTTTTAACGATTCATTAATGAGCATCGGAGGTGTTTCTAGACCAAATCCTGAGACAAAAGATGTAGACGACGTAACTCTTGTTTCACTAACGAATGAGAAGTCACCTCGTGAAACAGAAGCTAAATCCAACGCGAATCTTCTTCCAATATTAGATTTTCAAGACTTAGGAATCAACAAGAAGAAAGTAATGTTACTGATAATTGTTAGTACTGCACCAGCAAGATTTGATAGAAGGCAGGCGATTCGCGGCACCTGGTGGAAACACTGCACAGGAGATATGGTTAGTGGATGCCGGAATGCCATAAACTTCCGTTTATACCCCCCCCCCCCCCCCCCATCCCCCAGTTATTCTTGGCTTGCACTGTCACGCAATGAAAAATAAAAATGCAAGCCATTCAATACAGAAGGACTAGAATCTGGGAAATGAAAAAAGATAAATGTACAAAAACCCTTGCCAAGAATCAGGTCTGTGAAATATTTCAAATCCGAGATATTGGGAAAAACGGTTTACCTAAATTTATAAACTTTGTATGGAAACGCCATGTTGGTGTCCCTTTCAGGAACACCAATATGGCCGCCGGATACCAACAGAAACATCTGTTTTCGAGTTTTCCTACTAATGCGTGAATTCTTCGCTTGAGGAACTCATACAGATTACAGTAATATTTATTCTGAGACAAGGAATGTTTAGATTGCAAAATCTCCCAAAATCGGTTATGTTTTTAACCCACGTAAGAGCTTTCCCGGCCGCCAGCTAAATGCCGCGTTACGCAAAAGCCTGGAAATTCAAGCGTCCTCTCTCGCAAAACGAAGAACCCTTTCGAACCAAAAATTTTTTTTATGTAAAGGTGTTTAGGTACTGTAATACCTCCTGAAAGTAGAAACTCAGAAGAATCGATAGTTTCTTAGTTTGATTTTTGGTGACGTCACGTGCAACCCAAGAATACGCCCATCTACCCGTAAACAAAAAAAGGCATCCGATAATAAACCCCCCGAATATACTAAAGAGCTCCCCCCGGCATGCTTCCGCTTATAACCTCTTATCCACTAGTTATACGCCCATCTACCTGTAAACAAGAAAATGCTTCCGATAAAAAGCCCCCGAACATACTAAAAAGCCTCCTCCCCCAGCATGCTTACGCTTATAACCCCTGATACACTAGTTATACGCCTATCTACCTGCATAAACAAGAAAATGCATCCGATAAAAAGCCCCCAGGATATACTAAGAGCCCTCCCCCCTTCCCCAGAAAAGCCCCACTGACTCTTTCTCTTCGTCATTCTCGAAATGATATCGGGATATTTTCTCAAACAGGTTAAGTGCGTCTTTATAACCGATGGCTTCATCAAAGACTACTTTCAGCGTACGTTGACAGTTTCTGAGAGAAATACTTACAAGGACATGGAATTACAGGCTTTACAAGGAGGCTGGGAGTTTGGACTTCGTTTTCATAACCATATAAGATGGGCGATGGCTAAATTTGACTTTCAGTATCTTCTTAGAATTGACGATGACTATTTCCTTTGTTTAAAGAGGCTTCTGGAAGAGATTTCTTTAAGGCCAAAAGACAACCTAGTTTGGGGACATTTTCACTGCGAAGTTGGCATCACATGGATTGATGAATCATTTCTGTTGTTCTCTAAGAATATCATTCAACAGTTCTTGGCGCAAAACGAAAGCACGATGCTTTGTCATCCTCACGCTGACCAACAGATCGGTATTTGGCTGCAGGATATAAAGATAAAACAGTATTTTCACGACACACGATTGTATCATCATCCGCCAGCTTCCTATGCACCGCAATTCCAAAACGCCACAAACCTTTGTAGTTCATATTTGGGACTACATGGAACATACGCAAATACGATGTGGGCGTTTGGCAAAAATGCAAACGATAGCGCTAAAGACGTGTACGCAATACCTCCATTTTCAAGTTTTTGCCAAGCCACGACGTTTGATTATCGAAAGATATATCCCCCATACCATTTTGAACCTAAACCTTGCAAAGACAATCCATCGTGGAACGTGGGAGATAAAATGTTTTCTGGTCGTGAACATCACTAGTTAAGAGGCTGGTCTTCACTCTTGCAAAATACAGCAGACGGAGGTTTCTAACCGCTGTGCGTATTAGAATCCTTTCAAAGAGAAATGTATGTTCTGTATGTTGGTTGTAGACAAACAAAGCGAACTGAAAAGCTCTTCAAAATTGTCTTTTAGCGACATTGCCCCATAAGCACTCACCTTTACTGCTGCCGAGTTGATTTAAACTTCATTGAAACCTGTTATGACACCTTGTGCGTTCTAATACACCCTCCCGTTTAAAAAGCTGACAGGAACGGAACAGCGCACACGTTGAACGTTTTCCTATACTTTTCACACAGCAAAAATCAGCGAATGTAAAAAACGAGAACAGGATTTTAAAACTCGGGGCTGTGCAAAAGAGGCCTGTAACCCGACGGTTTAATTGGTCTATTTTCCCAATTTTGACCACATGATGTTGTGATACGTTACAGAACTGTTTCTTATTCGTGTATATATAGAAACTTTCCTTCCCAAACTAATCCATTCGGACCAAACAGGATTTATGAAGGATAGATTTATTGGTCAAAACGTAAGACTTTTGAATGACCTTATGGAATACACGGATGTGAAGAAGATCTCAGGAATTTTTCTTTTTATCGACTTTGAAAAAGCATTCGATTCCATAGAGTGGAACTTTTTAAAAGAAGCTTAGAATTGTTTAATTTGGGCCATTCTTAACAAGATGGTTGTCAATTCTTTACAATAATTCCGAGGCAGCAGTGATGAACGCTGGTTACATGATTGATTACTTCACGGTATCCAGAGGAGTTCGTCAAGGGTGCCCGCTGAGTCCATTCCTCTTCATATTGTCCTGTTCTCGTTTTTGTGGAAAAATAAGAAAGATAAAATTCAGCGAAATGTTGTATGCCAGCCACTTGAAAATGGTGGCCTTAACTTTATAAATTTTGAAATTATGGTTAAATCTTTGCGACTAGCCTGGATAGCTAGACTGATTAGCAACTCTGATGACAATTGGAAGGCAATACCGAATTTCTATTTCGACAAATATGGTGGCCTGCCATTCCTTCTTAAGTGCAACTACAATACTGCAACTCTTGACAACAATCTACCTTTATTCTACCGTGAGTTATTAGATTATTTCCAAGAACTAACGAAATTCTCAGAATACGATAAAAACAATGACCTCATTGTTTGGAATAACAGGAGAATTACAATAGAAAGGAATAGTGTCTTCTGGAAACAATTGTTTAATCAGGGTGTTACTTTCATTAGGGATTTAATGAACTCAAATGGTAAATTTCTAACCTTCGAAGAATTTCAAAATAGATTTGAAATTAAAGCTAACTATTTGCACTATTTTCAATTAATTGCTGCCATTCCTCCAGATTTGAAACGAAAGGCATTTGGTTCCACGGTTCCTGATCTGCTTGGAGCAACTTCAGAGTACTGTCAACTAGAAGATAGAACAATAGTCTTAACCAAATTCCGTTGTAAAAATTATTACAGACTGTTCATCGAGAAGATTGTTTCAGAACCCTCCGCAGGTAAGGGCTTGGAAAAAAAGCTTCTCAGAAATTCCGAATTGGAGTGATTGTTTTGTGAATAAATACAAGTCCTCGAAAGATAAATTATAAATAATAAATTATTAACTTCAGATTTTTAATCACTTTTACTGTTAAAAATAAAGTGTTAATTTGAGCCCCTCCTTACACTCATCTCTGTAATACAGACACCTCTGTAATGCAGACACTTGGCTCTGTCCCTTTTGTGTCCATGTTAAGGAGGTTATACTGTAATACGGACACCTCTGTAATGCAGACACTTGGCTCTGTCCCTTTTGTGTCCATGTTAAGGAGGTTATGCTGTAATACGGACACCTCTGTAATGCAGACACTTGGCTCTGTCCCTTTTGTGCCCATGTTAAGGAGGTTATACTGTAATACGGACACCTCTGTAATGCAGACACTTGGCTCTGTCCCTTTGGTGTCTGTATTAGGGAGAGTTACACTGTAATGCAGACACCTCTGTAATGCAGACACTTGGCTCTGTCCCTTTTGTGCCCATGTTAAGGAGGTTATACAGTAATACGGACAACTCTGTAATGCAGACACTTGGCTCTGTCTCTTTGGTGTCTGTATTAGGGAGAGTTGCACTGTAATGCAGACACGTCTGTAATGCAGACACTTGGCTCTGTCCCTTTGGTGTTCAGGTTAAGGCGGTTGCACTGTAATACAGACCCTACTGTAATGCGTCATCATAAATGGCAGGAATTGCAAATGTTACCATGTTATTATTCGTTTTTTAGTTTTAGTAAAATGGTACACGAATCCAGACCTTTCGGCCTTTTCACTATATCGTAATCCGTCATGCATGAATCTGCTCACGACACTAAATTTTTTCAGTCTGTGGGTAAGAATGTCGTTACGATAAGAAGAACTATTTAGGCTCAGAAAGTGGAGGAAATTAAACATCCGTCATCATTGTATTTGTGATTAAAAAAATGACGCCGTTTTAAGGGTAGCCTTGTCCTTCAAGCTTGAATTTCGGCATTAACTATCACGTTACTGAAGGGTTTTTGAATTGACTTTAAGCGAGCATATAATTTTATCTCCATTGAATTCCAGTTGTTAAGCAAAGTGATGACTAATGAGTAACCTTCGAAATGTAAAACTGAATATGATAACGAACTAGTGATTATCAATCAACGTCAGTATACAGTTCCGTTACATATGGAAAAATATCAAGCGATGATTGAACTGGGAATGGTTGCCTAGAAGGCTAGTTCTAAATATTGCTTTCAAACTCTTTAAGTGAATAATAAGTATGTGTAATCAAATGATGACGAGTTGAATTAGAGGTGAATTACGCGCCTTTCATGACGAAAGTCAGGGGCGGATCTAGGGGGAGGGTGCAGGGGGTGCGCACCCCCCCCCCCCCCCGAGATGACCTGCGGTTTTCTAATACACCTGGTATTCTGCAAAAAAAAAAAAAAACTATGAGGTTTACTGGTGTTGAAGTAGAGCAAGAGACGAGTGCACCCCCTCCTAAAAAAATCCTGAATCCGCCCCTGTAAGTCTCATAATTTTCGAAGCGTTAAGGCTATCTCCGATTTGTGAAGATATAGTGTACAGTGTAAGAACAACTTACTAGGATTATTAGCTATGTTTACTTGCTTTTTAATCCTTGTTTCTCTTTTCTTAAAAGAAATATTACTTGTGGCATACTGTTCAGACATGAAAATTTATTTTATCTTTTCAGCCAAATTTTAATTCTCAGTTATCAATTAAATAATCTTCCCTCTTAAAATCATATGCCTCGAAAATCGTTTTTTGTGTGATTACTCTTTCTCCATGCACAGTACGTGACCTTTCTGAATAAACTCGAATCAAAATCCAACATGGACGTAGCTAAAACAGGAAGAGGCACTATACAGTTATCAATTACTTTGCTGCCAGTTGGCACGTAATGTCCACTGCGCTTGCTGTGAACTGTGGGATTCCATGAATTGCACGTCACGTTTTAGCGCTGACTTTCTTACTTTTGAAAAAAGTGAAAAAACCCATCGGATTAACACTGTAATTTTCCTTTGTGTAGTAAATACAATCAGGTGTTTTTTTTTTACTTCGCGGGTAGAGGATGCTTTTGTGTGTGTAGGTGTGTGTTTTAGTCTTTTTTCACCCCCTGTAGGTGGGAAGGAAGATTAGGGGCCAATTTGCACACAAGCCTTGAAAACGAAAAAACGAAAAGTATCAACAACAACACTCAACAGTGAGAGGTACGCACATTTATTTAGACACTTATGATGAGGGTGAGTTGACGTCCTTCTAGTGTAAGGGATGATTTCCATGAGAGGCAATGCATGAAAGGCCGCAGGCAAACTTTAAAGTTGCGCAAGGTTCAGCTGTAACGTTTACGCACGATGACCTTTCATATATTTCCTCTATTTTATATGCGCTCGTAAAATGTACGTGGGTACGCACCTAAGAATTACACGACAGTGGAAATTCACTCTAAGTTTATCGACTGAGAGTTTGCATAGCTAGAACATGAACCATAAACTGAGAAGTATTATATTACGTAATTTTGTCGTTTTTTAAACAAGGCGGGCTGAAAGTGCCCGTAAGCATAATTTATCTTTTATAGGGCTGATGTGTTTTCAGTTAGCAGGTGTGATTTTGTGAAATTTTTGAACGCATGAGAAGTTTTTACCCTGGGGGTACTCCCTATCATGCCCTGTATGGGGAGGCTCCGCCCGAAAGGGGTATTTTTTTCAGGCCTCAGGTATATGAAAGGCCAGGGATTTCACTAGTTGAAGTGTATACACAAAGGGGTAGGGAAATCCGTCGGTCCATCCGCCAGAAGACCTAAATGGGCTAACAGAAGAATTTATGGCTTCCACTAAATTTCTGCTTTTGTGATTTTTCATATTTTCATAAAAAAGTCAGTACATTTACAGCAGTCAAAAGGGATGCGACATTCTAAACGTAGGCATGTGAAAGGAGTACCATTTTTCAATGACGGGTACCTTATATAGAGGGGTAAGGGGGTAGGACCTCGTTAAATACCCCCCGGGAGTTTTCATGACCGTAAGAAATCTTTTAGCTGAGAGCTTTGAAAGCTGTCAAGTGAGTTTCTAATCGCCTGCTGAGAACTTTGCAGCCGTTTTCAAAGGTTTTTCAACGGCTGGATCGAGTATAACAAGGAGGAAGGAAAATGTTTTTAATTTTTCTTTGAAAAATTTTTTGAATCAATTGAAAATCAGTCTTGTTGAGAGACGTTCTTGAGCTTTAATTTCAGCGATCGCTCATCAAGATTTGTCAAGAAAATCAAGAGTTAAAAAGCATTACCGGATCTTAGGTTTTAGCTTTCATTTTGAAGATGAAGGGCTTAACAAATGAGACGCCGGCGTTCACTTACAATACGGTACAATAAAGTTTATGCATGCGGGCGACGTCTTTAGGATTTTAACATTAACTAACAAAATGACGAAGGCGGTGAAAACGCCACTAAGAAAAATGAACTTTCGATCTCTATCGCGCTTATTCAGCCTCGGTCAATTTGTGAAATGTACAGCTGAAATGTAGGTGGCGAACGTTCTGGAGTTTTCTTATTCAATTTCAAAAAGTGAAAGGAAGTGGATGTCAAATTTTTCTAGAAGTGTCATGCACGCTTTCCTTAGCTTTTTTGTATGTTCGTCTCCAATTTTTCGGCGGGAAGAAAAACTTTTACAGGCAAATGTGTAGGAAAATATTAAGTATAATTCGACCACATGTAAAGCCCTCAAATTTTGTCAGTAGAATCCTTACGTGTGTAGCTTTAGTATACAATTGATTTTTTTTCTTTCAGAACAACCATTTTAGGAAAATTATTCTACATTAGATTCTCATACATTCACCGTAATTTCTCAAAAACCCTTTAAGGCCCATGGTAAATATTAAATTCACATTTTATGGATATTAAGATGACTAAAAATCGATCGGTTCCTTGAAGTGGTCTTTCTGAATCGAACAGCTGCCACATCAATGATCAGAGAGTCAAAAGAGAGAACCGCCTTGCATAACACAATAAACTTCATTCTGACATGGAATACTGCTGCAGATTTTCTTGTTCACAGACTCAAATGGTATAGAAACTCTGCGCAGCACGATTAACTGCACTTCAGGGTCACGCGGTTGGAGATATTTCACTTAAAGGGGCTTTCAAAATTCAAAAAGTGGCAACCGTCAACAAACTGCATAAAGATAACTGCTCAAAACTTGAAAACAAAGTATAATTAACAAAGAAAATACAAATGGAAGCACGGATGCACAAATTTTATTATAAGAAGATTGAAACGGATTGCAACTGTCGTTTTTGTTGTTTGTATAACGTTTGATATAATTCTTGGAAGACACTATTTGCTTGATAGGATGCTGAAATTTTGTCATTCACAATTTTAAATGTCTCAACTACCATACCGAAAAAGGACACGTATTAATAAACTAGCATTATTACCAAGATGTGTTGTCAACCGTTGTACAATTTAAAGCACATTTAAAAGTCATACCTCAGCTGGAATTGTCCACAGACTTAAAATTAAGGACCAACTTATATACAGCTGCCTAACATGGAAAATATAACCAAAGGGAGATACTGCTCATCACAATTCATTTCAGTATTTATCCATTAGGATGCTGTGAATTACAAATTCAGAAGCAAATACAACATCCTGTTGCCCTACGGCATTGGGAGGTAATCAGAGTTTGAATTGCAAGTACTCTTACCATTGTTTACACAGCTATTTTTTCTTCGAAATGAAAACCTGGAAATTTTATTTGGTTGGAGTATATTTTCGTCGATCAAACAATGCCAAGACCGTCGACTGTCAGCTCGTTTGTCCTGTTTGATTAGCGAAATTCTCTTTCCAAGCGCCGGTGACAATTTTGAAGGTCGGCCGCAGTAAAAATCATGTTACATTTGGCTAGGTGGCATCCGCATGAACTGGTGAAAATAAATACCTTTGTCTGCTAACAGATAAAAAAATAGTGCTGTAGGCTGCTGATAACGCAACCAAATTAACGCAGTATCCATCGAACCGATTGAAGGAAGTATTCTGTAAATAGTATGACACGAAATCTTTTTTGTCTCCATGGGAGCATCTTGCAAAGATACTTTTTGTTCAAAAGCTTCATAGGCTTTTTAGCTGGCAAAGAAGAAGTGGAGGGTATACGAATGTAAATGCAAGAGAATAAATTGCTTGTTTAGTTTAGTTTTTTCCAGTTTGCCAAACCAGAAACATTATACAAAAATATTTTTATTCATGGGGGCAATTCGATGATTATTTTATTTGTTTTTCAAAAAATACATAATCATTGTGTATTATATATTAAAAAATATGTATAGTTTTTCACTTCTTTCGATAAAAACAGAAATTCGATTAACGGTTGTGTAGCAACCGAAAATATTGTTACTGAAATATAACGAAGTGATCTATAAACAGTGACATTATTTGACAGTCCTAAAAAGTTTAGAGAAACACAAGAAACTGCTTTTAGGAGTCAAGTAAGTGGGTTTCGCAGTTTGTCTAATATGGTGGTTTAGCAATGCTTGAGGCAACAGTGGATTTTGCTTGGGAAACTGGCAGATTCGTATCATTTACATGACAAACTCATCTCAAAACACCTGTAACAGTCAATTGAATTGCATGTAACAATTAAAAAAATCGCCACCTGAAAGAGTATTTCTTCATACAAAAGTAATAAATGTCACCCTCTTTTTGTCAAAACACAATCGTCATTCGCCAACTGAATTATTATAGGACAAAAGTTTTCATGCGATTTTTGATTAAAAACTGTAAGCAAGTTCTACTCTATGCAAAGGCTGATTGCGACAGGAAAGCGTGGACGTCAGTAAAATTCACAAGTAAATTCGACGTGCGTTCTGTTGCTTACGTAATTGTTAGACACGTATCAGGACTGTTGAGCAGAGAAAAACCTTCCGGTTGGTTCCCTTTCGCTTATTTTGACTATATATGGAGTGCAAAACTACCGAACGGTTTTGAAGAGATCGGTTGCTTACTGGCATGATGGAGTGGTGGTTCCAGTTCTTTGGCTGGTTTCTAACTTTTCTTACAGTGTTAGGAAACTGCTCCGTGATTTTACTTATTTCTATAAATCGTCGGCTGTATTGTTCAGCAAACTGGTTTGTTCTCTCCCTGGCAGTAGCAGACTTTGCGGTTGGAGCAGCTGTTTTTCCTATGGGATATATCTGCAAGTACGTTACAAACTGCAACATGAGCTTATTTGTCGCCTTCTATTGGTTTTTTCTCCATTCGTCGACCACAAACCTCTGCGCTTTGATCCTGGATCGCTACACCATTCTTGTCTACCCTTTTAAGTACCCAACTTCTATGGTAGGGCGAAAACCGGGGACAGTCATCGTATTTTCATGGTTCATTCCGCTGACGATTTCTACATCTCTTTTACTAGGCCCATACGCCACAAAATCTCCTGTTTTTTTAAAGGCTTTGCATATAACCGGAGTCTCTGGGCTTGAAATAATATCGTGCTCGCTTATTTTTTACGCCGTTGTTCGTATTTTGCTAGTACAGGCAAAACAAAACTATGCTATGAAGTCTATTGAACGACAGATTCGCCATAATCAAGCATTAATCAGAGCTTCCATTCCGCGGAGAAGGAAAACCAGTGCAGTTGGCTTCGTGATTGCAATAGCGCTGTTCTGCTTCGGATGCTATGTCATCGTTAACTATTTAATACTATGCCTTTCATTTTCTTGTAGCAGTTTATCTGACTATGATCATGAAGAACTAATCTCAATTTGTACCTTGCTTCTAATAGGAAACTCGGCTGTAAACCCGTTAGTGTACGCACTGTTAAAAAGGGACATCAAACACGAATTGAGACAGCTAATTCATAGGCGAGTTAAGCACATTACTAAAAGCAGAAAATCTGCTATTTTGCTCAGCATTATTTGAATATATTTGTTAACCAATTGATACCAATTTTTTTATTTCTGCCATTTTTTCAGTGTTCTAACGTGAAATTTTAAAAATACTAAGAAATATATGTTACTTTCCAATGTAATCCAAATAGTATGTATGAGCAAATTCGGTATATGTATGTTAATGTCTGCGGATTTCCTTTCTTTTTCACAAAAAAGGAATATTTGCCTACCAGCTGCAAAGAACGCCCTTTGCACGATTTTCTTTCTTCTTAAATTATTTTTACTAATAATTTCGTAAACTCACTCGAACCTTTTACAATAACCATTGCTTTTACAATAAAGGTCATTTTTTCCTTCAAGTGGTAGTTATTTTACGACGAAATCGGTCTCTTTATTAATACGATGTTACAGATATTGCGGTTAGCTTTCAAAATTACCTCAGAACAAGTAAAATATTGAAACCCTTTTTCTGTTTTCAAAAACAATAAATAGCACGCGAAAAAAAATGGCAGAATATGATGAATTATTCTTATATTTCCTTAAGTTTAAGCAAATGTATATAGAATTTTATATTTGTTTAAATTGACTTTGTCGTGTCTATCACTGGATTTCTTTTTTTAGTCTATGTAATGCAGTTTCCAGGCGACTAAAAGCGTCTGACTTCGATTCAAACTAGATAAACTGGCGCTTTAGACTAAATATTTATAAATGAATTATAAGCTTAGGCCAGGTAAACTCTTTTTGTATGTGATGTAAGCGGCTTTTTATGATGTTAATAGGATTCTTCTGCTCTTCGTACAATTCAAATGTTGATTACGAAAGTAAACATTGAAGCTTTGCTATAGTCTTAAAACAGCGCGCATATGATATGACCACTGATCACTGTGCGTTTGATTGATGATCGGGACTTAGTCGAAAGTCAACCGGAAGAGAGGTTGAAGAATTCTACATGTGTGTGTCTGTACAAATAAACGTTCAGAAGTGGATAATTGCATAGAAATTTGATTTTGGACAAATTACTCGAGAAAAACCACAATAATAAATACTAAAATGATATATAAATATTTTATTGCAAGATAACGAGATTTAAAATCCACATATAAAGCGACTTAGTCTTGATAAGTGCTTTTATATCCTCAGGCTTTCTAATTCGCTCGGCTACTTGCAAATAAAATAAACGTGCTATACGTGCACACCAAGTTGAAATAACGCTTACTGAGGTAAGATCACCTGTACATCGAATTTCAATCTTTATCTTACCGCATTAAAAGAAGCTTATCCCCGATCTTGCAGCTTAAGTCCTCAGTGTTCTCCTGCCACTGTATGAGGACTGGGACCTAGGAGCGTTAGCAGAGACTGCTAGCGCAGATGGAGTAATAGTTTGCCGGAATGGCCGGGGTGGCTCCGCATTCAAAATGCCATAAACTATCCAGTTAGTGTTGAGATTTCCGTTTGGATTTAAACCTTAACCCTAGCAGCAAAATTTAAACTATGCCACACACCGTCCCCCAAACTCATCCAACCTGCAACCTCAAGGCGCCACAGATATACTGTGATAAACGAATTTCTGCAAAGTATGATTGTTTTTGATGACCTTAAAACAAAAATTCAAAAAAAAAGAACGACCCAGAGCGATTAGAAACTGATCAGCTAAATGCGTGGTACACAAACAACTACTTGGAAAGCAAGCCTTATATGGTGATCCCCTTCCAAAACTCCCGTACAATCGTTGTCCTGTCGGGGATATGAAAATAACTAATTAAAAATGACAGTCTTTAACCACCATAATAACATAACCCCTTTAGAAAAATCCAATTTTTCGACTTCAAATAAGATCGATATTTTTACAGTCTAGAACTGCTTTTTCTCTATGTAGAACATATTCAAAGACTATTTTATGGACTATTTTAAAATGTTCAGCCGAAACCGTGGGTTAACCCCTTGGAAAATTCCAATTTTAGACGATATAAGATGAAAATTTTATAGTCTACAAATTCTTGTTTTCTATGTAAGACATATTCAAAGTATTTTTTGGACAATTTTCACCGAAAATAAAACACGGAAAAACATGACAATTTTTCGCCAAAAATGTTTTTCGACTATTTTTCGATATTTTTATACAGTTTAGAAATGCTTATTTCCTCTGTAGAACATATTTAAAGACGATTTTATGGACAACTTTGACCGAAAATACAAAAAGAAAAAAGTAACAATTTTTGGCCAAAACCATAGGATAATAACCTCTTTTGAAAATATTTTCACAAACAATATGAAATGGACAAAAAAGGTCAACCTTAGGCCAAAACCATGGATTAACCCCTTTGAATATACAACACCGATATTTCTGTAGTCTAGAAATGCTTGTTTCCTATGTAGAACAAATTCAAAGACTATTTTATAGACAGTTTTTTGGGGAAATCTAGCCACGAAAAATCGCTTTTTGGTATTCTGGATAAAAAAAGAATGCTTTTTAGACCGAAAGAGTAAAGTTCGAAAAAAGCCCAAAAACTCGAAAATTTGCAAAGGGGCTAGTCCATGGTTTCTTTCAAAACATCGTCATTTTTCTCATGCGTAATTTTTTAAAAAATCTAGCAACAAAAGAGGGTTTTTTAATATTCTGGATAAAAAAGAATGTTTTTTAAACCGGAATAGTAAAGTCTGAAAAAAGTCCACAAACTCGAAAATTTGCAAAGAGGTTACTCCATGGTTTTTGTCAAAAAATCGACCTTTTTCCATATGTGTTTTCCTTGGGAAACCTAGCCACAAAATATCGTTTTTTGATATTCTGGATAGAAAAAAGTGCTTCTTAGACCGGAATAGTAAAGTTTGCAAAAAGTGCAAAACTACCGCAAATTTGCAAAGGGGTTAGTCGATGGTTTTTGTCAAAAATCAACCTTTTTCCCATGTGTGTATTTTTGGGATATGTAGACACAAAAGGTCATTTTTTGATATTCTGAATAGACAAGAATGCTTTTTAGACAAGAATAGTAAAGTTGAAAAAAGTCCAAAAAATAGAAAATTTGCAAAGGGGTTAGTCCATGGTTTTTGACAAAAAATCGGCCTTTTTCTCATAAGTGTTTTTAAGGTGGCTCGACTGGATTTTTGGGGTTGATACCTCCCAAGTTTGAGCATTAACTACGTCGGCATGAGTAAAGATATGGAAAAAACGTTACCACAACTGTATTGTATAAAGATGAAAATTTCTTATGATCTGGGTTTTACTGCAATCGGAGTCGCCATGGCAACGTAATGACGCCATTACGTTTTTCATTTATCTTTGTGTTTCTCTGTACCAGGAGTTTTTCGAAGAAATCGCTTAAGGGAGTATGCACTTGCCATAATCGCCTCCATTATGGCAAAGTTTGAAGAAATTCTATGAGAGCGTTTTCGAGATATTTCGAAATGCAGTTTTAACAATCATCAAAGCAGTGAAATAGCATGCTAGCCGCACAATTCGCTAATATTTTAAGAAAATGATAAGCTTTGGGAACGCGGCTGCATCTCATAGTGGTTTGATTCCATTGAAAACTGCATACAAAAAAAGAGGGGAATTGCTCTAGGCGATCGCGAGTAAGAAGAATTTTATTAACTTGCATTCAGCTGCTTTTGATACAGTTTTTGGAGGTAATTTGGTCCATGCCTAAAAATTTCGCATTTTTTCAAAAACCGGTCGATATATTTTTTAATAAATTCTACAATCCCGAGATCAATCGTCAAGAAATATTCCCTGCAAGTTTCAAGAACATTGAAAACAGGGAAGGCATTTAAATAGAGACTCAAACATAACCAATTTTCCCCCCAGATTTTGTGTTTACAAGTGAGCGTCCTCATTATTCACTGGCATTGTTTTCAAGTTTCATATGCACGTGCACAACTAGTAAAAGATATAAATTTGCATAAAAAAGAACTCTCGATTACTTTCCGAAGAAATATCTGGTATATGCTAATAACTGGCTTGTCGTCACAGATAGCAGTGAGAGCCGAAACGGTGAACGTCACGGCTTATCGTGTAGGATGCAATACTTAATTATCTTATTCGGGTTATAACATCACAGAAACTCTCACAAAGAGTTGCTCTGATGTTATAATGTATCACTAACCTCTTTACTCGGTAATTAGCATATCCCGGAGATTTAACCGAGGGTCCTTTTTGATGCAAATTCTGTCTTTTTTGCTAAATGTGCACGTGTATATGAAACTTGAAAACAATGCCAGTGAATAATGAGGACGCTCACTTGTAAACACAAAATCTGGGGGGAAAATTGGCTATATTTGGGGCCCTATTTAAAAGCCTTCCCTGTTTTCAATGTTCTTAAAACTGGCAGGACATATTTCTTGACGATTGATCTCAGGATTGTCGAATTTATAAAAAAATTTATCGAGCGGTTTTTGGAAAAATGCGAAATTTTTAGGCATGGACCAAATTACCTCCAAAAACTGTATCAAAAGCATCTGAATGCAAGTTAATAAAATCCTTCTTACTCGCGATCGCCCAGAGCAATTCCCCTCTTTTTTTTTATGCAGTTTTCAACGGAATCAATCCACTATGAGATGAAGCCGCGTTCCCAAAGCTCATCATTTTCTTAAAATATTAGCGAATTGTGCGGCTAGCATGCTATTTCACTGTTTTTATGATTCTTAAAACTGCATTTCAAAATATCTCGAAAACGCTCTCATAGAATTTCTTCAAACTTTGCCATAATGGAGGCAATTATGGCAGGTACATACTCCCTTAAGCGATTTCTTCAAAAAACTCCTGGTGCAGAGAAACACAAAGATAAATGAAAAACGTAACGGCGTCATTACGTTGCCATGGCGACTCTGATTGCTATAAAACCCAGATCATAAGAAATTTTCATCTCTATGTAATACAGTTGTGGTAACGTTTTTTCCATATCTTTACTCATGCCGACGTAGTTAAGGCTCAAACTTGGGAGGTATCCACCTAAAAAAATCCAGTCGAGCCACGTTAAGGATATCTAGCCACAAAAGATCGTTTTTTGATATTCTGAATAGAAAAGAATGGTTTTTAGAACGGAATAGTAAAGTTTAAAAAACTCCAAAAAGTCAAGAATTTTCAAAGCGGTTAGTCCAAGGGTTTTTTCAAAAGTCGCCCTTTTTCTCATATGTGTTTTTTTGGGAAATCTAGCCACAAAAGGCCGTTGTTTGATATTCTGGATGGAAATGCTTTTTAGACCGGAATTGAAATGTTTGAAAAAAAGTCCAAAAAATCGAAAATTTGTTAAGGGGTTAGCCCATGGTTTTTGTCAAAAATTGGCCTTTTTCTCATGTGTGTTTTATTGGGAGCCACAAAAGGTCGTTGTTTGATATTCTGGATGGAAAAGAATGCTTTTTAGACGGGAATAGGAAATTTTGAAAAAAGTAGAAAAATCCGAAAATTTGCAAAGGGGTTAGTCCATGGTTTTTGTCAAAAATCGACCTTTTTTCATGTTTGTTATTTTCGGGATATGTAGCCACAAAAGGTCATTTTTTGACTAAATTCTGAATAAAAAAATATGCTTTTTAGAGAGGAATAGGGAAGTTTGAAAAAAGTCCAAAAAAATCGAAAATTGGCAAAGGGGTTAGTCCGTGGGTTTTGGTCAAAAAATCGACTTTTTTTTACTGCGGTTTTTCGGGGAAATCTAGGCTCAAAAGATCGTTTTTTAATATTCTGGATACAATAGAAGATATTAAAAACATAGAAAAATTTGCCAATTTTTGATCAAAACCATGGACTAACCCTTTTGGAAAAATCCCAATTTTTTCGACTTTTTTAGCTTCTTGTTTTTATAGTCTGGAAAGACTTTTTTTTAGAATATTCTTAAACACATTTTTCTGGCCTATTTTCCTTATGTTAAAAAGGTGGAAAAATTGTTAATTTTTGACCAAAACCATGGACTAACCCCTTTAAAAAAATATACCAATGTTTTTGACTTTTTTAACTTGTTGTTTTTATAATCTGCAAGGACTTTTTTCTCTTTCTAGAACATTCTGAAACACATTTTACTGGCGTATTTTGCCCATAATATAAAGGTGGAAAAATTGCCAGTTTTTGACCAAAACAATGGACTAACCCCTTTGGAAAAATCCCAATTTTTCGTCTTTTTAACTTCTTGTTTTTATAGCGTGGAAAGGCATTTTTTTTTCTTTCTAGAATATTCTCAAACACATTTTCCTGGCCTATTTTGCCTATATTAAATAGATAGAAACATTGCCAATTTTTGACCGAAACCATAGACTAACCCCTTTAAAAAAATCCCAATTTTTCGACTTTTTTAACTTGTTGCTCTTATTGTCTGAAAAAGCTTTTTTCCCTTGTAGAATATTTTTAAACTCATTTTCTTTGCCTTTTTTCCTATATTAAAAAGATCGAAAAATTGCCAAGTTTTGACCAAAACCATGGACTAACCCCTTTGGAAAAATCCCAATTTTTCGACTTTTTTAACTTGTTGTTTTTATAGTCTGGAAAGGCTTTTTTTTCTAGAACATTCTCCAACACATTTTCCTTGCCTATTACTCCCTCAATAACTCAGGGAGTAATAATGACTCGAAGAAATCGCATGAAATTCAGGCTACAAGCCATGCCACATGCCATTCCGCGAACTCATTCCTCCTTTTACCCTCACCGGTTGTCAACAGAATTTACGCTAAACCATCAGTTACTTGCGGGCGCGCGAACAATAGAAACTTCATCATTACCCACCAATTCCTCGTTGTGGCCCCTGTTCAAGCAAATCGAGATTTTTCTGAAATACTGACTGTATATTTCAACTGTAGGTACTTTCCTTCATATACGCACGAGTTACTAGAGACTGCCTCCTGCACACGAACCAATGATACCATTCGTTAGAAATTGATCAAGAAGAACTCTAAAATACTTCACATCTGGACACGATGCAGTTTGCAGTGATGAAATCATTTCTTCGCTGCATTACAAATCATCTTTATTCTTGCTTGCGTAAGCATCGAGACTCATAAATTGTCTCCCGGTCCTTAGACTACGATTAGTCCTCCATTTTTCCTCAGGGATAGTAGAGCGAGCGAAATGCGAGCGCGCCTGAAAATCACCCCACGCGAGAAAAGGCGACACGCGGCATTTTTCTCTCTCCCCGCCGCGTGTCGCCTTTTCTCGCGAGGGGTGATTTTCACGCGCGCTCGCGTTTCGCACGCTCTACTATCCCTGAGGAAAAATGGGGGACTACTCGTAGTCTACCCGGTCCTGTACTAGGAGCTTCAGGACCTTTAACGAAAAAAATGTGCAAAACTTACCGTTCACTGTTTGCGTTACTCCAAATTTGGCCCACAAATTTTGCATAATTATGTGGCTAGTTCCAGTCCCCGGTCGGTTGTTAGCGTAACGCAACCACGTTTTTGAAAAATGAGAAATGCGGCAAGGATTTTGTCGCAGGGTTTGCGAAGAATGGCCATGAAAGCTTGTATCGACGCATTTTGACCAAATACAAGTCAAGCAAACTATTTTAGAGGATTCTGGAGGATAACAAGCAAGATAAACGCGAAAATCCAGGTAAGAAAACAGTAAGAATCGCCGAGCCGGCTATACACAAACTCTCTGATACTCTTCAAACGCAACGAATTCCTTCCCGCTTAGCTTTTTGCCTTCAAAGCCTTGCTTATTTTGATGAATCCTATCTGTAAATTAATATTTGTTTGTTTTTAACCCGATATTTCGATGAAAAACTAAAAAATAAAGCGTCTTTTGAAGATAAACAGCAAACCACGAGTGTTGAACTTCATTATGCTTTAATCTCATTAGCATTATGTAACAGCGTCAGAAAATACATTTGTAGAAAATTCCCAGTTGCTCTATATTTTCAAACGATTTTCGGGCTGTTTTGTTTTTATCACATAAAATAGACAACTTTCCTGGCAAAATGACATTCTTTATTAATGGCTCAGTCAACTAAATTCCAAGCATGCCCATTTCCCAATCCCCCCCCCCCCCCCCCCCCCCCTTTCCGGGCATTTGTCGGGTATTTGGCCTTTTGGAAAAGCTGCAAATGCCTCACGGTGGGGCTTAAAAATGGGGTACAAATGCCCCACCCCGGGACAACACCAAATGTGCATTTCCAGTAGGTAAGCTGCAAATACCATACGTATGGAAAATCTGTAATAATTTGACCAAAACGCATGAGGCACCTTACGCAAATCGACCATAGCCACCTGCTATAATTGTTGCACAAATCACTTCCATCTGATTAATATCAATGACAGAACTATAAACTAAAATTTTAATAATACCGTTCTTATTTTTGAAGACTTTTAATATAGTGAACAAGAAAGAACGTTAATTAACAAATTAGTTCATGTGTCAGCGTGCGTATGCCGAGATATTGAGCACGCGGGAAGTTTGGAGAGCACGAAAGAGATGTAAGAGTTGCACGAGGCGCAGCCAAGTGCAACTCTAGCCTCTTGAGTGCTCTCCAAACTTCCCAAGTGCTCAATATCTCGACATACGCACAGCTGCAGCATGAACTAATTGTTTTATAACATTATCAAAGCGATCAATGCAGCAGTTAACTTAAAATTTTATTATTGTAGGGGGCGCTCAAAGCAGTACGCGTCAATGTTTACGTGACTATATTTTTTTTTTCCTCACAGTTAATCTTGTGTTTTTATCCTGAAACTGAGAGAAAGTGTACTCTAAAAATGATTGTAAAATCCATATTTAGGTGCCGGAAAACTATTAATTTACCGAAAAATTGTTATTGAGAGAAAACAACTTTGCAAAGAATGATCTCACGCCATAGCCCGCACAGCTCGCGGAGATGACAACAACAACAACAACACTCGCCTCTTTTCCTTACTATCGGTTAACAAATTCAAACGTTTCCTCTTAAATTTCCTTATAAAACACATGGTAAATGCTTCATTGTCTATTGCTGAGTTATGGATACACTCAGGAGACTCAGGATTGCTAAGCTCACAACAACTCGAGGAATTACGAATAGTTTATTGATGTCATCAGCGTGCTTGATAGGAATATGAAGCACGCTCGCGCTATTGAATTTGATTAGGTGAATTTTCCAGCTATGTTATAATTATTATTTGCATGTCGCCCAAATAAAGAAATCGAGGTTGCTTGTTTTGATTCAAAGTTGCAATAGGCACGCAATACATGTAAACAAGCCAAGCGATGCGAATGTCTTGTACAATATAAAAAGCATACCGGAAAGAAAGCTCTGCTTACGTGGTACATACTTGATCCCACTTTTATGATCTCAAAAACCTTGCAACAAAGAAAAGCAATTCCCAACAATGTGTGGACAAAGGAATTAAAAGCGAAGAACATGTTAAAGCAACGCAGGGATAATTTTCAATGTGAGGAAAAGATGAACTTAATCTGAAGCTTACCTTTTTTATTGTGGCCGGTTTTTTCAGAAATTTAGAAGTATTAAATCCAGGGATTAAATCTGTCAAAAATATTTGGAATTTAAAACAGGTTTGGATCACGTCTAAGAGTTTAAGCCATTTTCGTCCTTTCTCTCAGGTGTTTCTAAAAATGTGTTCATGAGGAATGACATTCAAATATCATATTACAGGAAATAGCTCTGTTTTTTTATAATTTTATGATGTTATCATTTAACCAGGTCAATTTTTTAGGTATTTGTATCCATTGGCAATTCCTTTATGTGTTTTTTTGAGTTTTAGACATAATGAATTTTTTTGAATCGTTGGTAGTATTAAACGTTGAATTAAATCACACTGTGGAATTGATGGGTTTGGCTTATAGCGAAGAGTTTGACAATATTTTTGCCCTCAGTTGTTAAGAGGCAAAGAAGATGTCATGCAGTGATGGAAAATTCTGTGATCGTGCATGAGATGAATATGGGATTGTTTCAGTGGGGGAAATGAGGATGGGATGAGTGGCCACATATAAAGTTTTTTGGCAGTTTGATAATTTTCTTTTGGAGCTAGTAGACATTAGCCTGTTTCTTGTAACATTGAATGATGCATAATTTCATTGCATATGTTCAGAAAGGAGGTGATTTCGTAAAATCTTACTGAGAAAACAATAACCTTTTATGGTTCTTCATGAATCTTCAGCATTTGCAAACTGCTTGCATGACAGTTAAAACCCTTGTAGGTTAATTAGATCAAGTCAATTTCTCTCATACACAAACCACAAAAGCGGCAAATCCCAAAGCTTTCACGTGCAAACTGCATTACAATGCATCTCACGGTAGGGGCCTGAACACATGAGCCGGATTGGATAGCTCTGCTGAGGTGACTTTTATCCCGGTATTGCATGAAAAGGGCCAGCCGGGAGTGACCAGCTTTATATAGAGATTGGAAGCAGTGTGCATGTTCCTCGCTTGGTTCATTCACCAGGCTGCCTGGCAAGCGTGATTACTTGGAAAAATTCCAGCCGGGAAAAACAAATAATAGCAAGATTTGTTTGTGATATGTGGCGTGAAATACCACTCATGATATTTCAAAATTGTCTCAAATTTCACTCGCCTAATGGCTCGTGAAATTACCTGTAACAATTTTGTCATGTTATTACCTATACTAATTTTGCACAAAATATCTACATATATGACTTATTATAAACAAGAAATAAGTTAGAACCACATTTACCATGTACAGGTGGGCGGGTTTTAATTTTTTTCCTGCCCTGGATAAGCAACTTTAAACTGTACTGTATCATTATTAGGAACAAATCAGTCATCTACAGTAGTTCTCTAGATAAACAGAACAAATGCGATGCAGAAACCTGAGTTGCCTTAAAAACAATATTTTTATGTAGTACTCTTAGTCATTGTAACCTAACACAGATAACCACAGTGTAAGTTGAAGTTATAGTCTGATCATAAAAAAACACATTTAATTTTCCAGAAGAATATCTCTGCAAGGCAAATTGAACATGAAGCACTCATTGTAATCCTCAGAGGCCACCTGGGGGCATGAAAACTTGAACCGAAAGCTTGCCTTAATCAGCTGAAGAGGTAGGTAACATTGCAAGACCAACCACCCCCCCCCCCCCCCCCCCCCGAGGCTGCTACTAGATAATGCTATCGTGAAAACAAATTTGCTGTTGATGCCTTGATACATGTACCAAGCAGAATGCATGATGCAAATGTTAAACCATTCACTGTATGATAAACACTCAGTAAAAACATTTAGACCAGTTTATGTATATGTTGTGGTTTAAATTTTATTTTCTTTTGTATAGGTAATGTAACAGGTAATTTTTTTTTTTTGGCAGGGGGGGGGGGGGGAATTTTAATGTATTGCTAATGAAGTTAAAACAAAAGAAAAATAAATACAAATCACCTTAGATAAAAAATTAACTACAACATAATTATATATCCATAGGAACCTTGCAAGAAGCCATCAACCAAGGCACCACACTGGCCGCGGAGATGCCAACCCCTGGAAATCTAAAATCTGGAGACACTCTCTTTTGCATCAGTGAATCAATGGACACAATGAATCAGGGAACAGAGAAACGTAGGGATACCAATCTAAAATTATTAACGTGGACAATGGGAATTCTGGTTTGTTTGGTAACTGATTTTTTGTGGAAATTCGAAGGGGTGTATAGGCGTTGAAACGTATTTTGCGCAAACCGCTGACACTCAAACCGAATTTACACAATAAATCAGGGAAAAGAGAAACGTAGGGATACCACGCTAATTCGGGTACTTTTCAAATTGGAACCTTACGCTAACTTCTTAGTTTCTTCCTATCTATAAGAGAGAAGGTCCACATTACTCCGATCTAAAATTATCAGAGCGGACAATGGGAATCCTGGTTTCTTTGGGAATTGTTTTTTTGTGGAAATTCGACGGGGTGTATAGGCGTTGAGACGTATTTTGCGTAAACCGCTGACACTTCAACCGAATTTACACAATAAATCAGGGAACAGAGAAACGTAGGAATACCAATCCAAAATTATTAACGTGGACAACGGGAATCCTGGTTTCTTTGGGAATTGATTTTTTGTGGAAATTAGACGGGGTGTATAGGCGTTGAGACGTATTTTGCGTAAACCGCTGACACTTCAACCGAATTTACACAATAAATTAGGGAACAGAGAAACGTAGGGATACCACGCTAATTCGGGTACTTTTCAAATTGGAACCATATGCTAACTTCTTAGTTTCTTCCTATCTCGACAGGTGATGGTAGCACGCTTTGGGATCGCCAAGCAAACTCTGTTGACCATGATTCTATTTTTTCCGTTTACTTTTTTCAAGAGAAGAAGGTCCACATTACTCCGATCTAAAATTATCAGAGCGGACAATGGGAATCCTGGTTTCTTTGGGAATTGTTTTTTTGTGGAAATTTGACGGGGTGTATAGGCGTTGAGACGTATTTTGCGTAAACCGCTGACACTTCAACCGAATTTACACAATAAATCAGGAAACAGAGAAACGTAGGGATACCACGCTAATTCGGGTACTTTTCAAATTGGAACCATATGCTAACTTCTTAGTTTCTTCCTATCTCGACAGGTGATGGTAGCACGCTTTGGGATCGCCAAGCAAACTCTGTTGACCATGATTCTATTTTTTCCGTTTACTTTTTTCAAGAGAAGAAGGTCCACATTACTCCGATCTAAAATTATCAGAGCGGACAATGGGAATCCTGGTTTCTTTGGGAATTGATTTTTTTGTGGAAATTCGACGGGGTGTATAGGCGTTGAGACGTATTTTGCGTAAACCGCTGACACTTCAACCGAATTTACACAATAAATCAGGAAACAGAGAAACGTAGGGATACCACGCTAATTCGGGTACTTTTCAAATTGGAACCATATGCTAACTTCTTAGTTTCTTCCTATCTCGACAGGTGATGGTAGCACGCTTTGGGATCGCCAAGCAAACTCTGTTGACCATGATTCTATTTTTTCCGTTTACTTTTTTCAAGAGAAGAAGGTCCACATTACTCCGATCTAAAATTATCAGAGCGGACAATGGGAATCCTGGTTTCTTTGGGAATTGATTTTTTTGTGGAAATTCGACGGGGTGTATAGGCGTTGAGACGTATTTTGCGTAAACCGCTGACACTTCAACCGAATTTACACAATAAATCAGGAAACAGAGAAACGTAGGGATACCAATCCAAAATTTATTAACGTGGACAACGGGAATCCTGGTTTGTTTGGGAACTGATTTTTTGTGGAAATTCGACGGGGTGTATAGGCGTTGAGACGTATTTTGCGTAAACCGCTGACACTTCAACCGAATTTACACAATAAATCAGGAAACAGAGAAACGTAGGGATACCAATCCAAAATTTATTAACGTGGACAACGGGAATCCTGGTTTGTTTGGGAACTGATTTTTTGTGGAAATTCGACGGGGTGTATAGGCGTTGAGACGTATTTTGCGTAAACCGCTGACACTTCAACCGAATTTACACAATAAATCAGGAAACAGAGAAACGTAGGGATACCAATCCAAAATTTATTAACGTGGACAACGGGAATCCTGGTTTGTTTGGGAACTGATTTTTTGTGGAAATTAGACGGGGTGTATAGGCGTTGAAACGTATTTTGCGTAAATCGCTGACACTCAATACGAATTTACACAATAAATCAGGGAACAGAGAAACGTAGGGATACCACTCCAATTTCGGTACTTTTCAAATTGGAAACTCATACTGGAGATATAATAACCATAAGATACCCCTTTCACTGAGATTCGTTCCAACGCAAAAACTTATTCTAACTTTCCAGTCTCTTTTTATTTCTACAGGTAATGGTTTAGCACATTTTATTCCCAGGATTTCTGACCTTTTTCCTTCATTGCCTCTAGTCTTGTTGTTTTAGAGCGGCTTTTATTCAGTCTTTCCAGGTCAAAGCGAGGATGTGCATAATTGGAGCTAAAACTATTAGGTAGAGATTTGGAATCCTGAATCCTGACTGACCACAGACGGCTGCTTTTGGTGGAACTGTTGTATCTTGGAGTTTTATAGATTGGCTGGTATGAGTATATTACGTAATGAATTTATTTTTTAGATAGGTCTTTTACAATATATGCTATCGCGATTTCTCTTAGCAACGGCTGGCTTTTTATGAGAGGCAATATCTCATCAAGTTGTTTTTTGGACTTCAACAACATTCTATGCCCAAAGACACTCTTTTTAACGGAGAAACAACTCCACCCAATACATTTCTTTGCAGCGACTTGCAATTTTTGCCCCGTGGCGATCCCATAATCCTGTGCGCAAAACATGCGTCTCCTATTACTGACGAATTATTCATTTACATCTGATTTATTAATGGAGAATTTTAAATTTCTTTCTCATAATTAACAGCTTATCAGAGGAGGAGAACCTAGAGCCCCAATAAAGTGTCGTGCCTTACAGAGAAGCGGAAACCTGAATTGTTGTTCTGTGAAAAAGGAAATAATGGATTGTAAGAACAGAGCACTGAATGTGGAACAGATTGAAATGCTGCTGGCATTTATCTCCTCTTTAAAACCATATCAGCAGATGTACGATCAAGATTAAGTCACTTTTACAGACACCATTTCGTGAAATAGAGGATCATAAAAGGTGAAGCGCTTATCTCGGCTTGTTCCACTAGCCTTCAAAACCAACCTTCGTTTCAGGTGGTCGTTTCTCGTTTACCATGTAGAGGTCCAGTAGGAAGGACTCAGCTCTGCCAAATTTCCCAGAGTCTTGCTTCATTTTTTAGCTAACCCAGGATTAGCTTTAGAATTGCAATGTTGTACACCTCCAGTCAGGGTTATGCCCTTTAATACTTGACTTTTAAATAGTTTGTCGCAGATTACTAGTTGCTGTATGTACTTCGCAGAGATGGTTTTGTCCAAGCCCTCCTTTGCTTACACACTAAGTCTGTTGCTGAGTACTACAGTCAAAATTTAAAATAACCATTGTTTGACAGTTAGAACTTTTTACATTACTTTAGAAAATTGAAATAAAAGTGTTTTCCTTCTTGGGTGTTCATGTTTTGGTTCAATTTTATCCTTGGTTTAAATTCTTTGTTCCTTTGTTGTTGGGTATCAGTGGTCATGTATGATAATGAGTAAAACCAAGGATAAATTTGAACCCAAACATACATTTGTTGTGTGTGTCGCGCAAAACGTGGTCCGCAGTGAAAAAGGCCTAAATTACATCCAGGAATAGTGTTTAATGATGTTATAAATATATATAAAAATTTAAGACTACAAAAACAACAATTTTTCAAAGTATAAAAAGTTATATTTTTCCAAAGGGGTTAACCCATGATTTTGATTCAAAATTTTCTTTATTTGTTTTTGGTGAAAATACGACCACGAGTAGTGCTTGATGATGCTGTAGATAAAAATTGCTTCTTAGACTGTAAACAAAACAATTTTTTATGTCTGAAAAATCCCATTTTATGGCGTAAACCCATAGTTCTGGAAAGGGAATTTGAATTTTTCTTTATTTGTTCCTCCTGAAAATACCACTAGAAATAGTGTTTGGTTATGATCTTGGTTGCAAAGAAACCCAATTTTAGCCCAAAACCATCGAATAACCCCTTTGAAAAAATCTCAATTTTTCGACCTTCTGAAATTCTTCTTCTAATAGCCTAGAAAGGCGTTTCTGCGTTCTAGACTATCGTAAAAGACATATTCCTGGCCTATATTGCTTAACAAAAAAAAATTTGGAAAAATGGCCATTTTTGGACCAAAACCATGGGTTAACCCCTTTGGAAAAATGTCAATTTTTGGACTTTTTGGACTTCTTGTTTTTATAGCCTAGAAAGGCGTTTTTTCGTTCTAGAATATCATAAAAGACATTTTCCTAGCCTATATTGCCTAAAAAAAAAAAGTTGGAAAAATGGCCATTTTTGGACCAAAACCATGGGTTAACCCCTTTGGAAAAATGTCAATTTTTGGACTTTTTGGACTTCTTGTTTTTATAGCCTAGAAAGGCGTTTTTTCGTTCTAGAATATCATAAAAGACATTTTCCTAGCCTATATTGCCTAAAAAAAAAAAGTTGGAAAAATGGCCATTTTTGGACCAAAACCATGGGTTAACCCCTTTGGAAAAATGTCAATTTTTGGACTTTTTGGACTTCTTGTTTTTATAGCCTAGAAAGGCGTTTTTTCGTTCTAGAATATCAAAAAAAACATTTTCCTAGCCTATGTTGCCTAAAAAAAAAAGTTGGAAAAATGGCCATTTTTGGACCAAAACCATGGGTTAACCCCTTTGGAAAAATGTCAATTTTTGGACGTTTTGGACTTCTGGTTTTTATAGCCTAGAAAGGCGTTTTTTCGTTCTAGAATATCATAAAAGACATTTTCCTAGCCTATATTGCCTAAAAAAAAAAAGTTGGAAAAATGGTCATTTTTGGACCAAAACCATGGGTTAACCCCTTTGGAAAAATGTCAATTTTTGGACTTTTTGCACTTCTTGTTTTTATAGCCTAGAAAGGCGTTTTTTCGTTCTAGAATATCATAAAAGACATTTTCCTAGCCTATATTGCCTAAAAAAAAAAAGTTGGAAAATGGCCATTTTTGGACCAAAACCATGGGTTAACCCCTTTGGAAAAATGTCAATTTTTGGACTTTTTGGACTTCTTGTTTTTATAGCCTAGAAAGGCGTTTTTTCGTTCTAGAATATCATAAAAGACATTTTCCTAGCCTATATTGCCTAAAAAAAAAAAGTTGGAAAAATGGCCATTTTTGGACCAAAACCATGGGTTAACCCCTTTGGAAAAATGTCAATTTTTGGACTTTTTGGACTTCTTGTTTTTATAGCCTAGAAAGGCGTTTTTTCGTTCTAGAATATCAAAAAAAACATTTTCCTAGCCTATGTTGCCTAAAAAAAAAAGTTGGAAAAATGGCCATTTTTGGACCAAAACCATGGGTTAACCCCTTTGGAAAAATGTCAATTTTTGGACTTTTTGGACTTCTTGTTTTTATAGCCTAGAAAGGCGTTTTTTCGTTCTAGAATATCATAAAAGACATTTTCCTAGCCTATATTGCCTAAAAAAAAAAAGTTGGAAAAATGGCCATTTTTGGACCAAAACCATGGGTTAACCCCTTTGGAAAAATGTCAATTTTTGGACTTTTTGGACTTCTTGTTTTTATAGCCTAGACAGGCGTTTTTTCGTTCTAGAATATCATAAAAGACATTTTCCTAGCCTATGTTGCCTAAAAAAAAAAGTTGGAAAAATGGCCATTTTTGGACCAAAACCATGGGTTAACCCCTTTGGAAAAATGTCAATTTTTGGACTTTTTGGACTTCTTGTTTTTATAGCCTAGAAAGGCGTTTTTTCGTTCTAGAATATCATAAAAGACATTTTCCTAGCCTATATTGCCTAACAAAAAAAAAGTTGGAAGATGGCCATTTTTGGACCAAAACCATGGGTTAACCCCTTTGGAAAAATGTCAATTTTTGGACTTTTTGGACTTCTTGTTTTTATAGCCTAGAAAAGCGTTTTTTCGTTCTAGAATATCATAAAAGACATTTTCCTAGCCTATATTGCCTAAAAAAAAAAAGTTGGAAAAATGGCCATTTTTGGACCAAAACCATGGGTTAACCCCTTTGGAAAAATGTCAATTTTTGGACTTTTTGGACTTCTTGTTTTTATAGCCTAGAAAGGCGTTTTTTCGTTCTAGAACATCAAAAAAAACATTTTCCTAGCCTATGTTGCCTAAAAAAAAAAGTTGGAAAAATGGCCATTTTTGGACCAAAACCATGGGTTAACCCCTTTGGAAAAATGTCAATTTTTGGACTTTTTGGACTTCTTGTTTTTATAGCCTAGAAAGGCGTTTTTTCGTTCTAGAATATCATAAAAGACATTTTCCTAGCCTATATTGCCTAAAAAAAAAAAGTTGGAAAAATGGCCATTTTTGGACCAAAACCATGGGTTAACCCCTTTGGAAAAATGTCAATTTTTGGACTTTTTGGACTTCTTGTTTTTATAGCCTAGACAGGCGTTTTTTCGTTCTAGAATATCATAAAAGACATTTTCCTAGCCTATATTGCCTAAAAAAAAAAAGTTGGAAAATGGCCATTTTTGGACCAAAACCATGGGTTAACCCCTTTGGAAAAATGTCAATTTTTGGACTTTTTGGACTTCTTGTTTTTATAGCCTAGAAAAGCGTTTTTTCGTTCTAGAATATCATAAAAGACATTTTCCTAGCCTATATTGCCTAAAAAAAAAAAGTTGGAAAAATGGTCATTTTTGGACCAAAACCATGGGTTAACCCCTTTGGAAAAATGTCAATTTTTGGACTTTTTGGACTTCTTGTTTTTATAGCCTAGAAAGGCGTTTTTTCGTTCTAGAATATCATAAAAGACATTTTCCTAGCCTATATTGCCTAAAAAAAAAAAGTTGGAAAATGGCCATTTTTGGACCAAAACCATGGGTTAACCCCTTTGGAAAAATGTCAATTTTTGGACTTTTTGGACTTCTTGTTTTTATAGCCTAGAAAGGCGTTTTTTCGTTCTAGAATATCATAAAAGACATTTTCCTAGCCTATATTGCCTAAAAAAAAAAAGTTGGAAAAGTGGTCATTTTTGGACCAAAACCATGGGTTAACCCCTTTGGAAAAATGTCAATTTTTGGACTTTTTGGACTTCTGGTTTTTATAGCCTAGAAAGGCGTTTTTTCGTTCTAGAATATCATAAAAGACATTTTCCTAGCCTATATTGCCTAAAAAAAAAAAGTTGGAAAAATGGTCATTTTTGGACCAAAACCATGGGTTAACCCCTTTGGAAAAATGTCAATTTTTGGACTTTTTGCACTTCTTGTTTTTATAGCCTAGAAAGGCGTTTTTTCGTTCTAGAATATCATAAAAGACATTTTCCTAGCCTATATTGCCTAAAAAAAAAAAGTTGGAAAATGGCCATTTTTGGACCAAAACCATGGGTTAACCCCTTTGGAAAAATGTCAATTTTTGGACTTTTTGGACTTCTTGTTTTTATAGCCTAGAAAGGCGTTTTTTCGTTCTAGAATATCATAAAAGACATTTTCCTAGCCTATATTGCCTAAAAAAAAAAAGTTGGAAAAATGGCCATTTTTGGACCAAAACCATGGGTTAACCCCTTTGGAAAAATGTCAATTTTTGGACTTTTTGGACTTCTTGTTTTTATAGCCTAGAAAGGCGTTTTTTCGTTCTAGAATATCATAAAAGACATTTTCCTAGCCTATATTGCCTAAAAAAAAAAAAGTTGGAAAAATGGCCATTTTTGGACCAAAACCATGGGTTAACCCCTTTGGAAAAATGTCAATTTTTGGACTTTTTGGACTTCTGGTTTTTATAGCCTAGAAAGGCGTTTTTTCGTTCTAGAATATCATAAAAGACATTTTCCTAGCCTATATTGCCTAAAAAAAAAAAGTTGGAAAAATGGTCATTTTTGGACCAAAACCATGGGTTAACCCCTTTGGAAAAATGTCAATTTTTGGACTTTTTGGACTTCTTGTTTTTATAGCCTAGAAAGGCGTTTTTTCGTTCTAGAATATCATAAAAGACATTTTCCTAGCCTATATTGCCTAAAAAAAAAAAGTTGGAAAAATGGTCATTTTTGGACCAAAACCATGGGTTAACCCCTTTGGAAAAATGTCAATTTTTGGACTTTTTGCACTTCTTGTTTTTATAGCCTAGAAAGGCGTTTTTTCGTTCTAGAATATCATAAAAGACATTTTCCTAGCCTATATTGCCTAAAAAAAAAAAGTTGGAAAATGGCCATTTTTGGACCAAAACCATGGGTTAACCCGTTTGGAAAAATGTCAATTTTTGGACTTTTTGGACTTCTTGTTTTTATAGCCTAGAAAGGCGTTTTTTCGTTCTAGAATATCATAAAAGACATTTTCCTAGCCTATATTGCCTAAAAAAAAAAAAACTTTGAAAAATGGCCATTTTTGGACCAAAACCATGGGTTAACCCCTTTGGAAAAATGTCAATTTTTGGACTTTTTGGACTTCTTGTTTTTATAGCCTAGAAAGGCGTTTTTTCGTTCTAGAATATCATAAAAGACATTTTCCTAGCCTATATTGCCTAAAAAAAAAAAGTTGGAAAAATGGCCATTTTTGGACCAAAACCATGGGTTAACCCCTTTGGAAAAAATGTCAATTTTTGGACTTTTTGGACTTCTTGTTTTTATAGCCTAGAAAGGCGTTTTTTCGTTCTAGAATATCATAAAAGACATTTTCCTAGCCTATATTGCCTAAAAAAAAAAAGTTGGAAAAATGGCCATTTTTGGACCAAAACAATGGGTTAACCCCTTTGGAAAAATGTCAATTTTTGGACTTTTTGGACTCCTTGTTTTTATAGCCTAGAGATGCGTTTTTTCGTTCTAGAATAGCATAAAAGACATTTTCCTAGCCTATATTGCCTAAAAAAAAAAAGTTGGAAAAATGGCCATTTTTGGACCAAAACAATGGGTTAACCCCTTTGGAAAAATGTCAATTTTTGGACTTTTTGGACTTCTTGTTTTTATAGCCTAGAAAGGCGTTTTTTCGTTCTAGAATATCATAAAAGACATTTTCCTAGCCTATATTGCCTAAAAAAAAAAAGTTGGAAAAATGGTCATTTTTGGACCAAAACCATGGGTTAACCCCTTTGGAAAAATGTCAATTTTTGGACTTTTTGGACTTCTTGTTTTTATAGCCTAGAAAGGCGTTTTTTCGTTCTAGAATATCAAAAAAAACATTTTCCTAGCCTATGTTGCCTAAAAAAAAAAGTTGGAAAAATGGCCATTTTTGGACCAAAACCATGGGTTAACCCCTTTGGAAAAATGTCAATTTTTGGACTTTTTGGACTTCTTGTTTTTATAGCCTAGAAAGGCGTTTTTTCGTTCTAGAATATCATAAAAGACATTTTCCTAGCCTATATTGCCTAAAAAAAAAAAGTTGGAAAAATGGCCATTTTTGGACCAAAACCATGGGTTAACCCCTTTGGAAAAATGTCAATTTTTGGACTTTTTGGACTTCTTGTTTTTATAGCCTAGAAAGGCGTTTTTTCGTTCTAGAATATCATAAAAGACATTTTCCTAGCCTATATTGCCTAAAAAAAAAAAGTTGGAAAAATGGTCATTTTTGGACCAAAACCATGGGTTAACCCCTTTGGAAAAATGTCAATTTTTGGACTTTTTGGACTTCTTGTTTTTATAGCCTAGAAAGGCGTTTTTTCGTTCTAGAATATCATAAAAGACATTTTCCTAGCCTATATTGCCTAAAAAAAAAAAGTTGGAAAATGGCCATTTTTGGACCAAAACCATGGGTTAACCCCTTTGGAAAAATGTCAATTTTTGGACTTTTTGGACTTCTTGTTTTTATAGCCTAGAAAGGCGTTTTTTCGTTCTAGAATATCATAAAAGACATTTTCCTAGCCTATATTGCCTAAAAAAAAAAAGTTGGAAAAATGGCCATTTTTGGACCAAAACAATGGGTTAACCCCTTTGGAAAAATGTCAATTTTTGGACTTTTTGGACTTCTTGTTTTTATAGCCTAGAGATGCGTTTTTTCGTTCTAGAATATCATAAAAGACATTTTCCTAGCCTATATTGCCTAAAAAAAAAAAGTTGGAAAAATGGCTATTTTTGGACCAAAACCATGGGTTAACCCCTTTGGAATAATGTCAATTTTTGGACTTTTTGGACTTCTTGTTTTTATAGCCTAGAAAGGCGTTTTTTCGTTCTAGAATATCATAAAAGACATTTTCCTAGCCTATATTACCTAAAAAAAAAAAGTTGGAAAAATGGCCATTTTTAGACCAAAACCATGGGTTAACCCCTTTGGAAAAATGTCAATTTTTGGACGTTTTGGACTTCTTGTTTTTATAGCCTAGAAAGGCGTTTTTTCGTTCTAGAACATCATAAAAGACATTTTCCTAGCCTATATTGCCTAAAAAAAAAAAGTTGGAAAAATGGCCATTTTTGGACCAAAACCATGGGTTAACCCCTTTGGAAAAATGTCAATTTTTGGACTTTTTGGACTTCTTGTTTTTATAGCCTAGAAAGGCGTTTTTTCGTTCTAGAATATCATAAAAGACATTTTCCTAGCCTATATTGCCTAAAAAAAAAAAGTTGGAAAAATGGTCATTTTTGGACCAAAACCATGGGTTAACCCCTTTGGAAAAATGTCAATTTTTGGACTTTTTGGACTTCTTGTTTTTATAGCCTAGAAAGGCGTTTTTTCGTTCTAGAATATCATAAAAGACATTTTCCTAGCCTATATTGCCTAAAAAAAAAAAGTTGGAAAATGGCCATTTTTGGACCAAAACCATGGGTTAACCCCTTTGGAAAAATGTCAATTTTTGGACTTTTTGGACTTCTTGTTTTTATAGCCTAGAAAGGCGTTTTTTCGTTCTAGAATATCATAAAAGACATTTTCCTAGCCTATATTGCCTAAAAAAAAAAAGTTGGAAAAATGGTCATTTTTGGACCAAAACCATGGGTTTGGAAAAATGTCAATTTTTGGACTTTTTGGACTTCTTGTTTTTATAGCCTAGAAAGGCGTTTTTTCGTTCTAGAATATCATAAAAGACATTTTCCTAGCCTATATTGCCTAAAAAAAAAAAAACTTTGAAAAATGGCCATTTTTGGACCAAAACCATGGGTTAACCCCTTTGGAAAAATGTCAATTTTTGGACTTTTTGGACTTCTTGTTTTTATAGCCTAGAAAGGCGTTTTTTCGTTCTCGAATATCGTCAAAGACGTTTACCTGGCCTATATTGCCTTACAAAAAAGGTTGGAAAAATGGCCATTTTTGGACCAAAACCATGGGTTAACCCCTTTGGAAAAATGTGAATTTTTGGACTTTTTGGACTTCTTGTTTTTATAGCCTAGAAACGCGTTTTTTCGTTCTAGAATATCATAAAAGACATTTTCCTAGCCTATATTACCTAAAAAAAAAATGTCAATTTTTGGACTTTTTGGACTTCTTATTTTTATAGCCTAGAAAGGCGTTTTTTCGTTCTAGAATATCATAAAAGACATTTTCCTAGCCTATATTACCTAAAAAAAAAAGTTGGAAAAATGGCCATTTTTGGACCAAAACCATGGGTTAACCCCTTTGGAAAAATGTCAATGTTTGGACTTTTTGGACTTCTTGTTTTTATAGCCTAGAAAGGCGTTTTTTCGTTCTAGAATATCATAAAAGACATTTTCCTAGGCTATATTGCCTAAAAAAAAAAAAGTTGGAAAAATGGCCATTTTTGGACCAAAACCATGGGTTAACCCCTTTGGAAAAATGTGAATTTTTGGACTTTTTGGACTTCTTGTTTATATAGCCTAGAAAGGCGTTTTTTCGTTCTAGAATATCATAAAAGACATTTTCCTAGCCTATAGTGCCTAAAAAAAAAGTGTTGGAAAAATGGCCATTTTTGGACCAAAACCATGGAAAAATGTCAATTTTTGGATTTTTTGGACTTCTTGTTTTTATAGCCTAGAAAGGCGTTTTTTCGTTCTAGAATATCATAAAAGACATTTTCCTAGCCTATATTGCCTAAAAAAAAAAAAGTTGGAAAAATGGCCATTTTTGGACCAAAACCATGGGTTAACCTCTTTGGAAAAATGTCAATTTTTGGACTTTTTGGACTTCTTGTTTTTATAGCCTAGAAAGGCGTTTTTTCGTTCTCGAATATCGTCAAAGACGTTTACCTGGCCAATATTGCCTTACAAAAAAGGTTGGAAAAGTGGCCATTTTTGGACCAAAACCATGGGTTAACCCCTTTGGAAAAATGTCAATTTTTGGACCTTTTGGACTTCTTGTTTTTATAGGCTAGAAAGGCGTTTTTTCGTTCTAGAATATCATAAAAGACATTTTCCTAGCCTATATTACCTAAAAAAAAAATGTCAATTTTTGGACTTTTTGGACTTCTTATTTTTATAGCCTAGAAAGGCGTTTTTTCGTTCTAGAATATCATAAAAGACATTTTCCTAGCCTATATTACCTAAAAAAAAAAGTTGGAAAAATGGCCATTTTTGGACCAAAACCATGGGTTAACCCCTTTGGAAAAATGTCAATTTTTGGACTTTTTGGACCTCTTGTTTTTATAGCCTAGAAAGGCATTTTTTCGTTCTAGAATATCATAAAAGACATTTTCCTAGGCTATATTGCCTAAAAAAAAAAAAGTTGGAAGAATGGCCATTTTTGGACCAAAACCATGGGTTAACCCCTTTGGAAAAATGTCAATTTTTGGACTTTTTGGACTTCTTATTTTTATAGCCTAGAAAGGCGTTTTTTTCGTTCTAGAATATCATAAAAGACATTTTCCTAGCCTATAGTGCCTAAAAAAAAAGTGTTGGAAAAATGGCCATTTTTGGACCAAAACCATGGGTTAACCCCTTTGGAAAAATGTCAATTTTTGGACGTTTTGGACTTCTTGTTTTTATAGCCTAGAAAGTCGTGTTTTCGTTCTACAATATCATAAAAGACATTTTCCTAGCCTATATTGCTTAAAAAAAAGTAGGAAAAATGGCCATTTTTGGACCAAAACCATGGGTTAACCCCTTTGGAAAAATGTCAATTTTTGGACTTTTTGGACTTCTTGTTTTTATAGCCTAGAAAGGCGTTTTTTCGTTCTAGAATATCATAAAAGACATTTTCCTAGCCTATATTGCCTAAAAAAACAAAAGTTGGAAAAATGGCTATTTTTGGACCAAAACCATGGGTTAACCCCTTTGGAAAAATGTCAATTTTTGGACTTTTTGGACTTCTTGTTTTTATAGCCTAGAAAGGCGTTTTTTCGTTCTAGAATATCATAAAAGACATTTTCCTAGCCTATATTGCCTAAAAAAAAAAAGTTGGAAAAATGGTCATTTTTGGACCAAAACCATGGGTTTGGAAAAATGTCAATTTTTGGACTTTTTGGACTTCTTGTTTTTATAGCCTAGAAAGGCGTTTTTTCGTTCTAGAATATCATAAAAGACATTTTCCTAGCCTATATTGCCTAAAAAAAAAAAAACTTTGAAAAATGGCCATTTTTGGACCAAAACCATGGGTTAACCCCTTTGGAAAAATGTCAATTTTTGGACTTTTTGGACTTCTTGTTTTTATAGCCTAGAAAGGCGTTTTTTCGTTCTCGAATATCGTCAAAGACGTTTACCTGGCCTATATTGCCTTACAAAAAAGGTTGGAAAAATGGCCATTTTTGGACCAAAACCATGGGTTAACCCCTTTGGAAAAATGTGAATTTTTGGACTTTTTGGACTTCTTGTTTTTATAGCCTAGAAACGCGTTTTTTCGTTCTAGAATATCATAAAAGACATTTTCCTAGCCTATATTACCTAAAAAAAAAATGTCAATTTTTGGACTTTTTGGACTTCTTATTTTTATAGCCTAGAAAGGCGTTTTTTCGTTCTAGAATATCATAAAAGACATTTTCCTAGCCTATATTACCTAAAAAAAAAAGTTGGAAAAATGGCCATTTTTGGACCAAAACCATGGGTTAACCCCTTTGGAAAAATGTCAATGTTTGGACTTTTTGGACTTCTTGTTTTTATAGCCTAGAAAGGCGTTTTTTCGTTCTAGAATATCATAAAAGACATTTTCCTAGGCTATATTGCCTAAAAAAAAAAAAGTTGGAAAAATGGCCATTTTTGGACCAAAACCATGGGTTAACCCCTTTGGAAAAATGTGAATTTTTGGACTTTTTGGACTTCTTGTTTATATAGCCTAGAAAGGCGTTTTTTCGTTCTAGAATATCATAAAAGACATTTTCCTAGCCTATAGTGCCTAAAAAAAAAGTGTTGGAAAAATGGCCATTTTTGGACCAAAACCATGGAAAAATGTCAATTTTTGGATTTTTTGGACTTCTTGTTTTTATAGCCTAGAAAGGCGTTTTTTCGTTCTAGAATATCATAAAAGACATTTTCCTAGCCTATATTGCCTAAAAAAAAAAAAGTTGGAAAAATGGCCATTTTTGGACCAAAACCATGGGTTAACCTCTTTGGAAAAATGTCAATTTTTGGACTTTTTGGACTTCTTGTTTTTATAGCCTAGAAAGGCGTTTTTTCGTTCTCGAATATCGTCAAAGACGTTTACCTGGCCAATATTGCCTTACAAAAAAGGTTGGAAAAGTGGCCATTTTTGGACCAAAACCATGGGTTAACCCCTTTGGAAAAATGTCAATTTTTGGACCTTTTGGACTTCTTGTTTTTATAGGCTAGAAAGGCGTTTTTTCGTTCTAGAATATCATAAAAGACATTTTACTAGCCTATATTACCTAAAAAAAAAATGTCAATTTTTGGACTTTTTGGACTTCTTATTTTTATAGCCTAGAAAGGCGTTTTTTCGTTCTAGAATATCATAAAAGACATTTTCCTAGCCTATATTACCTAAAAAAAAAAGTTGGAAAAATGGCCATTTTTGGACCAAAACCATGGGTTAACCCCTTTGGAAAAATGTCAATTTTTGGACTTTTTGGACCTCTTGTTTTTATAGCCTAGAAAGGCATTTTTTCGTTCTAGAATATCATAAAAGACATTTTCCTAGGCTATATTGCCTAAAAAAAAAAAAGTTGGAAGAATGGCCATTTTTGGACCAAAACCATGGGTTAACCCCTTTGGAAAAATGTCAATTTTTGGACTTTTTGGACTTCTTATTTTTATAGCCTAGAAAGGCGTTTTTTCGTTCTAGAATATCATAAAAGACATTTTCCTAGCCTATAGTGCCTAAAAAAAAAGTGTTGGAAAAATGGCCATTTTTGGACCAAAACCATGGGTTAACCCCTTTGGAAAAATGTCAATTTTTGGACGTTTTGGACTTCTTGTTTTTATAGCCTAGAAAGTCGTGTTTTCGTTCTACAATATCATAAAAGACATTTTCCTAGCCTATATTGCTTAAAAAAAAGTAGGAAAAATGGCCATTTTTGGACCAAAACCATGGGTTAACCCCTTTGGAAAAATGTCAATTTTTGGACTTTTTGGACTTCTTGTTTTTATTGCCTAGAAAGTCGTTTTCTCGTTCTAGAATATCATAAAACACATTTTCCTAGCCTATATTGCCTAAAAAAAAAAGTTGGAAAAATGGCCATTTTTGGACCAAAACCATGGAAAAATGTGAATTTTTGGACTTTTTGGACTTCTTGTTTTTATAGCCTAGAAAGGCGTTTTTTCGTTCTAGAATATCATAAAAGACATTTTCCAAGCCTATATTGCCTAAAAAAAAAAAGTTGGAAAAATGGCCATTTTTGGACCAAAACCATGGGTTAACCCCTTTGGAAAAATGTCAATTTTTGGACTTTTTGGACTTCTTGTTTTTATAGCCTAGAAAGGCGTTTTTTCGTTCTAGAATATCATAAAAGACATTTTCCTAGCCTATATTGCCTAAAAAAACAAAAGTTGGAAAAATGGCTATTTTTGGACCAAAACCATGGGTTAACCCCTTTGGAAAAATGTCAATTTTTGGACTTTTTGGACTTCTTGTTTTTATAGCCTAGAAAGGCGTTTTTTCGTTCTAGAATTATCATAAAAGACATTTTCCTAGCCTATATTGCCTAAAAAAAAAAAAGTTGGAAAAATGGCCATTTTTGGACCAAAACCATGGGTTAACCTCTTTGGAAAAATGTCAATTTTTGGACTTTTTGGACTTCTTGTTTTTATAGCCTAGAAAGGCGTTTTTTCGTTCTCGAATACCGTCAAAGACGTTTACCTGGCCTATATTGCCTTACAAAAAAGGTTGGAAAAATGGCCATTTTTGGACCAAAACCATGGGTTAACCCCCTTGGAAAAATGTCAATTTTTGGACCTTTTGGACTTCTTGTTTTTATAGCCTAGAAAGGCGTTTTTTTCGTTCTAGAATATCATAAAAGACATTTTCCTAGCCTATATTACCTAAAAAAAAAATATCAATTTTTGGACTTTTTGGACTTCTTATTTTTATAGCCTAGAAATGCGTTTTTTCGTTCTAGAATATCATAAAAGACATTTTCCTAGCCTATATTGCCTAAAAAAAAAAAGTTGGAAAAATGGCCATTTTTGGACCAAAACCATGGGTTAACCCCTTTGGAAAAATGTCAATTTTTGGACTTTTTGGACTTTTTGTTGTTATAGCCTAGAAAGGGGTTTTTTTTGTTCTAGAATATCATAAAAGACATTTTCCTAGGCTATATTGCCTAAAAAAAAAAAGTTGGAAAAATGGTCATTTTTGGACCAAAACCATGGGTTAACCCCTTTGGAAAAATGTCAATTTTTGGACTTTTTGGACTTCTTGTTTTTATAGCCTAGAAAGGCGTTTTTTCGTTCTAGAATATCATAAAAGACATTTTCCTAGCCTATATTGCCTAAAAAAAAAAGGTTGGAAAATGGCCATTTTTGGACCAAAACCATGGGTTAACCCCTTTGGAAAAATGTCAATTTTTGGACTTTTTGGACTTCTTGTTTTTATAGCCTAGAAAGGCGTTTTTTCGTTCTAGAATATCATAAAAGACATTTTCCTAGCCTATATTGCCTAAAAAAAAAAACTTGGAAAAAAGGCCATTTTTTGACCAAAACCATGGGTTAACCCCTTTGGAAAAATGTCAATTTTTGGACTTTTTGGACTTCTTGTTTTTATAGCCTAGAAAGGCATTTTTTCGTTCTAGAATATCATAAAAGACATTTTCCTAGCCTATATTGCCTAAAAAAAAAAAGTTGGAAAAATGGCCATTTTTGGACCAAAACCATGGGTTAACCCCTTTGGAAAAATGTCAATTTTTGGACTTTTTGGACTTCTTGTTTTTATAGCCTAGAAAGGCGTTTTTTCGTTCTAGAATATCATAAAAGACATTTTCCTAGCCTATATTGCCTAAAAAAAAAAAGTTGGAAAAATGGTCATTTTTGGACCAAAACCATGGGTTAACCCCTTTGGAAAAATGTCAATTTTTGGACTTTTTGGACTTCTTGTTTTTATAGCCTAGAAAGGCGTTTATTCGTTCTAGAATATCATAAAAGACATTTTCCTAGCCTATATTGCCTAAAAAAAAAAAGTTGGAAAAATGGCCATTTTTGGACCAAAACCATGGGTTAACCCCCTTGGAAAAATGTCAATTTTTGGACTTTTTGGACTTCTTGTTTTTATAGGCTAGAAAGGCGTTTTTTCGTTCTAGAATATCATAAAAGATATTTTCCTAGCCTATATTGCCTAAAAAAAAAACAGTTGGAAAAATGGCCATTTTTGGACCAAAACCATGGGTTAACCCGTTTGGAAAAATGTCAATTTTTGGACTTTTTGGACTTCTTGTTTTTATAGCCTAGAAAGGCGTTTTTTCGTTCTAGAATATCATAAAAGACATTTTCCAAGCCTATATTGCCTAAAAAAAAAAGTTGGAAAAATGGCCATTTTTGGACCAAAACAATGGGTTAACCCCTTTGGAAAAATGTCAATTTTTGGACTTTTTGGACTTCTTGTTTTTTAGCCTAGAAAGGCGTTTTTTCGTTCTAGAATATCATAAAAGACATTTTCCTAGCCTATATTGCCTAAAAAAAAAAACTTGGAAAAAAGGCCATTTTTTGACCAAAACCATGGGTTAACCCCTTTGGAAAAATGTCAATTTTTGGACTTTTTGGACTTCTTGTTTTTATAGCCTAGAAAGGCATTTTTTCGTTCTAGAATATCATAAAAGACATTTTCCTAGCCTATATTGCCTAAAAAAAAAAAGTTGGAAAAATGGCCATTTTTGGACCTAAACCATGGGTTAACCCCTTTGGAAAAATGTCACTTTTTCGACTTTTTTAACTTGTTGTTTAATAGGCTAGGAAGGCGTTTATTCGTTGTAGAATATCGTAAGAAACATTTTCCAGGCCTATATTGCCTAAAAAAAAAAAGTTGGAAAAATGGCCATTTTTGGACCTAAACCATTGGTTAACCTTTTTGAAAATATGTCAATTTTTGGGCCTTTTAAACTGCTAGTTTTTATAGCCTAGAAAGACGTGTTTCCGTTCTAGAATATTGTCAGACACATTTTCCACGCCTATATTGCCTAAAAAAAAAAGGTGGAAAAATGGCCATATTTGGACCAAAACCATGGGTTAACCCCTTTGGAAAAATGGCAATTTTTGGGCTTTTTAAACTCCTAGTTTTTAAAGCCTAGAAAGGCGTCTTTCCGTTCTAGAATATCGTCAGACACATTTTCCGGGCCTATATTGCTTAAAAAATATCAGAAAAATGGCCATTTTTGGACCAAAACCATGGCTTAACCCCTTTGGAAAAATGTCAATTTTTCGACTTTTTGAAACTGTTGTTTTTATAGCCTAGAAAGGCGCTTTCTTCTTCTAGAATATCGTAAAAGACATTTTCCTGGCCTATGTTGCTTAAAAGAAAAAGTTGGAAAAATAGCCATTTTTGGACCAAAAATGTCAATTTTTCGACCTTTTTAAACTTTTGTTTTTATAGCCTAGAAAGGCGTTTTGTCCTTCTAGAATATCGTAAAAGACATTTTCCTGGCCTATATTGCCTAAAAGGAAAAGTTGGAAAAATATACATTTTTGGACCAAAATTATGGGTTAACCCCTTTTAGAAAAATGTCAATTTTTCGACTTTTTGAACTTCTCGTTTTTATAGCCTAAAAAGTCGTTTCTTCCTTCTAGAATATCGTAAAAGACATTTTTCTGGCCTATATTGCCTAAAAAAAAAAAGTTGGAAAGATGTCCATTTTTGGACCAAAACCATGGGTTAACCCTTTGCAAAAATGTCAATTTTTCGACTTTTTGAAACTCTCGTTTTTATAGCCTTAAAAGGCGTTTTTTCGTTTTTGAATATCGTAAAAGACGTTTACCCGGCCTATATTGCCTAACAAAAAAAGTTGGAAAAATGGCCATTTTTGGACCCAAACCATGGGTTAACCCCTTTGCAAAAATGTCAATTTTTCGACTTCTTGAACTTTTTTTCTTTATGGTCTAAAAAGGCGTTTTTTCCTTCTAGAATATCGTAAAAGTCATTTTTTTGGCCTATATTGCCTAAAAAAAAAAGTTGGAAAAATGGCCATTTTTGGACCAAAACTTTGGTTTAACGCCTTTGGAAAAATGTCAATTTTTCGGCTTTTTAAACGTTTAGTTTTTATAGCGTAGAAAGGCGTTTGTTTGTTTTAGAATATCGTAAGAGACATTTTTCAGGGCTTTATTGCCTAAAAAAAAGTTGGAAAAATGGCCATTTTTGGGCGAAAACCATGGGTTAACCTCTTTGGAAAAATGTCAATTTTTCGACTTTTTGAACTTCTTTTTTCTATAGCCTAGAAAGGCGTTTTTTCTTTCTAGAATATCGTAAAAGACATTTTCCTGGCCTATATTGCCTAAAACTAGTATTAGAAAAATGGCCATTTTTTGGACCTAAACCATGGGTTAACCCCTTTGGAAAAATGTCAATTTTTCGTCTTTTTAAACTTCTCGTTTTTATAGCCTAGAAAGGCGTTTTTTCTTTCTAGAATATCGTAAGAGACATTATGTAGGCCTATGTTGCCTAAAAAAAAAAAAGTTGGAAAAATGGCCATTTTTGGACCAAAACCATGGGTTAACCCCTTTGGAAAAATGTCAATTTTTCGACTTTTTGATCTTCTTTTTTTTATAGCCTAGAAAGGCCTTTTTTAGTTCTCGAATATCGTAAGAGACATTTTCCAGGCCTATATTGCCGAAAGAAAGAAAGTTGGAATAATGGGCATTTTTGGACCAAAACGTTGGGTTAACGCCTTTGGAAAAATGTCAATTTTTCGGCTTTTTAAACTTTTAGTTTTTATAGCGTAGAAAGACGTCTTTTCGTTCTAGAATATTGTAAGAGACATTTTCCAGGCCTTTTATAGCCTAGAAAGGCGTTTTTTTGCTTCCAGAATATCGTAAAAGACATTTTCCTGGCCTATATTGCTTAAAAAAAATATTAGAAAAATGGCCATTTTTGGACCAAAACCATGGGTTAACCCCTTTGCAAAAATGCCAATTTTTGGACTTTTTGAACTTTTTGTTTTTATAGCCTAGAAAGGGTTTTTTTTGTTCTAGGATATCGTAAAAGACATTTTCCTGGCCTATATTGCCTAAAAAAAATGTTAGAAAAATGGCCATTTTTTTTAACCCCTTTGGAAAAATGCCAATTTTTCGACTTTTTTGTACTTCTTGATTTTATAGCCTAGATAGTTATTTTTTTTCTAGAGTATCGTAAAAGACGTTTTACTGGCCTATATTGCCAAAAAGAAAAACATGGAAAAATGGCCAATTTTTGACCAAAACCATAGACTAACTCCTTTTGAAAAAATGTGAATTTTTTGGAGTTGGGCACTTCTTGTTTTTATAGCCTAGAAAGGTGTTTTTTCGTTCTAGACTATCGTAAAACTAGACGTTATGGGAGACATAATGTAATTTATGGCAAGAGATGATACTCACATGATAACTCGCTAGGTGCGGCTGTACCAGGTACTGCCAATTAGGTTATAGGGCGGTGTGAGGGTTAAGTAGGTATATAGAGGTATTTCCCCAGGAATTCTTCCTTCTCTCCCTTGTCATCGACTCGGTCAGATCTCGAGAAAAATCTTTCCCTCCTTCTTCCCTTTCACCTGCCTGCGGGTTATTATTGTTCACGGTATTTTCACTTTTTTTTTTTTTTCATTTTCTTAAATTCTTTGGACTTTTTGCACTTCTTGTTTTTAAAGCCTAGAAAGGTGCTTTTGCGTTCTAGAGTATCATAAAAGATATTTTGCTGGCCTATATTGCCGGAAATATAAAGATGGAAAAATGGCCAATTTTTGCCCAAAACCATGGACTAACCCTAGATTTTTCTAAAGGGGTTAGTCAATGGTTTTGGTCAAAAATTGGCCGTTTTTTCGTTGCACACTATCGTGGAAGACATTTTGCTGGCTTATAGTGCCTGAAATAAAAAGATTGAAAAATGGCCAATTTTTGACCAAAACGATAAACTAACCCCTTTGGAAAAATCTCAAGTTTTCGACTTTTTGTACTTCTTGATTTTATAGCCTAAAAGGCGGTTTTTCGTCCTGGACTATCGTATAAGACGTTTTGCCTATATTGCCGAAAATTAATAAAAAGATGGAAAAATGGCCAATTTTTGACCAAAACAATGGATTAACCCCTTTGGAAAAATCTCAATTTTTCGACTTGGACTTCTTGATTTTATAGCCTAGAAAGGCATTTTTTTCTAGACTACCTTAAAAGACGGTTTATTGGCCTATATTGCCAAAAAGAAAAAGATGGAAAATGACCAATTTTTGACCAAAACCATGGACTAACCCCTTTGGAAAAATCTCAATTTTACGACTTTTTGTATTTCTTGTCTTTATAGCCTAGACAGGCGTTTTTGCGTTCTAGACTATCCTAGAACACATTTTCCTGTCCTATATTGCCTTAAATAAATAGATAGAAAAATAGCCAATTTTTGACCGAAACGATGGACTAACCCCTTTGGAAAAATCTCCATTTTTCTCATAGGTGTTTTTGTGGGAAATCTAGCCACAAAAAATTCCTTTTTTGATATTCTGGGTAGAAGAGAATAGTTTTTAGACTGAAATAGTAAAGTTTGAAAAAAGTCCAGAAATATCGAAAATTTGCAAATGGGTTAGTCCATGGCTTTTTTCAAAAAATAGCCCTTTTTCTCATATATGTTTTTGTGGGAAATCTAGCCACAAAAGATCGTTTTGTGATATTCTGGATAGAAAAGAATGCTTTTTAGACCGGAATAGTAAAGTTTAAAAAAAGTCCAACAAATCAAAAATTTGCAAAGGGGTTAGTCCAAGGGTTTTGTCAAAAAATCGCCCTTTTTCTCATAGTCGTTTTTCTGGGAAATCTAACCACAAAATGTCATTTTTTTTATATTCTGAATACAAAAGGATCCTTTTTAGACCGGAATAGTAAATTGGGAAAAAAAGTTAAAAAAATCGAGAATTTTCAAAGGGGTTAGTCCATGATTTTTGACAAAAAGTCTCCATTTTTCTCATAGGTGTTTTCGTGGGAAATCTAGCCACAAAAAATCGTTTTTTGATATTCTGGATGGAAAATAATGGTTTTAAGACCGGAATAGTAATGTTTGAGAAAAGTTTATAAAATGGAAAATTTGCAACGGGGTTAGTCCATGGTTTTTGTCAAAAATCGACCTTTTTTTCATGTGTGTTTTGTTGGGAAATCGAGCCACAAAAGATCGTTTTTTATATTCTAGATAGAAAAAGAATGCTTTTTAGACGGGAATAGCAAAGTTTGAAAAAAGTCCAAAAAATCGAAAATTTGCAAAGGGGTTAGTCCATGGTTTTTGTCAAAAAATCAACCTTTTTCTTACATGTGTTTTTTTGGAAAATCTAGCCAGAATAGTTCGCTTTTTGATATTCTGGAGAGAAAAGAATACGTTTTAGACCGGAATAGTAAATTTTGAAAAAAGTCCAAGAAATCGAAAATTTTTAAGGGTTAGTCCATGGTTTTTGTCAAAAAATCAACCTTTTTGCTTACATGTGTTTTTTGGAAAATCTAGCCAGAATAGTTCGCTTTTTGATATTCTGGAGAGAAAAGAATACGTTTAAGACCGGAATAGTAAATTTTGAAAAAAGTCCAAGAAATCGAAAATTTTTAAGGGGTTAGTCCACGGTTTTTGTCAAAAAATCGACGTTTTTTTTACACCTGTATTTTAGGGAAATCTAGCCACAAAAGATCGTTTTATGATATTCTGGATAGAAGAGAATGATTTTTAGACCGCAATAGTAAAGTTTGAAACAAGTGCAAAAAATCATGGTTTTTGGCCAAAAATCGACCTTTTTCTCATGTGCGTTTGTTTGGGAAATCTAGCCACAAAAGATCGTTTTTTGATATTCTGGATAGAAAAGAATGCTTTTTAGACCGGAATATTAATGTTTGAAAAAAGTCCAAAAAATCGAAAATTTGCAAAGGGGTTAGTCCATGGTTTTTGTCAAAAATCGACGTTTTTCTTATGTGTGTTTTTTTGGGAAATCTAGCCACAAAGGATACTTTTTTGATATTCTAAATAGAAAAGAATGCTTTTTAGATCGTAATTGGGAAGTTTGAAAAAAGTGCAAAAAATGGAATATGCATTTTTTGGCCGAAACTATGGGTTATATCGATATTTTTTATAGTAGAATACTTTTAAAGACAATGTTACAGACTGTTTTGACCGAAACTACGAAATGGAAAAAGGACTCTTTTTAGTCAAAACCATGGATTAACCCCTTTAGAAAAATCCAGCTTATACGAGCGACATTTTTAACGCTGGGAAATACTTGTTTTTCAGGTAAAACATATTTAAAAACGATTTTATAGACTATTTTGACCGAAACTACGAAATGGCAAAAATGACAGTTTTTGGCCAAAACTATGGGTTAACCTAGCCTGAAATTCATCCGATTGCTTCGAGTCGTTTTCTCCTCTCAACAACGTCTGAATCGACCGGCCGTTAATGCCGTCCAGTGACGTCATTCACTACCCGAAAACTGGGTAGTGATTTTGATTGGTTGATTGTCTTAACATTCGCATAATTATGAAAAATTTTAGCGGGATTGTCGCTTGATATTCAGCGGATCGCATCCCTGGCAGTCTTTCGTTTAGTTCAAACATTTCGATAAGCTTAATCTTTATCTTAAACAGCAAAATTGCCCTTGTCTTCGAAACTGAAATGCTAAATTGAACTGCGAATGAAGAACCATTGCGGAGAGTCGGTAGGTTTTTCATTTAGAGCCGCTTTGTGGTTTCGGCGGCCGGTGATTTTGTTTACGCTACGTTTTCTGAGATCAATGTTATAATTCGACCTTCTTGCTATTTTCACCGTCAAGTGTAATGATTCTGTTAGGTTTTCTTTCTTGTCTCCCTGTTTTTTTTTTCTTCGTTAAGGACCAAATAGCTTCTTTTCAATTAAAGCAAATCATTGTGTTTTTGAACGAAGTGTTCCGTGTGTGTGTTTGTTTCATTGAGTGATTGCGACCGAGTTTGATTATAGAATTTAGCACAACCGGTTCAGCGTTGTACTGCACGCAGTTGATAGTTTGAACGATCGAAAAAAATAAAGCCGTTCTATATCATCCAGGCATTTCCAAACGATACTTCTCGGTTCGCCACTTGAAAATCGTGTTTTACTGTTTGCATGAATTAAAGCAAAGGTCAAGTAGTAGTGACGTCGACGTCACTGTGCGGCATTAACGGCAGGTCGATTCAGACGTTACTGAGGGAGTAATAACGACTCAAAGTAATCGGATGAAATTCAGGCTAGGGTTAACCTTGTTAACAAATCCAATTTTTTTTGACTATATAAGATTGATATTTTTATAGTCTAGAAATGCTTGTTTTCTATGTAGAACATATTCAAAGACTATTTTGACCAAAAATACGAAATTAAAAAATGATCATTTTGGCCAAAACAACTGGTTAACCCCTTTGGAAAAATCCAATTTTTTGACCATGTAAGACGGATATTTTTTATAGTCTAGCAATGATTGTCTTGAAAACAGAAAATACTCAAAGACTATTTTACGGACTATTTTGACCGAAAATACGAAATGAAAAAAATAAGAATTTCTGGCCAAAACCATGGGTTAAGCCCTTTGGAAAAATGCGATATTTATATAGTCTAGAAATGCATGTTTTCTATGTAGAACATATTCAAAGACTATTTTACAGACTGTTTTGACCGAAAATACGAAATGGAAAAAATGGCAGTTTTTGGTGAAAACCATGGGTTAACCCCTTTGGAAAAATGCAATTTTTCGACTATATAAGATTGATATTATTAGTCTAGAATTGCTTGTTTTCTATGCAGAATACTTTTAAAGACTATTTTACAGACTTTTTGACCGAAAATACAAAATGGACAAAATGACAATTTTTGGCCAAAAACCATGGGTTTACCCCTTTGAAAAAATCCAATTTTGACTATATAAGATGGATATTTTTATAGTTTAGAAATTATTGTTTTCTATGTAGAACGTATTGAAAGACTATTTTATGGACTATTTTGACGGAAAATACAAAATCGAAGAAAATGACAATTTTTAGTTAAAACCATGGGTTAACCCCTTCGAAGAAATCTAATGTTTTGGCTATATAAGATGGATATTTTAATAGCGTTGAAATTCCTGTTTTTTATGTAGGACTTATTCAAAGACTATTTTATGGACTATTTTGACCGAAAATACGAAACAGAAAAAATGACAATTTTTTTGGCCAAAACGATGGGTTAACTCCTTTGGAAAAATCTCACTTTTCGACTATATAAGATCGATATCTTTATAGTCCAGAATTGCATGTGTTCTACGTAGAATACTTTCAGAGACTATTTTAAAGACTATTGTAAGAGAAGATACGAAATCGAAGAAAATGACAATTTTTGGTCAAAACCATGGATTATTATTACCCCTCTGGAAAAATCCAAGTTTTTGACCTCATGAGATGGATATTTTTATGGTCTAGAAATTCTTGTTTTCTATGTAGGACATACTCAAAAGAGTATTTTATGGACTATTTCGACCAAAAACACGAAATGGAAAAAAATGACAATTTTTGGGCACAATCATGGATAACGACTATAGACGATGGACATTTTTCTAGTCTAGAAATGCGTATGTCTATGTAGAATATATTCAAAGAGTGTTTTATGAACTAGTTTGGCTAAAAAAAAAAACAAATCTCGATATTTTTATGGGCCACAAAGACTTTTTTCATGACATTAACGAGTTCCTCTTTTAATTAGTTGGATAATCTTTCGGCGAAAACAGAAAATGGCGGCCCAGCATTGACATATACCCAATTTCCAATTTTGACGCAGAAACATGTGTTAACCCCTTTGGAAAAAAAACAAAACAAAAACAAACTGGTGGCTCTTACAACCGAAGTCTAAAATAAACTGTGAAAGACTTCCTTTGCGCTCTTGAACATTACTAAACATCATTTTTGACCACGCCTTTCTTTTCCAGTCAACATTACTTAACAGCATTAGTTAGTCCTTTGTTATCACACACTAAGACATATTTTGACCACAAATTAAAGGTTAACCCCTTTGGAAAAATTGAAGATTGCAACCGAGGGAATCGCACTGTCGAAAAACTGTAGAAAGCACTTCGTTTGCAATCTCAAACTCCACTAAACCTAAGTTGTTGGTCCATTTGCATCACAGCTACGGAAATAGCGATATTTAAAACGAGTTGAATCAAAATTAAAACCATGAAAATTTTCTAGGTGACTGAAGATGAACTCTCAAAACACTGACAGACGTACGTTTTGCGGGATTTTCAACCCTTCCATAGTCGTTTGCATTCCCATGCCCTTTTCCTACCTTAAAACACTGGTTTCACAAACAGCCTGAAGTTATGCAGTTATGTAGCCTTGAGAGGTCAGATTTCGTCGGAGAAACAACCGCAAGAAGAAAGCACAGCAACACAGATGCTCTATGCAAAATAAACAGCTCATCTCTATGCGCTCAAAATACAAAACTGAAGTTTTGAAATGATTGCACAACGCGCACTGACTCTACTGCAAGTAAAAACGAACAAAGTATCAAATACTATTCATAATTTTAATGATCGTTTATGAACGAATCTTAACTTTGAAATATAACCTTAACAATTACTTACCGTCATTACAAAATAGCTGCAAAATGTAATGTGAAGAAAAATAAGGCTTCTGTGATAATATAAAAATATGCCTGACTTTTAGGATCTTATTTTAAACTTGCTATTTTTACCTAAAAATACTCTTTGGTCTTTCAATCAAATAGGCCTTTTGCAATATTTGGTCACGTGATCACTCCACTGTAAAAAATGAAAACAATTTGTTTAGGTAAAACGATTTTAGCAGCAACTTAAAGCGCACATTAAAATCTGGTAACCTGTACATTCTTAGCCGTATAGTAGCGCTTGCAGGGACCTTCGATAATTAGGAGGACTTGTACGGTAAAACTCATAACTCTCGTTAGCCAGTCACGGTTGAATGGTTTTCCATACAAATTCTGGTAAGTTTTGAAATTTTCGAACTGTCGTAAAATCTTTCCTTTACGAATCACAGGGCTCAAATTTTCTGCTAGGAAAAAAAGGAAATTTGATCCTCGTAATGAGTAAGACAAGATATTGCGTCAGTTTGAAAATTTTTGAAATTTACAAAGATTTCTATGGAAAACCTCCTCACAGAGAGTGGATGGCAAGCGTTTTTTCCCATACAAATACTTTAAATTCTCAGTGGCCGTTGCAATCGCTACTTTTGAAAATATACGGCGGAAGATTAATAGTTTACGTAATTTTTGCATGCATACGTCATGCATCCTAAGCGAATTGTTTTCATGTCTACAGAAAGTTGGTCACGTGGCCAACTGGTACAAAAGGCTTATTACATCAAATATATTTTTATAAAGCTTTATATGAATATAATTTTGGTTTAGAGACTATAATTCATATATCATGTCCAATTAAAGATTGAGACCAAGCTAAATTCATCTATATTAAGCTGAGAACAAAGCAAAAAATACAAATAGAATCCTCTAGTTAAAAGTTTTCTTAATCTCTGAATGACGTGTATTATTTGAATAACAAAACTAACTATCTTCCTTGGCGCTGTTCACTTTCCAGTCACCATAAAAAGTGATTTTCGGGTTTCCTTGACCAACGCCCTGGGCATAGTGCGATAACGACATGTTCCCCTTGCATAAACTCAAAATCTTATCATATTTTTATACCTTAAAACAACGGAAACTAACAATATATTATGTTTCTCCTTTCCAGTGACTTATCTACCTCGACCTTGAAATTAGAGTCTTTGTCAAGTTTTAAAAGTAAATTAATTGATATTTTGTTAAACATATATTTTTTCCCAGGACATAAACAAGACAAACTATCTATAACCAAAAAGGTTGAGTTAACAACTACTACGTCCAAGACACTATATTTTTGACACGGAGTTAAAGTCCTTTGGTGATTTCCGACCGCTGCTGAGGGGATTTCCGCTACTGAAGGTTTATTCGCAATTGGTATGATGAGATCATTTGGTAAAAACTACAAGAATCCTTCAGGAGTTTTTAAAGCTATTGTTACGGTAAAGCATCGCGATTGCTAATTTCCGCTAATTTGCGCTCATATCCTGAAATCATGGCGCTTTACAATGTAAAAAAGGGGACAATGAAATAATTATAAATCATCAGAAAATCATTAAAAATCTATTTACAATCATTATATTACAGGTCTTAAAATCAAAAAGTTTACAAAAACAATGACCAACTCTCTAAAAATTGCCTAAAAAGATATATTTTCAATTCTGTCTTAAAACTAGTTAAGGATGGTGACTTACGCAAATCTAATGGTAGTGAATTCCACAGTTTAGGGGCACACACTGAAAAAGCCTTGTCCCCGTAAGTTTTCGTGATTGATCGAGGTTGGTCTAACAGCTGCATAGATGCGGACCGCAAGAGCCAGGAATTCGATTGATAACTCAGTCTGTCCGCCAGATAGCTAGGGGAAACGTTGTTAAGTGCTTCAAATTATTTAGAGAATTTTAAGGATTCCGAGGTAGAAATGAAATGTCGCGAAGATAATCAGACAGATTCGGTATTAAGCAACTGAGTCTTCTGCGGCAAGAATTATTTGTTAACTCAACCTAATCGTGCAAAATTTAAAAGCTATACAAACAAAACATTTGCCCTTTTTAAAAGGATCCTTATTTGAACAAAACTCAAGTTAACCTTTGGAAGATAAATTACTTTGAAGGTTTAACCATTCTTATAAATGCTTATTATTAATACCAACAACCATCCGCTTTAGTTGAAGTTGGAATAGTCGTTGAATGAGTCCAAGTATTTTTGTACAATGTTGTAACAGAAAACGTATTGCTTCTGAAACGGAAGACAACAAAGAGAGATTTTATGCAAAGGACAAAAACAATCTAATTAACAATTTCAAGAAAGTCTCTCAACTTTTAAAATCAGTTCACCTTGTAAATGTAAATACGTGTACCAATTCTCTTTTTCGAATACCCCGTAATAAACTCTATTAACCTTCAAACTTTGGATAAACTCCTGTTTTCAAGTGCCGTTAAGAGGACCGTACATTCCCAAGAGCGTTTAAAAACAATAACTAATGCAAAACGTAGAATAAAAGGGAATGGAAAATTGGCTTAACAAAAGACCTCATTTAACTCATTTCCTAAAGAAAGATCATCAAGATCAAAGATCAGTTGATCATCAAGGCCACCGTGACGTCACGCCGTGACGTCAGGGATTTATCTTATGGCGTTGGTAAAAATGTCCTTTTCCCGCAATTTCTACACAGTAACATCACACTATCTAATCAGATTCTTATTTTTGTTTTAAATCAATACTTTCACTTTACCTTACAATCGACAGCTTTTGGCCTGTTGACCCGTATCACTTTCACTGATTGACAAACATCAATCACTTGCTCTGACTTCAGCCGCTCTATTATGGACAGAATTGCACAGAATGTGCCACTTCTGCCAACACCGTTGCTGAAATAAAGAAAAATTCACTTTCAATGTAAATATAATGCCAATCTTATTCAACACCACCTCAACGCCACTAACTACTAATAGTAGGGAGCTTAAGCAACAACGTTTTTGAGCGACGCACGTCAACCGGAAGTGGCCTTTTTTCATTTTTTGGCGGTGGTTTCGCGCAAATTTTCAGTCAAATCGCCTCTATAACAGTAAAGAAGCTAAGGAATACAAATTTTATATCATCAAGGCATGTTAAGAGGGAAAATACCTCACTTCCGGTTGACGTGCGTCGCTCAAAAACGTTGCTGCTTAAGCTCCCTATTAATTACATAAAAACGCCCTAAACATTTATGGAGCCGAATACCTTTCAAATTTCTGAATCCATTGCCAAAAATTAAACTTATTTATCACGATTTTACATGCTCACTTACTTACACTGATGCATCTTTTAAAAGCACAATACACAAAAAGGACACAACATGACACAAAAAGGCCACATAATTATGGAGAATACCTTTCCAATTTCTTTTCGCTTACTGGGGCTATGGTCTATGCCATGCTATTTGCTACCTTTTTACAAAGCTAAAACTTGTCTTCACATAAATTGAAATCCAAAACTAGAGGTCCAGTATTGTTATTTAAGACTGTATTTAGGCATCGAATCTCGATACTGCTTCCGGTCATCTGTTGCAGCGGACGGCAAGGATGGACGATGGATTAAAGGAGCTGTGTCACGGCAGTCCAGTTCATTTTGTTTAATTTTATTAATTACTAGCCCCACATGTAAATGACAAAATCAGAGATTCAAGACGAACAAATGTGTCTCCTGAGCATTATTTTTGAAGGTTGCAAACAGCAGAGATCAACTTTGAAAAACTGTTAGGCTGAACAGTTTTCAAAAAACCTAATTTCAATCCGTTTCGATCTTCTTCAGTTTTGCCCATTCGTGGCATCTGTTGTATCCGTTGTATTATTTAAATTTTAATGTTTTAAGCGGTTATTTTTGTGTTTCGCTTAATTTAACGAGCATTTTGTAATTACCTAATTTGGCTGAATTTCGTGACACAGCTCCTTGACAGGTTGGGCCAAGTTTTTCAAGTTTTAATGCTACAAAAATTATTATGGTTAGTGCTTCCGGATGAAATTTGTTTGATATGTTCTTAATAACTCTTCAGGGGCATTCTGTGTAAGGCTAATGGCACTAGGTAATGACTTCAACACAGAATTGGCCTAAAACGGCAATATCTTCGAGACATAGCCTCTCTAGTCCTGACAAGCCATTTCCGAGTTCCAAAAACTCCCACTTTCAAAGAAGGCCAAGTACCATTCTTATGAAAATGAGTTTTATTTGCATGCGAATAGAAAATCTTTTTCATATCAATGGCTTCGCACTTGGCGTCACTTTGAAAGAGAGGCTCGGAAAAGAGCTATTGATTTACAGCAGTCTATTTTAGTCCAATATGACTGGCCAGAGCGGGAGGGACTTTGGAATAAGTTTAACGAAACGTAAGTAAAACAGAATGCGAGTATGAAATTAGGAAACTTATCAACCTGCACTGCACGACGACTGGTTCATTGCCACAGCTTCTTTGTGACTGCTCTACCATTGCCATCAAGTCCAATATACACTGTGGATTGGAGGGGATATTTTTATCTGCCCAGCCTGTCACGTGATAATGGTGAACACGACGGACAACTTTGGGATCCTGAAAAATAATGAATGAGCGCTTTAGGGTGAGCAAAGCGCCAGGAAAAAGAATTGTCACGGATAAGGACGTGCAAGAAGTTGAAAGAGGGGCACGCAAAAAATAAGAGGGAAAAGAACCGCTAGCCTCCCATTTCTTCTCGCTCCCCAAACGCTCCACACAACTTTCGCAAGCGGCCGATGCCCCATCTTTATATTTCCTTGACCGCCTGTCAAACAAGTTTACGTGTCTAGTGTAAGGTATCTTATAAATGTTTTTGCCTCCACCCACCCTTCTGACAACGCTGACCTGATAGATTTAATTTCAACACTGCATCTTAAAAATTTAAACATCAGTAATACTCTTCTAAATGAATGTATTCGTAAAGTCTTGATTCAAAAGCTTACCCACTTGTTTACCCAAGAATCACTACGGTTTACCCAAAAATCACTAAGGAATTTTTTAAAAAACCCATGCCTTTATCACTGCGCCACCTTGTTTCACAAAGGAAATGAAACGGAAACTAATGTTTAATGAGTGTCTTTGAATCTGATAAGTTTTCAAGCTTCGATTTTCTTGGAAAAAGTTCAACGGATTATTTGAATGTTTTCAAGGTCTTTCAATAAACTCGAGGTGACTATTACCCCTTAATGCACAAGACTGTTCCTCGTGGTTAAACGAAAATCACATCATGGATTTGTTTCGCTTATTTTCAAATACTTGCACATGTACCTTTCTCTTGAAAATTGTTAATTCTCTTTCTGAAAAATCCTGAAATACTTCATTTGAAGTTGATTCAATGACAAATTGTCCAAAGTTCTTGGAGCCTTCTGATGGCCAGTACTTGGGGTACACCTGACAAAAATTATTTGCAATCCAATACATACTTTATTCAAGGTATCATAAAAAAATAACACCCTAAAAAGGAAGTTAAAGACGTGAACCCTACATTAATTTAATTCCTGTAAACTAAAAACTAAAAAAGAAATTGAATCGGACAAGCTCAAAGTACTCGCAAAAACGGAGATTATTAAATTTTCATCTTGAAAGGGACTGAGGGAGGCTCCCAATGAGTACCTTACAAGAAAAAACATTGAACTAATGGCAGTGCTGGAAAAGTAACAGTGTCATGGAGTTACAGTGAGACGATAATATTGTCACAACAACGGTAACAACGAAGTAACGATGAAGAAGATGATAAGGAGGGACGGAATTATAGGGCGCTTTAACACGTCAGAACTATAATCCTGTAGCAAACCAGACCGGTCAAGGAACATACGGGGATGAATTTTCCTTTCTCTTTTTGAAGCTGGATAGTCCTTAAGAGTTCAAGTCCAGGAGAAATCGCCTACATTTGACAAATTGAGCGGGTCCAAGTACACGCGATAATCTTTAACGGGACGTAAATTCATTTTTTGGCGACGTTTTCACCGCCGTCGTTATCGTCGTCATTGCTTAAGCTTACTTATGATGATGTTGACGACGACGACTACGTGATGGCGCAGACTTGATGAAACCATTAGCATTGTGTACCATTTAGGGAATGAAATTCATTTAAGAAGTACGTTTGATGGTGGAGGTATGCAGATGAGCGAGCAAATTATAAGTTCATTAGTACCTGTCCATTTTCTTCATTTTCGTTCAGCATAACAATCGTTCCAACATTGTAGTCCCAAACCATCCTCCAGAAATCTTCGATCGTGTTACTCAGAGGAGCTTGTGTCATTATAAATGAGTTACGCTCGCGGAATGTCTAAATGAATAAGGAAAAACAAGACACGCTACCTTTAAGCTACGGGAAAACAGGCAACAGTAGCTTGAAACTTGTTTTGCAACATTGCTGAATTGAAAAGCGATGTTGCACATCGTACAAACTACGTTCTCAAACTCATTAATAATTCATAAAGAAAATACAAAAGAAATAAATGTACAATGAGTGTTTGGAAATCAGATGAAAACTTCTCAGTTTTGCATCCTTAATTTCTCCTTCTAAAATCATTTTGTTTGAGAAGTAATATCAAGCATTCGACACAGTGTTTCATCACCAGATGAAACACCTCGAAGTTCGTCAAAAATACTCCGCTGCTCGTCGTATTTTCAACTCTCTTCTCGGTGTTTCATCTGGTGATGAAGCACTGCGTCTCATGCTTGATATATTACTTCAAACTTGTCTTAAACAAATCAGGTTGTTGAAAGTTACGTGAATACTGACTAGTGATTGGGTAAATCACTCAATAGACGAGATATCGCCTGTATATATTCTAACGAAACGTAACTGCTGTTATGGTGGCCAAGTGGAAAACCGAATGAAAACTTGGACATCATACTCGAACAATAGAAACGTTTATATTGTAAACAACAATCTAAAAGGCTGTAACTTAGCACTAGTTAAAATATTGAGAGAAAATCAACTGAATTGAATTGAATTGGGATAAACATCACTAGCAACAAAACAAATTTGCCTCGGGCTGGTGAAACATGCAACAAGTACAGATTTTGTTGCAAAAAGTTGAACTGCTCTCTACTTACTATAACAACTTTTCGCAACCAGCAACAACCTGATTTGTTGCATTTTGCTTGCCAGTGGCCCCCATTTGCTTGTCTCAGTTAATGATGTAGTTAGGGGATCGCTTGCCTGGATCGGCATCCTGGGCAAGTGAGCTTTGGAAGTTACATCCCCCGCAAGACAATCTACTAGTCCAGGACTGCCAGACGGGACTTGTTTCGGGCTCTCAGAAGGTTTAATTTTAACAAAAAACGAGGATGAAAGAAAGACTCTGGAAAAACACTTACGTCAACAAATGACGCGTTGATGTAGTGGTTTTTTTCGTCACCCCTGAGCACTACTCTTGAGTCATTAACTGCAATGTAAAAACATAAGAATTCAATGCAAAATGAATTGACCAAACTCTACTCAGCCCAATTAGTTCCGAAGGTCTAATGAAAGCCAGTCTACAGGTGGTCCAGCGTGCTGGATGTTTCTGGGACCGCCTAAATAGGGTGGCCTCAACGTTTAACTTGTTTTAACCCTTTCACTGCCAAATGTGACCAAAGGCAAATTTCGACCAAATTTGCAAATTTCATTTTCTAAAATTTTGACAAACAAATACCACCATGTGAAAGTACAGGCAGAGAGCTTTCATTTGAATGGTCACATCATAGGATTTCGTCCATAGACTCAAAAGTTAGGGTCACCTTACAACACTCCATCAAACACTCTGGCAGTGAAAGGGTTAACCTGATCCAATGCCATCCAACAACATGTAACTGTTACATAAACAGCAGTAGGCACAGAATTTAAAGGGATCATATATGTTGTTACAGCATCATCAAATATTAGAGAGCTTTAGATTTGAGAACGAGAACGAGTACGAGATTTGACTTAAGTTTTTGCGCGTTCTCAAAGAAAGACATCCGAGAAAGCTTGAAAAAGTTAGTACGGTTATTTATACTGAAGGAAGTTAAGCCCTCTCCCGATAGCAAAATGATGAAACTTTTTACATTTGATAACTTGTTTCCGCCACTACGACATTCTCGCGTAAACTCGTAGTGAATGATAACGGCTATCACGTTTTCCCCGCCAAAATGACGCTGGCTCACGAAAGTGCACTTTTTAGTATTGAGAAAATATCGTACTCGTAGTCGTCCACGCCCACAAATCTAAAGCTCTCTATTGTTGAATGGTGATGGATCCGTTTGAGTGGAGAAATCTGATCAAACGTCATCCAGGAATATTCAACTGAACATCCTCAACTTGGTGTGCAAACTGATAACACGAGTTGTATTTATGTTGAGTATAGTTTTACCTGAGGTAAATCAACAGGTTATGAGAGTCAATAAAATGATCACCTAAGGGACAATGCTATGATCTTTGAGCAAATTCTTCTCGCTAATCATTTAAGGGAATGTATGAAGATCAGTATGGAGAATTTGCTTGTAGATACTGGGGCAAGAGGGTAGGTCTTACGAGGTATCACATCAGGGAATCTGTTCTTGGAAGCATTCATAGGCTTGCGACCGACATCATCTTCCTTCTCAACAATGTCATCTGCAGTGATGAGGTCTAACCGCTGTCATAAAAAAAAAAATAGTGAAATTATATCGCGGTCATTCGTCCACGAGCAAGTAGGTCAACTTTTGCCTAATAAGAGGCCGTAAAAATGTCCTGACCCTTCCCTCCTATACCATTCTAAATGAAAGCGGTCTTAACTAGTCCATTCTATACTACTCTACATCAAAGCTTTCTTAACCCGTTCTCTTCCATGCTACTCTGCATGCCAAGTAATTTGTTCTTTGTTACGCGACTTTATTTCCTTAGGCAGAAATTGAGAAGGTAAAAAAATAGCCATCTTCCGGCCATCTGCCTGCCGCCTTCCGACTCCCGACACCATCCTTTGAACGCGCAGTCATTTCTAGTCTTATCGATCAAATAAAACATGTTCATAATAGTCTCGTATCATTACGCCGCCAAAGATGGTTTCACATTTTCAGCCCTTGGAAGAAATCGTAAAGTACAGTTATATACCTGATATTCAGAAGCGAGTCCGGACGTCTTTGTTTTAGGGTTGACCGATGCTAGTTTCCTCAAAGCCACGCGGAGGTCGCAAGAAGGAATCTCTGTGTTACCGCAAGTTATGGATTCCAGTAAAGCCATGTAAATGAAACCGTATTGTTCCTGTTGGAATTTAGTGCCGTTAGAAAGACGATAAGACCTTTAATTTGTAAGGTTATTAGGCAACCTAGCATTTACAAGAAATCATAACAAAAACTATCAAGTAAGGTTCGTGTTCGTTACTAAGCCACACAGTAATTTTCAAGGAGTTATAATAACTCCTCTAGTGGGGCTAATTTAATTCCTTGCAGTGGAGTTATTTTTTGGGGAGTTATTTTAACTCCAAAAAGGAAGTTTAAAGAACTCTTTTTCAGGAGTAAAAATCACCCCAGATATTGAGGAGTTAAAATAACCCCCCAAAAGGAGTTATCCTGTACATAAAATTTTTACTCCACTTTCAGAGTTAAATTAACTCCAAAAAGAGTAAAAAGAACCCATTGTCCTCAAATAGGCTAACTTTGGAGAAGTTTGAAATTTTAATGGCGCGTAAGTAGTTTACTAAACTCACCTCTGTTTGGACCATAGAGATGCGATTTGTGCGAATTAGCTGAACATAGTTAAAGACATCTATAACATTCTTATGCTCTGCGCTCTCTAGCATAGCATCAATAACAATGAATGCACCAGTCCGTCCTACACCAGCACTGCAAGAAAATAATTAATTAAGCATTTCCAGTAGTTACAAGGATCCTTTAAGGTAAAAAAATAGGTAAAGTGTTCTTATTTTACGTCGGTAGCTCTGCCGACGGTGCCCTCATTTTACCCCCCTCCCCCCTCCTGCTCTCTCTCTCTCTCTCTCTCTCTCTATCAGTGCTCCGTTTTACGGGTATTTAAAGCTACTTAAAGGTACGCGGAAAGGAAACAAGTTGAAAGAAGGATTTGTGGTCGCAGCTGGGAAAAGAACTCTGGACCTCCCGAACAGAAGGTCGCGCACTAATTATAACCAACTGCGTCAATCCTTCCACCTCAACAAGCGCGGAATAATCATAACGTTGTGTGATCGCTTACAGGGGAACATTACCATTGAAACATCAAAATAGTTCAAGGAAGCGACCATGACAACTACCGCGACGTTCATCCGGGATTTTTGAGTGCCGCTGGGTCGAGTTAACGTTTGCAAAGATTTGTGGGACTGTTACTAAGGACAATGAAAAGAACTAGCCAATAGCTGACCGGTGCGTCATCAGTAACGATCCCAGAAACAATAGACCTTTTTACCGATACGGCGGCCATATTGAATTAATTCGATTTAAGGAGTATTACAGGATGCCCAGGGGGCATGAGCACATTTCGTTTGTATTTTCGAACGCTTTTCGGGACATGTTTTCTTCAAGTTTTCTTAGAATAAGATTGTAATGGGAAAAAAGACCCTTGTGCCTGGTTTTGATGTAATAATGATCGCCTTTTTCCCGAGAAATATACAGTGAAAGACCATCTTTCTAATAATAAACTAGAAAAAGGCGATCATTATTACATCAAAACACGGCACAAGGATCTTTTTTTCCCATTAGAATCTTATTCTAAGAACTAAAAATGCCTCGAAAAGCTCTCGAAAATACAAACGAAATGTGCTCCTATAATACTCCTTAAATCGAATTAATTCAATATGGCCGCCGTATCGGTAAAAAGGTCTATTGCCAAACAACTTCGGCTCGAGTCCCCTTCTCATTTCTTAAGTGGCGAATCGGAAGAACATCTAAGAAATTTCCCCGTAAAAGAGATACCGTAAATCCTCTATTAGCCCCCCCCCCCCCCCTCTCAAACAAGCCCCCTCCCTCTAATAAGCCCACCCTTTTTAGGGGAAGAAACTTAATAAGCCCACCCTCTCTATTAAGCCCCCTCACCCCTTAATTATTCTTCACTAATAAATGATAGACTGTATTAATCAATCACGAATGTAAAACTTCGTGTGGGCTGATCCGGGATGGTTTATTTACCAACTGGAAGTTCGGATTTGATTCTGATCCTCGGCTGCATGACCTCCAACCTTCTTGTACTTGAAATGTTCCACTTTGTATTCTAGTTCCTTATGGAGAAGCCTCCCCTCTCAAATAAGTCCCCGTCTCTATTAAGCCCCTCCTCAAATGGGCTTCAAATAAATAAGCCCCCCTAAGGGGCTTGATATAGGATTTAATTCAGCGAACATCGTGGGACACAAACTTGAATGTGACTGTTTTTTTCTCGGAATGTTAAACACCACGATTACTGCACCGCAAGAGAAATACCGCGGAGAATGTAATTGTAAGCACGACTTAGCTGTTTACCTGCAGTGGACAACCAGAGGAGATTTACAATCCTTGTGCTTGGCTCGAACCTTTGTCCTCAAACCAAGAACAGCGGTGGCATGTCGAGGAACGCCTTTGTCAGGCCAAACAAGGAAATGAAATTGCTGAACTTGGCGTGTTTCCTTGGATCCACTCTGTGTAAAAATAAGACAAGTGTTTGATGCAGTCCCTTAACTCTTCTGTTAAAAGATGAAAGCCTTACGATGGAAACGACTGAGAGTACCGCATCTCCTGGTTAGCATTACACTTAAAGGAGCTATGCCACACTATTTACTATCTTTTTTTAAAGCTAAAGCGTGTCTTTGCATCAGTTAAATTCCACAAAATAATTGTCCAGTATTGATATTTAAGACTGTATTTAGGCATTGAAACTGTTGTTGTCGTCTGTTGCCACAGACGGCAAGGATGGTAATTGATTGAAACTTATTATGGTCAGTGCTCTCTAATGATACCTTTTTTTCTTTATAATTCTGCCGGAGCATTTTGTGTATAGGTAAGGGCACTAAGTAAAGACTTCAGCACAGAATTACCTAAAACAGCAGTATCTTCGAGACATGCGTTTTATACATGAGCCTCTGGCTCGGATGATCGGGGCAACCCCATCCCACGTATTGACGTTAATAAATTGATTGATTGATAGATTGATTGATTGATTGACATGGCCACTTAAAGGAGCAGAGTCATGAAATTCAGCCTAATTAGCTAATTACAAAATGCCCGTTATATTAAGAGAAACGTAAAAATAACTGCTTAAAACATTAAGGGAAGGTTACATTAACACAACAGATACAACAGATGCCACGGATGGGCAAAACTGAAGAAGATTGAAACGGATTGAAATTAGGGTTTTTGAAAACTGTTCAGCCTAACAGTTTTTCAAAGTTGATGTCTGCTTTTTGCAACTTCAAAAATAACGCTCAGGAGACATATTTGTTTGTCTCGAATCTCTGATTTTGTCATTTACATGTAATTTCTTTGCTTACTTTAAGTTCCATAGCGACGGAGGGCGAGTAACTGGGAAAATTAAACAAAATGAACTGGACTGCCGTGACACAGCCAGTTAAAGGTGTTTCCGCTTAAAAAGATTTCAGAAACGAATTCACCATGCTGGATTCAATAAAAAGCTGCCCCTCTTTGCATGATTAAGTATTAGAAACCCTTTCACCCATGGACAGACATATGGTGAGGTGATTTGCCTTTTGTATATATTTTAAATCTGCGGACGAAATCATAAAGTGTAACCAAATGATATCCTCTTCGCTCGAACATTTGCATGATGCTATTTATTTCTAAAGACCTTTCGAAAATGTAAAAGTAAAATATGTCATCCTGTTCTTGTAAGTAACGTTTGTACGTAATTATGTTGTTTATTCTTCGTTTTCCCCGTATCCAAGTTTATACTGTTGTTTATTTCGTAAAATCGCTTAGTGTTTCCTGTGTTAGTAGGGAGCTTATGCAATCGCGACGACGACGACGACGTAAAACTGAAAACAATTGGTTTTACGAGCACAACAACAGAGACCTTTAGATTCGGGGAAGAGGACGACTACTAGTACGAGATTTGACTTGAAAGTTTTTCGCGTATTTTCAAAATATAGACTCCCCGGAAAGCTTCATTTTACCATTTTTCACTAGAAAAGTTAGCATTGTTATCTTTAGTGAAGGAGGTTGCACCCTCCCGATCGCAAAATGATAAAACTTCTAACATTTGATGTCTTGTTTTCGTCACCACGACATTCGCGCGAAAACTCGTAGCAGAATGACGACGGCTACCACTTTTTCCCGCCAAAATGACGCTGGCTCACACGCGTACACTACTTAGTATTGAGAAAATCTCGTACTCGTAGTCGTACCCGTCCTAGAATCTAAAGGTCTCTAACAGCTCTGCACGTGCATCCCGCTTTTTAGTACATTTCTTTGATGTCCACTACACGGCTACGACGTAAAATCTCACCACGTTTCATTGAGGACCTGAACACACGATGATAAATTTTCCTTTCTCTTTTTGAACATGGATAAAGTCCTTAAGAATTCAACTCCAGGAAAAATCGCCTACATTTTACAAACTGAGTGGGTTCAACCAGACGCGATATAGTTTGAAAGGACGCAAATTCATTTTTTAGGGACGTTTTCACTGGCGTCGACGTTGTTGCTTAAGCTCCCTATTTATGTCTACTTAAACTAATCTAAGGGGAGCCTGGACCCAATTTAAGCCCCAGGCTTCCAGTTCAGGCTTCCCCGCCACTATTCTTTTCTATATTTTTCAGTATATGTAACCTGTAAAGTGACAAAAACAAAACAATCAATCAAAATAAATTTGGAATTTTTGTGCACTTTGGCTGTTGACTACTACTACTGAAGGCACATACCTTTGACAGAACAAATGTACGAATGGCGTAGTCAGCAAACTTCTCTGTTTTGTGATTGGAAACAGTTATTTTGTGGTAGGTCTCGGATTTATCTGGCCAATACTGGTGACATTTCGTCTGGAGCACGTAGAGTAAAACAATAACAAAAGAAAAACATTCAAATTTACTTAATATCTCAATAATGATGCGCTTTCAGGATGGATGAATAAATCACATGCAAAAGGAAGTGTCAGGAATTGCTAGGAGATTTGCGTTTTCCGAACTTCGGCCGGAAATTCTGAGGCAAACACGAATACTGATGGCACGTTTACGTCTACGTTATGAAGTAGCAGCCACCAACGGCTGTCACATACCTTATTAGGGATGCGTTTTTGGCTGAGAGGATAAACCATAATAGCAAACGCAGAGTGACAAACTTTCTGCAAAAGGAGCTCGGGAAAATATTCGCTTACCCTCTGCTACCGATGTTCAAATACATTTCTATCCAAGAATTGCTCTCATTTCAGGACAAAGGCCATTTAACACAAAGCTACTTTTCATACTAGGTAGCTTTCAGAACGACGTTAAAACAAACTTAGTCTTACCCGACCATGCTCAACAAGCCTTGTCAACATGACAACAGTTGACACATTTTCCTGCCAAATCATCCTCCAGAAGTCTTGGTAAGTCCCTGGAACTGGGCCTAGAATGAGGGACATTTCATTTGGTGTGGATCGTAACTTTCCAAACGCTTTGCATTGGAATACAACACTCTATCATTGTTTTCGCACCACTTTCAAAAGCAAAGGCAGAAATTGTAAATTTCTGGCACTTGGTGGGTGGATAAAACATCTTCGCCTCCGATTTCTTTATTGTATTCACTTCACTTTGTATACTGGTCCGCAGTCACTTTCAGAATAAAAACTACAGAACAAAACTTGTTAGCTTGTCTCGGTAACATTTCAGGCCGAGATAGAGATAAAGTTGGGCTTACCCTGAATAGTTTCTTTAGAGACAAAAAACTTACCTTGGCAAGCGATGTAAGACTTCGGGGTTCCATCATAACCCTGTAATATAAGGCAATTAGAAAATTATCAGATGGTCAAATAGTGTCTCTCTCCAGCTAGGAGACAGAGAGTTCGTCGTCGATACTCTTACTTAGCAAGCCTGAAAAAACAAGACCGCGGGAATAAAACTGGAGCTGTTTTTGGAGCCTAACCCTGGCAGAAAATCAGAGTACGCGATGCGCTTGATGTAATATTATACAGAGAAGGACACATTTCTTTGGGGCAATCCAGGGCCCTCTAGCTAAAAGACAGAGAGTTCGTCTTGGATACTCTTACTTAGCAAGTCTCAAAAAACAAGACCGCAGGAATAAAACTGGAGCTGTTTTTGGAGCCTAACCCGGGCAGCAAAACAGAGTACGTGATGCGCTTGATGTAATATTATACAGAGAAGGACACATTTCATTGGGGCAATCCAGGGCCTTCTCCAGGGGGGGGGGGCGGTACTTGGGTTAATTTTTGCTGAGTATGTGCCGCTGGCCTCTCAGAACCCCTACCCCATTAAAGTCTATTTTTTGGCCAGTTATAGACACCATCTTAGTCACTTTTGGGCGAATGTAATTTTCGCGATCCCAACTTCGTCCCTTTCTGTTTATGCATCTACCTTATAAAGCCCAGCGTGCAAAGAAAGTAGTGTCCGATAGCCCTGGGCTAGTGGATTTTGCTAAGTATCGGGCTAGTGAATTCTGTTATTAACTTGCCCGATGGGCAAGTGAGGTTTTTTTGAGGAATTCAAATTACAGAACAACTGTGAAATCAATCTGCTCATCAAAACGTTTTTGGGGCTAGTTGAAATGATGTTTGTGCTAGTAAATGTTAGCTTTAGCTTGACCGAATGGCAAACTGTAAAAATGACTTTCTTTGCACCCTGAAAGCCTTTTGACAAGGTCTTCCTGAAGTGAATTGACACATTTGTTAAACTATAAATGCAGTAAAAATCTTCCCATTTAAATCCCTACCAACCTGAATTTTCTGACTCTTAAATTCGCGAAAATGTGCGACCCCATTCTGGTAACTCTATTGAAAATTGCAACCCCATCATAGTCAACCCAATAGGGAAAAATTGTGACCCCATCCAGCGGCACCTCTTTATTAGCCTATTATTAGGAAGTACCCCCCGCCTGAAGAAATTGCAGGCCAGTGAGATGAGATGCTTTAGGAAACTGCTTGGCATCTCATACAGAGACCACATCACTAACGATGCAGTCAGAGACAGAATCAGGCAAGCCGATGGGCCCTACGATGATATCTTAACCATGGTAAAGAAACGCAAGTTAAAGTCGTTTGGGCATGTATCAAGATCAGCAGGGCTTGCCAAGACAATTTTACAAGGAGCGGTGCAAGGAGGGAGAAGAAGGGGCCGACAAAAGAAGCGTTGAGAGAATAATATCTTTGAGTGGGCAGGGTTGAGGTTTTGTAAAGCCCTAAGAGAAGCTGAAAATAAAATCAAATGGAGAAAAAGGGTTGCTATGTCCGTGGCGCCCCAACGATCACCACGACTACGCGATAGGTGCAAGGTACAACGATCTGCATGAAAAACTCCGTGTCACTAAACCCATCTGATAATTGCTACGATACAAAATAAATACATACGTGCAGGTAATTAGCATTGATGTAGTCAGAGTGCTTGACATCATCAATTAATGGCAACGGTACACGGGAATGGTCATCTAAAGACAAAAAAAAACATCAAAACAGACAAAATAAGAAAAAGAATTATACAAAATGCATATGACAAGTTCTATCTCCTAAAAAAAATGATTAAGACTTCTACTTGCAGGCAATAATGTTTCCATATCGATTTTTGTTCTTGTTGTCGGGTACTTTGGCAACGTCCCAAGAGAATTGTTGACCTGGACTGAGCATCTATAGTTAAAAGAGAAAAAAAATGCTTCAATATAGTGTTAGTAGTATATGGAGACTGGTTTGTGCCTGTTAAGTGGCCGTACCTTGTACTGTTTTGTAAATCCAGCGTTTTTATCTCTTTTTAAACTGGTTACATATTCGGAGAATCGGCTTATGGGAACTGGCTTGGGCTTTTCGTCAATCTCGTCTGGCACAGCGTTACCATATATTGGATCGCTCGTAGCTAGGGGCCCTTCAACTAAAAATTAAAAAAGACAGGTGAAATGTTGCGACACAAAGATTTGTTAATAAGAACAAGTTGATTGTTCAAGTATGGATGGAGTACTGGACAATACTTTCTTCAGTTCATAACGCTGTAGAAGGTGATTTTTTGGAGACATCACTGTATAGCAACATTGTTTTTGTTATTCAAATTCGTAACGAGAAAAACGATAGAATCTCTTGTTTCAAAGAACCAATGCGTTTCTGGTTGGCACGAAAATGTCCATAGGTGTCATCAGCGTAAGTATCGCCATTATGCTATACAAAGTGGATTCAACTTTTAGGCTGTATATGTAATCCTCAAGCGTGTCCTTCAAAGGAAAGCTACCGAGCAGTACTTTTCTGTATATACTATTTATTATGCTGTACAGGTCTCAAATGTTGAGTCTATAGATAAAATGCCACACTTTGTTGTAGGTATGAACGGGTATACGGACCGTAGGATAGCGGAAGTGAACAAGTAAGAGAAAGGACTGGGATCCACTAAAACGGAAGTAAATATTCAGAAGTGAGGACTGGGATTTACTTCACCAAACCCTCCCGGCCAACCGCCCTGGCATGATGTTCGATGTGTGTGAACGACTTCTTCCAGCTCTATACCGTTGCTGTTGATATTACACAGAATAGCTTTTCTTGTCAACAAGAAACGTTATCCAGTATAGTGTGGACAAAGCTTTTGACTCGCAAGCAATAATGTTCAGCGCCTGTTGTGATGCTAGACTAACCTAACTCCTCAGCTGCTGGGGGACTCTCTTCCAATGTTTCAGCATCAACAACTGTATCAAAAGCACCATTCACTGCGGTCATCGCATGTGTTTCACTCTTTGAGTCCTGGTCCCTTAATCGGCGGCGCCTATTAAAAACAATACGCACAAAAGAATCAGAAAACAAGAGGCGTATACTAAGCGTGTATTGGGCTGTAGTGGTCTAATACTTTCTACGCTGAGTTTATAGCTCCTCCTATACCGAGTATAAACTATAAAGAACACTGTTTTTGGCTTCCAATGAATGTAAAATTCAAGGTACAAAAGCAGGCACCTCCCACACCTCCCAAAAACAAGATGTCGGCCCCACTGCAAAGAGAATAAGACAAGCAACGCCTTCTTGCAGATTTGTCCGCCATTTTGTCTTTTCTTTTTTCGACATAGACGAGACTCATTTTTTGATTGGGCCACAGGCAGCTCAATAAAAAAGGCTTAGCGCTGCGTTAACGGCAAACACTAAAATGCAGCGATGACTTGCGAAATGAATCCGACAGAAATAAGAAATGGCCATTTGAGGCTGTGCGTGAGCCTGGATCTGAGTTCTTTCGAACTGCACTGTGGGATTGCTTTCTGGTTTATCTTGGTTATTGGAGAGGTTAAGTATCACCTTTACGTCAAAAGGCAAACGCGAATTTGTACCACGTGATCAAGTTTCCTCTTGACTTGTCGTTTATAATTACGGTTCATTATTTCTACACGTAATTTAGTAGTTTCACGCAATTTTTTATCAATAAGAATTGTTTTGAGCTTTTTTTATCAGCCTGCAGGGCTCGAAATTAACGGTAACCCGTTAACCAATGGTCAGTAGATTCTTACGTTTGGTTACTAAAAATGAGCCTTACTATCCCGACACGGTTAGTAAAAATTTCTGTCATTGAAAATTGTACACCTGTTTCTTGTTTGTATAACATTGTGTTATATCTCGATCGATGTATTGTTCTAGAAGATATGCTTACAGCATAATCGAACAACATGAAAACGCTCATTTCAGGGAACTCAAGGTAACCAGGCTTTTGTTGGATGGGAAGACACAGCTATAGAAGGTTCCCTGCACACGTGGAGGGCGTATGATGAAAAAAAGAACTTTCCACCGAGAATCGAAAAAAGGCATTCACCTGGCTGCAGTTTGATGAGTCTAAAGAACAAACAACGCTTTGCACTGTTTATGCTGAATTTCCCGGCCTTGAGTAACGTAATTGAAAGGAAATTGTAAATGAGCATTAAATCTTCTATATTATTTCGTTTTGCAGATCATCATGTAATTTGAACCAATCCATCCGTACATTAGCTTACCCCATTTTTAGCACTACTTTTAACAGTCAAAATATTGTTATTTCAAGAACAGATTCTTGCCGGGATAATAAACTTTATAGTTTGGTTAGTAAAATTTATGCCCACTAACCTGAAGGGTTAGTTAGCCAAAAAATTAATTTCGAGCCCTGACCTGTTTCCTATTTTGAGAAATGCTTAACTTGAATCTGACGTTTGCCGTTTGCCGTATACGGGAAGCGTAAAGTCTCTATTAAGAGGTTCTCCAGGAAACTGGGTCATAATTTGTGCCCCCAAACAGTCCCATGTGCAACCCCCAAATGTCCTCCAGTTTCTAAATGACTGAATTTACCGCCGGGTAAACGTCAAACAAAAAATATGAAACTTTACCTTCTCCAAAATATTACAGCAGCAATTACAGCAACAAGCAGTAAAACAGCAATCACTGGACCAACCACAGCACCAGCAGATAGTGATCCTTTAACAGGCTCAGTTGGCGTGACAACAACTTAAGATAAATCAGAAAGGAAACAAATGTTAAAGATAACATTCTATAATTTTGCAATGAAAACTTTAGCCCTTTAGAAATTATAGCAAAAACGGCAATACGAAAAAGGTTCTACCTTTCTCTATTTCAACTTGTGCAATCAGACTTGCATCACCAATCAGATAGTTTTGATCCACAGAACGTTTCTAAAAATGGGAAAAGAACCCATCAAGAGAGGAAAATTAAGACAAAACGCGCACAACACAAACTAAGGCGTTCGTCTTTTTTTAACAACGAAAAATATGATATTATGTACGTCTTACATGACGAGTTAACAGGGAAAAGTCCTTTTAACTGTTTCAGTTTACAAACTTGCAATCTAACTGAATGGCATATAGGTAACAAAAATAAAAAGATACAATTTTGCGTAGTAGAAGTATTTGTTTTGTAGAGTTAAAAAATTCGCCACTTTCGCTTTTTCCATAATTCACCTTACTCCGTTGCCAACCAAAATTTTGCACAAACACTGTCTTCAATTTCTCTTGGACTGTAATTCACAGGAGAAATTAAAAACAGTTTTGGTTAGCAAACACTGTATTATAAAAACCAGCGGTCGGCTCGCTTTGTTCGCTGTTTTTTCTTTAACCCTTTAAGCCCCAAGATCCACATACAAATTCTCCAGACTGATCTCCACACATTTCTTTTAAGAATAGTTGAGAGAATTTGGTTTAAGATCAAAGCGTTCTCCCCTTGGTAATCAATTTAGTAATTCTCATAACCTTTTCTCTTGATGATCTGCTGATGTTGTTAGGAGAAAATTGATGTTGGTACTCTTGCGACCTAAAGGGTTGAAATTAATGCCTTTCTTTTCCCCACAGTGGAGCCTGGTCCCAGGCTAGTATTATCGGAAATGAGCGAGTGGCGAAGGATATTTTGACCACTTTCTTGAGTTTTGCATTAAGGTTCTAATGAAATTGAGAAGGTTAACCAAATTTTAGTTCCAGATGAGGCCTTAAAAAAGCCTGTTATCACAAAGACTAATATCAACCACTGTTGTGAGTCAGTCTACCTTTGTTGCGCGGCGACCCAATCCTCTGGCATATATCTTGTACTTCTGACCATTTGACAGTTGCTTGTTCTCGTAACCATTATAAGTTTTACCATCTCCCACAACAAAAAACATGGATGCACCCACAGAATCAGCGCGAATTTGAGCAGCAATATATACATCTGTTTCAAGTGTCTTCCAGTCAGAGACCTTGTCATCCCAATCATTCACTTTATGCACCAAAACTTGGTAATAGCTGTAAGAAACAAGTAAACTTAACGAACAAGACCATCTGTTAAGGTGTTTGTGAAAATCGTCGATTTCGTCTTTGTGTACAGAGGTGAGAGTGTTGTCAACAACAATAGCGTAACAAAAGAGCTCTAGTTCGCGTATTAGTTGCTAGGGCTTGTTCCTCGATGTTTTGCATAATTACTGTTAGAACAACAGAAACTGGAGAGCCCATAGCTGGACTGTATAGTTGTTTGTAGTGTTTGCCGTTGTACTGGAAGAACGTCGAAGTTAGACAGAGGTTAAGTAGGTGCATAATGTCGACTGTAGGTAGTGGTATAGTTCACCAGTAGAGTTCTCAACTGCGTTCTCAGTACAGTCCAGAGCCAGTTGAAGTCGAACAGTGGTGAACAGTTATTTCACATCAAAAGTCACTAGTTTGTGGTCGTCAGGTATCTGTATTCCCTTAAAGGCGCCAATAAAGTTCCCAGTAGACTATAGTTTATGTCCAGATTGTCAGTCCAAGGTTTCAGCACATTAGTTAAGTATTTGGACAGTTGGTAAGTCGGGGACCCATAGAAACGTGTCGTAAAAAAAGTGTCTTAAAAAATTCCGCTCCTTTTTTCAAGTCAGCATAAACCTCAAGCTAGGAGCATCTTCTACAGGTGATAGTAATTATTTTAAAAATATCCATGAATTGGCCCTCCACTAGTGGATGAGACCAATGGTTTGTAACATCACACGTTGCAAAGCTGGTGATAACATTTTTGGATTGAGACGTCAGTTTGCAAGTTTCGAAATGCATGTAAATTGTCAATGAACCGTCACATTTGTCCAATAAACCATGCATTTACAAGTAAAGACAAACAAAGGAAAAATCTCCTATAAGGTCATCAGTGTCACCACTCCGGGAGATCATAGATGACGACCAATCACAGCGCTTGTAAGTAGTATTTGTTGCAGTGTGTATTGCATTTGCGTATTACAAGTGATACCTTATTAGACCATTGATTTGGTTTGCAGGCCACACCGTGACATTCGCTGATGTTCCTGTTCCTTTTACTTTGATTTCTTGGATTTCGGGGGGTTTAGGCGGCTCAGGAGCTGTAGGTCAAACAAAAGAATATTAGAAAACAAGACAAATTAATCAGCGGTATTTACAATTTACGTGAGGAAACTGGAAATTCGGATTGGAAAAGCACATTGTTCGTGGTATTCGTTTCATTCAGAGAATAATAAATGGGCTGTACTTTCAGTTGATTTACGTCTTCTGCTCCTTTTAGTCCCTTCAGCTCACCAGCTACACTCTTGAGCGGTTCCTTCTCCCCCAATGTCAAATTTAATTGTTGAATGAGTGAAGATAAACTTTTTAACTGGATAATGGTTTGTGCAAACGATAAGCATCCAAAGATTCCTAAAGTGCTTTGGCGACTTTGGCGAGAACTGCTGAACAGATTGACCACGTTTATTCTGTTTCCCCATCCCCGACCACCACCTCAAAAAACAAGACACTTTGGTTATGTTTTACGCGGAAGTTCACCTAATTTGTGTTTCTCTTTTCTAGTCCTTCATTTGTCTGTTTTTGTACGCGTTACCTCCGAGGGGTTTTTATAGTCCCCAACTTCAGAGACAGAGCTTGAAAAAACGCCGACAAACGAGAAAACATTTTCTCTGTTTGTAAACCAGGGACGGATCGAGGGGGAGAGGAGGAGGGTGCAGGGGGTGCGCACCCCCTACCCCCTCAGATGACCTGCGGCTTTCTGCAAAATATGCAGATATGTATGATAAGTATTCTCAGCAGTTCACATTATGTTATTACATAGACAAAAGCCTTCTTCTTTGTATTCGCTTTTAAAATTTTGTTTACGTCTCCAGTCAGTGACGCCATCATGATTCCTTAGTGGTGCAGCCTCCTAAGAAAAATCCTGTATCCGCCCCTGTAAACCATTTTAGAGCATATAAAAAAATTGAACAAACGGCACACAGTAAATAACTTACCATCTACTTCCGTGCTTTTTTGCACCACAGAGCTATTACCTCCGTAGCCACAGGGGGTTTTAGCTATCACAACAAAAGTATACTCTGTACCAGGAACCAGATCGGTGATTGTCTTCTTCAACGTCGGAGACTCTGTTTCTTGAATTCCAGTATGCGCTTTGAATTTTGGATAATAATCCTTTGTGCCTCGATAGATTATCTGTAGCATTCATAAATCACTGTTAATATGGTTATCCCAGGTTCAAGAACCGATGACAAAAGACTAAGACGAAGTTGTTTTTTTTTTTTTTTCATCTTAAAGAAAATCTACACAACGACATTTCAAGCAAACACTTAATAACAAAGCGCTTCGCAGAGACACAATCAATAGAAAAATAGTGTATCCATTGATCCTTAGCTAATTAACTAAGAAATAACAAATAAGGGCAACGTACGCAAATGCCCAGGATTTAGATTATTATTCTCAGTTACTAATACACGTATTAATCCAAAAGGCTGTCTCCTCTTCCGTTCATGAATTTTTCAAACTGATTTTGGCCCATAAGTAAGTTGAAATACAATAGTGTACTCTCAAAATGTCTCCCAAAAATTTTCTTGAATTTTGGCCATCAAAAAAAAAAAAATGATTTTTTCCCCTCAGAACAGTCCCAACTACTGGAAACGTGTAAAGGATCAAAGAACGGTTGATGACATCATTTAACGTCACTTATTTTACTCAGCATTCGCTTCCGATTCTAGTCATTGCTTTGTGTTTCTGGAGTTAAGCGAAGTAACTGACTGTAAGGAAAGGTATAGAAAAGTAAATCAGTCTCAAATAGTGATGGTTATCGATGGTTATAAAATGTAACAAAGAAATTCGAAGGTTACCTTGTAACGCTCCACGTCGCCACCATAATGATCAGGTTTATTCCACCGCAAGGTTATGCTTCGTTGACGAGGATTTTCCGTACGCAAATTAGTTGGTGCACCGGGAGCTACAAAAATCGGTAATACCGAGTAGTTGTTAAAAACGACGGCAAGAAATGCAGTTAAGGGATGAAAGCATCCATAAAGTTTCGCCTTTATATCTTACTACATGTAGTTCTTTGCTGTACAAGCGACTCCAATTTCTTTGGGGTTATGCTAGACGTAGTCCTTAACGCTGATTTCCATTGACGCGTTTTTGGCTACACACGTTAACGCACGTAAATTTTAATCACGTAAATATAATAGAAGCAAGATATAAAGTGTTGAGATTAAACGTGAAGTTGAGCGAGGTTCTACTTTTTCGCTTACGTACGACCTTTCATTTTTTTTGCTTCTATTTTATTTGCAAACGTAAATTTTACGCGCGTACGCACGTAAAAATTACGCGACAGTGGAAATCAACCCTTAGTATAGTTATTTAGTAAAAACTTCAGTAAAAGGTTCTTGTAGCTTATGACTCTGTGGATAAAATCCTATGATGTGACAATTCAAATGAAAGCTGTTGAGCACTACGTTCCTTTGGTACTGTTTATTATGCTGTACAACTGTGGTTCTAACTTTTGAGTCTGTGGATGAATTTTACAGTGTGATCATTCAGTGAAAGCGACTGGGCAATGCTTTCACCTGGATTTTTGGATGGATACACAACCACACAAAAGATGCAGTGGAACCTCTTCTTAGGACCCCTCTATCAACTCCATAACACGAACACCTCACTATTACGCCAGATCTCATGGTCACAAAACGCAAAACTTCATAGCGGATAGTCTGGAATGTCATACGTCTCCACACCCTACACCATAGTAAGGGGCGGGACGGGGGCGGGGGGGGGGGGGGAGGTCTACATGGCGGAGCTTCATGGCGAAGAAAATTTGGTTATCTATGCGTCCAAGAAATTTTACGTCCGTCTCTTCACGTAAGTGGATGTGAAGTGTCTTACTTACTAGCTTAAAAGTCCAACGCACATACAAATTGTGTTTAAACTTAATATTGGACATCCATGTTATGATCAATTGACAGCTGTCAAAATAGGTATCCGCTGACCAGTGTCACATGAATGTATTGCGGTTTCAAGTGTACAACTCACTGAGGTGACGTGTTTATTAAAGTTCTCCGGTGAACAGTTATGGTTTTAAAGTGAGTGCAGGCTCAGAAAGCTTAAGTTCAGAATCACTTCTTGAAAGTTCCCTCGAGTTCTTCGCTTTTGGCCTTGGCTAAATCTACATATAACAATATCTCCCTCTATATTTACAAACACCTCGGTAATACACCTATAGTTTTGGTGTTGTATTCAGAATTTTTGACTGTATGGTCAAGAATCCCCTCAAGGACATCGCCGTAACATGGACACCTTTCTATTATGGAAAGTGTTCCTTGTCCCAAAGATGGAAAACTTCACACAATCTATACCTGTAACATGGACATCTCTCTATAATGAACAGTTCCTCTAACTAATACTTCTATCTACACCCTCAAAAAACGCGAACACCAGGCTCTGTCCCCGACTATATTTAAATACCTGAGGTCATGATGACATGGGCCATGCTGCCAAAGACTCCTGGCCCAGCAGAAGTGTAGGCACGTACTTCAACTTTGTAAACAGAGCACGATAAAAGATCAGTTAAAACGATAAAAGTGTCGGATGTGTTTTGTAGAACTGAGGGAGTGGACACGTATCTTGCAGTGTGTGAAGTAGAAAGCGTCGTCTGATTCACTTCGTAAGCGATCACTCTACCATTACTTGTGTTTCTGGAGAGACGATTCCAACTTATTCTGTAAGTTGTCTCGTTCATCTCCTTAGACGTTATGTTGTGAGGTGACGTGCTTGGTTCTGAGAGAAGAAACAACGGATAAGAAATAAACCTGTGGTACCCGAAAGATAAAATGACTCTGTTGTAGAATAACAAGTTCTTATCCCTAGCAATAAGGAGGGAAAAAATAAAAAATAAAAACAGTAATAATAAATATTAAAATAAGCATATTTATAATACATACCATAAACCACGATTGGCATAAATTAGTGAAAGTATAGTCTTTGAAATCTTGGATCATTAAACATTTTGGGAAACTGCCCACCTACCCTCCCCTAAACCAACATTCCCTAAGAGCGAAGTAAGTGGTTATCTTCGCTTGGGGGACGGGTAGGTGGATAGTTTCCGAAGTCTTTCCCTCCCAACGTAAGAATTCAACTTCTTTTTTATGTCATGTGCATCACAGAAACTTAGAGAGGTAAATGATACATTCATTTCAAAATCCAGAAAAGGCAATTTGTAAGTTGTATATAAACTTCATCTAAAAACTATCTAACCCTTTAAGCCCTGATAGTGATCAGCATCAAATTTTTCTTTGTAATATCAATGCTTTGTAAAACAGAGTGGTCATGAGAATTACGGACATGATGAATTTGCTTGATGTTTTAAATCAGCTTCTCCCCACTATTTCTGTGGGAATGAATAGGGGCAACAGATGAGAATTCAAATTTTGATCTTTGGGTTCAAAGGGCCAGGGTCAGTGCAGATTCCACGGTTGACTCAGCAAGTAGTTTTTACTAACGGATAAACCAGACCGAATTTCATATAAACAATGACTTCCAATTGGTTTAAGTGATGTTCCCGTAAGAATCAACATTTTAGTTTTTATTCCCGATATCGTTCTTTAATTGCTAGGGCTGGCAGCTCAAAATCATATTTTGAAGTTTCTCTACCCTTTTCACCACATTATATAGTAGTCATAATAACTGATTTCTTTTTGCGCATTGTATTCACAAATCATCTACACATAGTCAGGGCTCAAAGTTAGCGACTAACTGGTCGCATATGCGACTGGATTTTTGGTTGTGCGCCTAAAAATTCATGTGTAATCGCACCTGTGCGCCGTAAAACCCAAAGCACAGTGCAACTGACTTACTTCCGACTATACTTACGAACTCAACTAGAAAGACGGTGTATGTTTAATTGGTCTTTTCTCCCAATGAATTCTACGAACTCGAATGTTCTTTTTCGTTTCGATGTTTTACTCCATCCCAGACTCTTCTGTTTTGTAATAAACACCGCTGACACATGCAAATATATGCTACGAACGAAACACGTACTTTTTGCGCAATGGACGATCACGTCGAACGTTCAGTTTTAACGTCAATCAAAACAAAAACAGTGCGTATTAAGAGCCCCTTTTTTCAGGTAAGAAAGTTTTGTAAGTCGTATTCCAGTTACATGTAAGTCATTGCGCATTTAACAAATTCATTAAAGATTAATTTTCATTCTCGTTCGACACACTCATTGTTGTCAGTTTTGAATTGTTTTCAAGTGTAAGTTTCCTTTAGTCACAACCGTACTGTAAAAAAGAGAAATTAGACTTAAAAATCACAACGGTATTACTGCGTAGCAAATTGGCTGTGTTTTATCAATCACAGGACTGAAGTAACAGTAACAAACTGAAGATGACAAATAAACGTGGCACTGTTTCGTTTTTTACTTTTTCTTTTAAAGTAGATGATCCCAACATTATAAGCTGTGCTCCTATTAAAAATTTTCAGCTGTGCGCCTAAAATTTCGGCAGTGCGCCTAAAAATTTACATCTGGTAGCACAAATGCTCCCAAACTCAAATTTAGACTTTGTGCCCTGCATAGGGGCCCAAACCAATGGCAGCAAGGAACTGAAAAGCAGACACTTACTGTATTCTGGTACTTGTTTAGTTCCAGTTAGCGCTGGCCCAGCTTTAACAGTTTCTGCCTGAATTTCAACACTGTACTGTGTTCCACCGAAAACTTCTAGACTGCGGCTAAAGGTCTGATTATTTGTTTCACTTGTAATGGTAGTTTGTCTTCCGTCAATGGTATAGTTGAAAACCAATCTATATTTTCTGATGATACCATTTTGTTCAGCAGGTTGTTGCCATTGGACCGTCATTCTCGGCATCGCCATTTCACTTGGCTTTTGGAAGGTGACGAATAGATTCAGTGGTTTGCTGGGGGCTAAATGAAAGAAAGAGGGGGAGAGACAGAGGTGAAAGTCGATTGTTTCCCGTGTGTTAGTTTTTATTTTGTTGTTCTGGAGTTGATAAGGGGCAAAAGAAACAGATACTTGTAGAAAAAAGGCTAAAGTCAAGGAGTATACAAACCATCTTCTAGCGTCCGAACTTGCTTTTCAGGACCCGGTGGACCAAGAAAGTCGCCATTACTGACTGCGATTTTAATGAAATATACTGTCCATTTCTCCAGGTTCTCTAAAGTATGACTGGAGGTTGATCCTCTGACATTGACTTTCGAGGAAGATTTCCCTGCTTCCATGTATTCAATACTGTACCTTATGAGGGGTCCGTTTAAATTGGTGGTGCTTGGTGTCTACGACATGAACTTGACTAAATTAGTGTTCAAGTAATACGTCGTTAAATAAATGCTTCTGTTATCTTTTTAGGAGCTTGACGGTGCATAACGTTCAATATTATTTCTATCATGTTGCATTAATTCCTTTGGTCATAATTCATGAACGAAAAACAAAGGATTGTGCACCGTTACAAACCTCCCAACATAAACTGCAGCACTTTCATTTTTATCTTCGATGTTTGCCAGCTTTCATAACCAGTCTCCTTTCCCCATTATCTATGCTTATTTTCAAACCTTTCAACAGTGAACGCCATTAAACTTTAAGATCTGAAAATGATAAATTTGTGGGGTTGTTGCAGACAAGTTCAAGCCTACACTTTTTTCCGTTGTTTACACAAAGAAGTGAACATGAATGAACAAAGATGGCAGTCGTTACACAGGTTCTTCTGTTTGAGGAAACCAGATTCGTACACAGTCGCCACTTATGAGTTTAGGGGTAGGAGAAGATGGAGGCGTGGAGAGGGGGGAGAGGTTGGGGTGGGGAGTTCGAGGAGAAGATTCGTGCACCTCGATAGCGACTGGGTAATAGTCTTTGGAGAGGCATGGAAATAATAGGCAACCCTCTTGAGAAACGAAGTACTTATGGACGCGAACGAGTTTTTGTTAAAATAAATCTGATGTTTACCTGCCAAATCACTTGAATTGACTGCGAAGTATAACTTGTTACACTCACGATCTGGACATCGACTTCAGGCTCTAAAAAGGGAAAGTAACAAGTTAAGTTTAGATCAATTGATACTCAATCTGAATACTTCTATCCTATGACCGGACGCCTGATTACTACAAGGAAAAACGCGGAATTAGTGTGCATATACACCTGTCACAGTTCTTCAGATTTTAATGGAAACATATGTTAGATGAGTAGTTAATATTTCGTTACTCGACTGAGTGGAGCCGCTACAACGATGTCGCGGTTCCACATTTTGGAACAAGAACGTATTATAGAATTATCATTCTGCATCTAATTTGCATCATCACTTACTGGCAGTTTTTGTCGTGAAATTCTGGAAATTACTCCACAGACCCTTTCCTAAGCCACTTGTGGCTATCAACCTAACACTGTAGGCTGTGTATGGCTTGAGGTTGATAATCTGTTTTCTTAATACAACTCCCAAAGGTATATCATCTATAGAAGTACTATTTCGATACTCAAGATTGTAGGCAGTAACAGGCATTTCATCCGCTCCAAGACTATACGACCATGTGACTAATGCTGATCTTGCATTAACGTCCCTTGCATTAACTTGAACAGCTGGCTGGCCTGGTTTCTCTGAAAACAGCAAAAATGTGCCCCATGATGAGCCTAATTTATAAGACAGATTATCTAACACTCAGCACTTAAACTGTCGAACAAGAGACGAAATCAACGAATAAACAAACGCGTGCACTGAAAAAAGGGATAATATTTTTTTAGAAAAATACGTTAACCACTTAGAAGACGTTAAAGGTTGAGGTGCTTTTTTAAAAAGTACTTCTTTCACCTAATACCGTTTACAGTCATGCGTTTTTGGAATGCAATATTTCCGTGTCCTTATAAAGGACTTAAATTATGTTAGTTCTTGAAAACTGCGTGTTCCCTAATATTAATTTAATTTTCATACACACAATAACGAGCAAAAAGGCGTTCCAAGGTACGCATAAGTTTTTGCTTACTTAAAGACACAATAACATTTGCAGTGGTAAAATGCCTGCTTTGTATTCCAGAAAGTGACGCAGAGCATTGGTAGGTTGAATTACACTGGACTTCACTGGGTGATTCGAGCTTTCTTGCACAAGAGTTACTGTAGACATCACTGGCACTGTTGTAAGGGATGGTAAGAGAGGAGGTTGTGTCAGACAGCCCCGTTCCATCTTTTTTCCAACTATACCCAGAGGGTTGTCGAGGGCTGAAACTAGCCACACAGGTTAGAGTCACAGATTCACTAGTGTCGGCTGTCAAACGAACATCATCAAGATTAATGTTTAACGCCAACGAAACTTGGTCTGAAAAAGACAAGCACATAATCAACGTAAAGACGACAAGAAATAATGTGGGAAACTTATCAAATACAATATCTCAATTTTACAGACGATTAGGTTTATTGAATCTGATTGGCTGAGAGCAATGCAGTTTTAAGATCGTGCGCTTACCGGTACGGGCGGCCATCTTGCTTTCATTTGTACCAAGGGGCGGGTGTCGGGGTTTATAGCATGTGGGGTTTATGTGGGGGGAAGGAGGCGAGAAAGTAGATTTGATACAACTCCAAGGTACATGGCCGCCCGTAATGTAAAGCGGTTGATCTCGAGGAACTTACGGAAAAATAAGGGACTATAAACGGTTTATAAGTAAACAGAGTGCAAAAGCGAGCAAATATAATTCAATTATCAGAGAATGAAGAACTGTGATTGGCAGAAAACAATAGAATTTTTTAATAACCAATCGAGTGCCGCAAATCCTTATTGGCCCCTTTGAGGTTGCGCGTGAGACTGGGGTCAGGTGTTGTGTCGATCGAATTGCATTGTGGGGATGTTTTGAGGACGAATTTTGATCCAGTAAATTTTTGCCCGTTTCATACTTTTTTGAAAAACTCACTCGTCTAAATAAATTTCAAATTGAACTCGAAGTTGTAGGACAACCCATACAAACACTGCCTACTGGCAAAAAGGTTTGCATTACGATTTAAACTTCACTCTTAAATGCAGATGCCGCCGTTTTCGACTACAGCACTTAGCCTGCCAGTAGAGGTCTCAATCCCATTTCCTCCGCGCAAGCTAGAAAGTGCTGCATCATTCCAAACAGCACTAAAGTACTTATTATGTGGCTAGCGGGCAAAATGAGGCACATTCCTTGTTCTCACTGCTTAACCGAGGAAGCAAGATGGGGAGGAGCGTTGTGTGACGAGACAAAAACGGCTGCGTGCGATACTAAGATTACCCTCGTTTGTACAAGTATTCAAATTTTTAAGCTTAATTTACTTTTTAGCTTAAATTGCTATGCACATTTGAGCTTTTATTTTCTTTTTTAACATTCAAAGCTTTGTAACGCGCTTTTGATCATATTTGCATGGAAAAGGCGCGTTATAAATTTTTAAGTATTATTACTATTAATTATTGGCTGTATACGGCAACACATGTATCGCAGTAATTCAAATTCTTACAAATCCCCCTCAAACGAATTATACTTACAATTTTTACAGCCAAACAAGTCCATTCTCATACATATTGCCCCATTATATGTTTTGGGAAATATTCTGACATATTGCGCTGCAAACGGGGGAGCAAACCAGTGGACAACAATGGTATTTCTGTCGCTGTTTCCAGTCAAATGCTGAGTGGGTAGATCAAGAACAAAGTAAGTGGAGATATACAAATAATTTTATTTACAAGAGACCACATTCTGTGTGGTATTTTCCCAAATCGGCTGAAGGGGAGCGCTAGAGGTGATGGGAAGGAGAAATTTTTCTCCTTTTTCTCCTTTCCATCACCTCCCGCGCTCCCTTCGGTCACGCTTCTCGTGACTGGGGACGAGTCAGCCTAAGCGGGGTTGCAAATGTCCGTTCAGGGGCCCGTTCGTCGACTGAAGTTCCAACAATTAACGGACAAACAAGAAAAGTTGTCAGGGATACAGCACTAAGTAAATCTTCCGCTTTAGGGTAATAATCTCCGCTATCTACTCATTATGTCCGACAAAAGGTAAGATTTAAACGTTCATTAATTAAAAGGTTGTGTGATTTTGTTTTTACTCACTTGAAGTCTACTTGAAAGTTCAAAGAGTTATAGATGTGAATGAATCTGCATTGGCCTCTAATATTTAGTACGTTAGATAGTCATTCACAGTTAATATACAAATACATTCATTGCGGAGCTTCAAATTGCAGGCTGTAATAGGACAGTCTGACTACAAATTGCTACATTGTTCGACTCCTACAACCTACGTTTTGAGTCCAGAGACCCGTCACCGCTTACAACAAACAGGGGCACCCAACGTCAATTTTCGGGAAAATATCTGTTCGGAAGACGATTTGAGATCTAGAATTCTCGGAACATTTGTTGTAAAATTTCTTGCTTTCCTTCCCTCCTAGGATTTTCGAACATCTAAAAATGGTACAATTGTCCATTTTTAAGGGATTTTTACACTAAAAAGGTCACCTAGAATTTTCGGTAGCCTTTTTCCTGGCTGAAATTTTCGAAAATGTAAGTTTTGATACCTATAATTTTCGGATCACTAGACTTTCAACTAGGAAATCCGAACAGATGAAAAATTTTTAGGGGATCAAAATGTGCCTATATCTACCGTTTAAATACTACAATACGTTAAACAATGCTATGTTTAAGTGGTTTTGAGCTATACTCTCGTTGGGTGCTCCTGAACAAAGCTCGCAATATGATACTTTTCTGTCTCGAGCCCTTGGTCAGTGTTTCACCTGTGTAGCCAAAATGAGACGAAATACGGTAACACTAGACGACGGCAACCGGACGATTGCCAATCTTGAGACTTGTTCCTTCATAAGGTTTTTAAACCTTTTAATGCCTTCCGGAAAACTTTGCTCCAGGCGGCCAAAAGGAAAACTAGAAAATTAACCGACCACAGAAAACAACTTCTATCGCGCGCGCTGATTTCAAGTAGGCTTGTTTTATCACACGAATATGAGAATTGTGGGAAATGATCGCCGGTAGTGATGTTCAAGGTAGGGCCGGGGGAGGGGGATGAAGAAAGATGCAGACAGCATTATAAACACATGATTGTAGGGTTTATCTCGGTGTAAAAACCTGTGAAGTTTTTCTTTGTTTTCTAGCTTTTATTTTCCTTGGCTCGATTGTGTTGGCTTCTCAATGGCTTCTTTGTATTCATTGTTTTACGTCACCGTCCGAGAGTTTCAAAGGTTTTTACACCAAGGATGAGCATGATTTAATGCCTACTGCAGCTTGTTAGACGATTTGTGTACTCAAAATGTTATAACAAAGAAAATAACTAAAGTAAACGAGCCCGAAATGAGAATGTCAAGGAAAAACTCCTGGAGCTCACTTTAAGCAAATCCACAGAGATATATGAATACATGTTGCAAATTTACCTGTCCAGCTCCGTAACTAATCCATGTTTTACCATCATATCCAAAGCGGATTAAATAGCTTTTCACCCAGTTGTCCCTTCGAGCATCTCCCTGAGTGGCCACGCCTGTGACTGTTACAATTTGTCCGAAATCAGCCTGTAGGTACTGGGGTAGGGATACTGAAAAGCTACACCAACCGTGAGTACCATAAAGGCGACTCCAAGCAGCTTTATAATGACCATCTTCTGAGGATTTTGTAATTGTAAAATCCCTCGTTTTACCGCGTTCATTCTTGAACGATACAAAACAACCTGTAAAAACGTTAGGAAATATGGCATATTAATTAAGAAAAATTAAATGTCCTGTTTAAAAAACGAGCGGTTTCGATTATCAGCTTTTAAACCTGATAATACAGACTGCGAGTTTTAACGACTTCAAAATCCCTGATAAAGATTAATTCATTCTTACACTGATATTTAGACTTGGGGTCATTTTGATCTAAAAACTTGACGTAAAGTTCAGCCGTGTCTTTATCAGATATAAAGACAGGGGCACCCAACGACGGTTTCCTCCTAAATGCATTGACAACACTTTTTAGGATATCCAGAGTACTCTTAGATCTCTAGAATGTATTCTAACTAGGGCTAAAAAATTTTATCTGTTCGGTCTTCCTAGGGTAACTTGAGTCTTTTCGAAATTACAAGGGCTTCAGCATTATTTTCCCGAAAATTTTAGCTGCAGTTTAGAGTTTTACGAAAGTGAGAATTTGTGTCTGCATCGCATTTTTCGTTCCAAAAATTTTAGGTTTAAAATTCCTTTCTCTATTGAAAAAAGGCTTAACCTGGGGAGTGAAATGGGAAAAAATTAACTTCACAAAATCGTAGGGAATTTATTTGATAGCCTTCAAAAATTGTACATGAATGGAACGGTCATCTAAAAAAATCTAGACAATATTTGCTTCTCCGAACAGATATTTCAAAGAAAACAGTCATTGAGTGCACCTGTAAAGACACTCATTAAACTTTTAAAATTTCTCTTGTTTTTTCTTTATGAATTATCAATGAGTTTTTAAACTCTTTTTTAAATTTCCTGCATCCGTTCCATATTAGTTACAATGACAAAGAAGGATAACAAACGAGGAGGGACAAAATCAATATAGTAAATCCAATTATTAAATGCACCCTTTTTCTAAAGTAAAGGAGAAAACTAAACAGAGAGGAAACAAGAAAACGTGAAATAAGCATAGATGTACAAAGATTGGTCAGGCAGTAATTAGGAAGCCTAACCAACGACGACAACGGCGAAAAAGCAATAGGTTTTGCCCGGTCCACATATATCCGGATATTTTTGATTACGGAGATTTTCACCCCATTTTCAAACAAATACACAACCACACGTAGCATATTCGAATAGTAGTCACCCGTCCACACGAAAACGCTAAAACGATGGAAATACCATAGCTTTATTATTGAGCATGCGTTATGCTAGAAATATATGATGTATGACATCATCATATTCCGAATTCGAAACCGTTTTCGTCCGTCCACCCGTAAAAGAAAAGCCGACATTTTCAAAAATCTAGACTCTGGAGAGCGTTTTTGAGAAGGTGCGTTTTCGGTGACCGTTTTCACTGGATTAGTGAGTGTGGACGGTAGGCTTAACCAGAGGAAAAAATATCCGTTTTCAAACAAAAACGGATACGTGTGACGGACCCTTATAAGCAAACAACAACTTTGCACGTGCATTGCGTATTTTTGTACATTTCTTTGGCGTCAAGGGTACGACAACGACGTGAAACTTCTTAATTTCACGTTTCATTGAGAATGTTATACAAGACAACGATTTTCCTTTCTTTTTTTTTTAAACTGAGATACAGACCTTTAGAACTCAACTCGCGAAAAAATCTCTAGCATTTGACAAATTTAGCGTGATGAGACGTTGATTCCGTCGCCGTCGTGGTTGCACGCTTAAGCTCCCTATTAAAACTGAGCAATGAACCAAGTGGTAAGTCAGTTTTCTTGCATCGTATCTGCAAACCAGAATTTAGCGACAGGGTTATCTCAGTCGGTAGAGCGTTCGACAGCAGAGCGGGAAGTCGCAGGTTCGATTCCCGGGGCCAGACCAATACTCAGGGTCTTAAAATAACTGAGAAATAAGGGTACTTCCTTGGCCCTGCTAACGGGTAGACCTTTGCGTGGCTCGGATGACCTGATAAAATGGCGGTCACATCTCTAGAAGCAGACGTAAAAGATAGTGTCCCCAATTAGTACTTTAGTGCTAAATACATTGACACTCAAAGTGCATTTTTTAATGCTGTGGTTGTCTTTTGAACTGCATGTATTGGGTAAGTACTAAGAGACAAACCTTGCTTAGATCCATACACCTCCACCCTTAATGCTTTTTTGCTGTTAAATGTTACTGGATAAAAACGAATAAACTTGGCAGCAAGTGGCTCATATATTTCACTTCTTACAATGCTGTCCTTGTCATCATTTCCAGTAAATATCTAAAAGCAAATTAACAAAAATTTCCATAACATGATGATGAAAGACAAATTCGTGCGTTTAGGTGTTTCATTCGCACGGAAACACGCTAACCGTAGGAAAATTTGAACGCCTAGACGTTCAAAGATTTGAAATGAGAAAAATCAAGTACTGTGAACACCATAACCATCTAAATTTTTGTGTATGAGGATTGCAACTACATTGACGATGACACCCGCCGGCAGAACAAAAGGCAAAGGATATTAAATGGAAACCACGTGTATGTCAGTTTCTTTACATTTTACTACTTATTTCCGTAACGTTTCCTATGTAAACAGCGGCAAGAGACTAAGGAAGGAAGGCCGTAGTAACGAGGGGAAAAAGAAGCAAGCCAGAAGGCAGGAACAAAAAAAGGCGGCAACTAGAGACAGTGAAGATGGGGGAAGAGAGAGGATAACGAATGGAAGATTCCACGTGAATTTCCTTTATTACTTAGTGTCTCCACGATTATAATTTCGCTATTACTTCACCAAGAGCAATAAAGGATGTACCTTTTCGGAGCCACCCTCAGAGTAGAATGCCCCCCAGACATTATCCAGGGACGTCTTTATCTTGTATGTTTCTGTCCAATAATCATTAGTTGAATTTCCTTGTGTTGCTACTCCACAAACAAAGTAAAGAGATCCCAGATCGATCTGCAGGAAATCATTGTTGTCATTGTTTGTGGCAGGAATCCACGCTTCGGGTCCTTTTAATCGGCCATCAGATGGAATGCAGCTGCTAAGAGATGACGAAGCTGAAAACCTCTGATCCGAAATAATGCTACTATCCGACACTCCTACTGGATCAAGTACACAACCTAAAAAAATGAGAAAAAAATAAGTACACAACCTAGGTTTATGAAAAAAAAAGAGGGAAGTAAACAAGCTACAAATCCCTACATATCCTTAGAACGCTGCACAAAGAGGCTTACAATCAGTCAGAAATAGACCTTCTCTTTAAGTAATGGTCCGCGTAAGAACTAGGCAGGCAGAACGCAAAATCGATTAAAAGGTGTTAACTTTTAATTTTTAATTTCAATTAAATGGTGCGTTCTGATTGGCTGAAATCCAAAAATCGACGAAAAAACAAAGAAAAACGTGACAAAAACAACTTTTTTTAGCTTTATTTTCCCCATTCTCCTGTCTTTTACCTCACGGCCAAGTTTAAGCATTGTTCTGTGCGCCAATCAAAAGTTAGAGCGGAAAACGTGCAACACGCGCGTGATCTTGTTGTGAGCCATCTTGGAAGCGATATTTGAGATGTGAGGAAATTTGTCTTTTACCCGAAGAAATGTCGTCGATTTCATCGCTGAAATCTACATATTTCCCTTTATCGATTGTTTATTGCTTTTATTCAATGTATTTTATCATAGGAGTGATCGTGAAATTCCTACTGCAGCAGCGTTTGCAACTACCTCAACATGTCGTCGAGTGGCCATGTGGACAATTAGGACCGAAGCAGTTGTTTATGTTGTCAGGAGGAGATCGCTTTGATTCAGTGATGATTCAGAGTAATTGTGGAGAACAGCTGGGCACAAAGAGTGGAAGCGATAGATTTGTTCTTTATACAGAAATAAATTAAATTTCTTAAAGCGATGTGAAGCCGCCTGATTTGAGCTTGAGGTAAGCTGAACCCAATAAATTTTCGCATCACCGCATGATGTGACTGTATAGTTATTTTGTCCTTTTCGAAACATCAGAATTCTGTGTATCTTTACTCTTCTATGATTCGATTTGTTTTCATTCTAGGATGTTTCGTCGAGCTAAGTGCAACTTAAGACGAACGAATTGAAGTTTGTGATTGTAATTTCGCAACAGTTGTAAGACGGCAGCCGCTTTATATTATACAAATGTAGCTCTCACTGGTTTTGAGTGTTATCCGGTAGGAAAGATAATGCAAGTTTGACTGTAACTGTTACCTTTACTTTTTCTAAGAATGAAAGTAGGTTTTGCGGAGATATTTAGACTAAAAATATACTTACTATGTAAGACTGTGAAGAGAGCTTCTTCTGAAACCGAATTCTCCGAACATCCATGAATTTTTTTCTGTATGGACAATCGTCTTTTTATTTAAAGGGACAGTGTCCCGATTATGCGCACGCGCGAGCGTCATCTGTTTTTTCTTCAAAAGACAATAGAACTGTCAAATTGACTCGACAAGATTTCCTTCCGGACCGCACCGCCGACAGAGATTTGTTGTTTATATTCTCAAGTAATATTTTAGACTTTCGAAGACGTCTTTCGTGTTATATAAAAATTTGGCTCGCGGTTCGAAGACTCATCGCGATTTTATCGCTAGCTGGGCCGCCTCGCGACCCGAAAATCTCGTTCCGCTCGCTCTAAAAACATATTTTCTAATTTGAAACTCGTATCAGAGGTCAATCGCGCCAAGTCCAGTAATATCTGCCTGATTTGCTCGCGTTCTAGCCTCAAACGTTTGAAAGACATAAATAAAAATGCAATCTCAACGCTATGAATCATCACAAAGGTTAGTCAAGAACGATATTATGATTCATGTCACCAGTTTTTCAAAACGTGTAGCGCCTGTTTGGTCGATTTTGTCGGCCGTACGGAGATTCATTTAAAAGTTTACTAACGCGTCGTTGCAAAACATTCTGCTTCACGAAGCTCCCCTCCACAAGATCTCCTCAGTCACATCAATGTCTCAACGGTTTCTTTCTTACAGTCTTTATTGTTGCTGTTTCATTTCTGCGTATTCCTTTCACAATTATCTGAGCTTGTATGGAAGCTAGCATTAAATGCGGGCCATTAGGATAATCCTCCGACATGATTTTATGAAATTGTTGTTCTTTATGCTGACAAAATAAAAACACGCAGCTTTGCCGCGTTCGCCATGCGAGCTTGAATTACTGCTGTTTCCGATCAAGGTTTTGACATTTCCTTTGTGAGAACCGAAGTAGCTGTCTTTCAGGAGGTCGCCGATTGATGTATTCCCGCGCCATTTTCATGTAATTTTATATCAGTTTAACTTTGCTCGGGTTTGGCGCATAGCAATACTCTAAATTTTAGATATGTTATAGTTTTCAACATATCAGAGCAGTAGACAAAATAAAAAATTGTTTGAATGACTCTTTTGCTACCTTAATTCATTTCTAAAATTCAAATTTCAGGGGCACCCAACGAGGATATAGTTCAAAACCACTTAACATAGCATTGTTGAACGTATTTTAGTATTTAAACGGTAGATATAGGCATATTTTTATCCCCTAAAAACTTTTCATCTGTTCGGATTTCCTAGCTGAAAGTCTAGTGATCCGAAAATTATAGGGATCAAAACTTACCTTTTCGAAAATTTCAGCCAGGAAAAGGCTCTCGAAAATTCTAGGTGGCCTTTTTTAGGGTAAATATCCGATTAAAATGGGTAATTATACCATTTTTTAGATGTTCGAAAATCCTAGGAGAGGCAGGCAAGCAAGAAATTTTACAACAAATGTTCCGAAAATTCTAGTTCTCAAATCGTCTTCCGAACAGATATTTTCCCGAAAATTGCCGTTGGGTGCCCCTGAAATTTCGCGCTTTTCAACCTGTTGACCAATCAGAGCATTCAAATTTAATTTGATTAGAGAAATTAGCACGTAAAAAATAACTGCCGCTATTGCACTGGCCTATTGTTCTTTTGCCTAGTTCTTACACGGACCATTACTTAATACAATAGTTCTACAATAGTTATACCTATATTAATTACGCATTATCTGTCTACGCCGAGTCCGAGTCCGATCTTACACCTGTACAATGTTTCTTAGACCACTGTTTTAAAAGGAAATATACGTCTAAGCCTGTAAGTGTTTATGATTTCTTAGAGAGGCAAGACCGTAAAATTTTCAGAAAAGTTTCTAATGTTAAAAGCATCCACTTTTATCTATTATGCCTCGTGTTAAACCGTCTGGTTACAATCTTAGGAAAGAAACTTGTTTTAAATTAACATGCACTATAAGCTTTAAAAACTCTTTTATTAATCGTCTAGTTTTTAAACATGAATTAGCTGTGTAATATACTAGAAATATATATATATATTAATTCTTACTTTTTAACTTTTTAAAATTTCTTACACTTACTTGTAACAAAAGATATGTATTTTTATCTTTTGATGAATAAAGACTTTATTATTATTATTATTATTATTATGAATTATTATCGTGTTATTATTCTTAACGTAGAAGGTACATACTCACAGAACAACAAAAACAACAACATAAGAAAAGTATAAAAGGGATGAAAGTGTAATGGCTTTCATAATGAACTACACCGAATACATCCATTATTATTACGTAGAAGAGAGAAGCTCAAATCACTGGCACGACAGGGAAGTTCACTTTAAGTCTGTAGGAACTATATGGCGAATAGTGGTGACGATGGATACGATGGATGGATACGATGGTACGTTTAGCCTGAAAAGATTAAGGAATTTAGGAATACGAGATTCTATTCTTTTTAACTTGTTTTCTTTTTAATATCAGAGACGGATTCGTAATGACTTAATTTAAAACTCTGGACTGCCTGCAAGAGTTATTGACCGCATCTGAGCCGCAAGGAATGTATTTGCGCAATCGCTATTGACACAGTGATTGCTCTTTTTATGATTTATATAATTCTTAATGTTATATAGTGCTTAATTCGTACTTCACATATTTCTGTAAATTATGTCCATATTTTTTTACAGTTGAATATTTTTTTCCTTCCTATAATACAAATAATAATGATAACAATAATAATAATGAGACACTTATAAAGCGACCTTTCCCCAGGGTCCAAAGGCGCTATTTAAAGTTAAAATTTAAAACTACAATCACAGTTGAAATTTAAAATTTAAAAATCAAAAACTACAAAAACTAAAGATAAAATAATTTAAGACCTGATACAAAAAACACCACAGTCATATAATCAGTTTAAAAAGGCGCGTCTAAAAAGAACAGTTTTCAACTGTCTTTTAAAAATGTCCAGTGATCCAGCGTCCCTAATATGCTGAGGAAGACTGTTCCAAAGAAGCGGAGCAGCAACAGAAAAAGCTCGACGGCCATAACTGTTTATGTTAAAAGCAGGTGCGACAAGTATATTTTTCTTTGAAGACCTACGATCCCGTGCCGGGAGGTAACTTTGAAGAAGATCTTCAATATAAGCAGGAGCAAGTCCATGGAGAGGCTTGCAGGTAACGACAAGTGTTTTAACTTCAATCCGGAGATAAATTGAGAGCCAGTGAAGATTCGCAAGAATAGGTGTATTATGACAGCACTTGGGTGAAAGAGTAACAACACAAGCAGCTGCATTCTGCACACGTTGGAGCTGTTTTAGCACGTTCTTAGGTAAACCACATAGTAACGAATTACAGTAGTCAAGGTTTGATGTAACAACAACTTGAACAAAAAGCTGGGCTGCATCAAAGGTGAGATGTTTACAAATGAGCCTAATTTTACGGAGATGATAGAATGCGGATTTGCACATTGCTGTCACCTGAGGAACCATATTCAAAGATTCGTCGAAGAGAACTCACCAATGTTTCCCGCTCTTGGTGAAGCTAGCACTCTCTCATCACAAACATGAATATCTAACAAAGGAGGTCGAGCACGGTGTAAAGATGATATCACAAGAAGTTCAGTTTTGTCTTTATTTAATTTTAGCTTATTCAGAATTATACAGGGGTCAATTTCTAGTACACAGGCTTTCAATCTACACATGCTCAATTCCATATCATTAAGGGATGACGCCTCGAATGTTACATAAAGCTGCCTGTCATCCGCATAAAAGTGAAAACTTAGTTCATGCTTACTGGCGATATCACTCAGTGGAGAGGTGTACAATGAGAATAAAAGAGGTCCAAGAACCAACCCTTGGGGTACACCAAACTGCAGAACACGTCGCTCGGAGGTAGATCCATTGATATTTACAAACTGAGTGCGATCACCCAAGTACAATCGAAACCATTCCAATGCCCTACCACCAATTCCAAATCGACGAGAAAGACATGAAAGTAAGATACAGTGATCCACAGCATCAAATGCCGCGGAAAGATCAAGGAGCAGCAAAATCACCGATCTATTCTGACCTGAGGCAACTGCGATATCATTATGGACACGGATTAAAGCAGTCTCAGTACTGTGAAGTTTCCTGAACGCTGATTGATTTAAGACATCGACACCATTGGCATCAAAATAATCAATGAGGCGCTTGGCAACACATTTCTCGACTACTTTAGACACAAAACCCTACTTCGAAATTGGCCTAAAATTCTTGAATTCATCCGAGCTCAAAGATTGCTTCTTGAGCAGTGGTTTGACACTAGCGACTTTGAGATCAGTAGGAAGTATTCCAGAGTCCATTGAAAGGTTGATAATCTTTATTATCACTGAACTGACAATTCATGATAAAAACAGGAATAGGGTCTAAATCAAGACTTTATAGTGTCTAAATCACAAGCCTTTAAATTCATAATGTCAGGTCTCCGAAGCAAATCGCCGTAGACTACCAATGTCCGTTACCTTGTAGGGAACGCTCATTCTTTCGTAAATAAATATTGGAATTCTTGGCCCAGCAGAAGCGGTCTTGGTTCTGTTCTTTACATCTCTTCGCTTCACACAACAGGTTTTGTTTTTAGGAGGTGAGGTGATCGAGATTTTGACTCTATCAAGAACACTATCAGCAGACAGACCGATGTTTCATTGGTTGACTTGAGAGGCACTTTGTCGAGTTTCCATGACACTTGCTTTTGCAAGGCATCTCACGAATTTGCAGATGATGAGTTTCGAGGCGCCATTTTGCTGCCTCGAAAGGACGCGATGAGCAATGTCAATGTCCGACAGAAACACTTCTGCCCCCAACTCCTGGAATAATTTTACGCACAGGGCGCTTGTTTCAGATGCGGTTTCACTGCTTTTCTCTGGCAGGCCAATTATTGAGTTGGTAGCTCTATTCCTCAACCTCGTCAATGAGGTTGCCAACACGTGTAACTTCAGCGTTGAGCTTATTAAGGTTTAATGCTTTGAGATGATTAACGGCATCATAATAAGAGGCCGACAGGTTGTCGTATTCGTTGCTCGATCAGATATTAAAGACTACGAGACACGGTTTCATCATTCGAAGAATTATGATTGCTATTTCCAGAGGTAGCGGTTACTTCAGCACCAGAGGTAATGACCCAGTCAACATGAACCTACTCTTTCAGCTGTGCTATTTCCTTCGAAAGAGCGTCGATCTTATCCTTTATATCTTGATTTTGTTACTTTTGTGAAGAAACTGTCTCTTTTAGCATAATTGCAGTGAAAATTATCAAAACAGTCTCTTTTGGCATAATTTCAGTGAAAATTATCAATAACTGTGGAAAAACGACTCATTAAGGTAAGAAGTGTGAGCTTAAAATTTAACGTCCATCTTGGCTCCTGACTGCTTAATCATCCATTCATAAACTTCACTTTACAAGCTCAATAAATACTCGCTTACGATCGACCGCTGTTCTTTCATATACAGCGACGTGAGGGTGCCCAGTTTAACCTATTCGCGGTTTTAGAATGAGTGTAGTATGAATTCAAACCAAAGCTAATACTCCGACCAATCACGACGCCGACAAATCTAGCTAATGAACCAATCATAACTTAAACTAAAACCATGTTGAGTCGAAACCAAAAAAGCGCGGGAACATGCGAGCAAGACGTCACTCCTGACCAGCGGCGGAAAGTTAGCTATCTTGTTGTGGTTTGGGTATTGTCAGTGTCTTTTCAGTCTTTTGTATTTTGTCATTTGGTGATCGCACACGTCGGCAACTCACCAAGAAACTAACGGGGAAAGGGGCGCGAATTTCCTGTTACTTAATCAATTCATATTCACTGAATACTGCTTAAGATACAATACAGTATACACTAAAAGACGCCCCTTTATTTCTCAAGGTTTTCCCGGCTGATTATCGTGGACAATATTAAGAATGATGTAAAGTAACAAAAAAATACAATGCATTTAGTAAACTTAAATTTAAGAGAATTCAAAATATTTTACTCTGTTGAAACCGTTGTTAACAACTGAATTCCCTTGGTAAGAAGAATTTATCACATAACTGTAACAAATAAGGCAAACACCACAAAAGAAAAATGAATTAGATTGATTAAAAAAATACAGAAACTTTTTTCATGTGAACTATACAAAACGATCTTTGAAACAGATTACTTAAGGTGGCTCCGTAACAAATACAAGAGCATTTAGCTGTGACAAATTTTCCGCCATAACTTTTCGATTTTAACGCGATGGCTGCGAAACTTGGCAAAAAACAACAGATATCATTCGGCAATAACACGAAATATTCCGATTTCATTGATGGTAAATATTTCTTGAGAAATTAGCGCTTAAAAGGACCCAACTGTTCAAAGAAAATCGCGTCTAGTAAAAAATTTTGCTGATATTTTTTACTGAAATTTCTGGTATCGGTGTCGTAAATCGCGTGTTTACATATGTAATCAAACCTCATATCGCATATAGAATTTGATTGTTAAGTGACCGGAAAGAGATAGGCATCGAATCTGCCAAATCAAAGGAAACATAAAACGAATCGCTTTATCTTTCGTTGAAAAATTATCAGGAGTTGTGTTGTAATAAAACCGGGGATGCTGTGAGTGAAGAATATATGTTTAAAACCTTACATCGTGAGTGAGTGATTTAGGACCGTTTAGCGCGAGTTTATCGGGACAACAGTGTGTTGCAAGCAAATATCCCATTCCCAACACAAAGTGGCACCTCCGACGGGACTGAACAGAGGGAAAACAAACAGATCTGACGCCGGGATTTTACAATGGAGAAACTTACCACGGATCTAGACACACAACTACAATTGCTCAACTTCACAAGGGATAAGAGTGAAGGAATCACCGCAAAGGGAAATGTGGAAGCTGTGGACCGCCAACTTCAGTCCTTGAGATCTATCGTAACGAAGGTGGAAGATTTTAAGCTTCAAATCGAGCAAGCGAAAATCGCGAACGGAGAGAAACTTGAAGACGTGTCAGAATGGAGCCTCACAGTTGAAGCCGCCCAAACATCTGCTGATGAGAACATCGCGTACTTGCGGAAATGGTTAACAGAATACAAGCAAAGAGAACGCCTTTCGGAAAATGAGGGTCAACAAGCCTTTCTGGAGCAGTCAAGAAAGGATCAGCTTGAGTTTGAACGAACGCAACTGGAGATGAGGCTGACATATGAGAAGAAGATCGAGGAGACAAAAGCAAACCATTCGAAGACCACGGAGCCGACCTCAAATCAAGCAGCGAAGACCGCCAAACTTCCTAAGCTCGTCATTACAAAGTTTAGAGGTGAACTAACGGATTGGCCACGGTTCTGGAGTCAATTTGAAACCGAGATTGACAAGGCAGAAATAGCTGGCGTGACAAAGTACTCATACCTAAAGGAACTCGTAGACCCGAAGATACGAGCGGAAATAGACGGCTTGCCCTTCTCAGTAGAGGGATACGAGCGTGCGAAGAACATCCTGGCAAGGAAGTATGGACAAACAAGCGAGGTCGTGAACGCGTACGTGGAAAACATCATGTCTTTGCCTACAATTGGAGGAACACAGCCAGCCAGAATCCATGATTTCTACGAGAAGCTTCTTTTCAATGTGCAATCATTGGAAACAATGGGAAAACTGCGAGAGGTGAATGGATACGTGCGGATGACTATTGACAAGCTGCCGGGGATAAGAGGGGATCTTGTGCGAACAGACGATTCTTGGCGAGAGTGGAATTTTCCAAGGTTAGTGGATGAGCTTCGAAAATGGACAGAAAGAAACCCGATCCAATCCAAGCAAAGCGATAAGCCCTGGCGTGTCGACAAACCCTGGCGTGACAAGAATTTCCAAGTCCAACAGCAGAGAGATGGCAAAAATCGGGGATGCGTTTATTGCGAAAGCCAAGATCACAGATCGGTCGACTGCAAAACGGTAGCCAGCCTCGACGATCGCAAAAGGATGCTTAGCAACAAACGCCTTTGTTTCAATTGCACCGGAGGCAAACACAGGGCTGAAGATTGCAAAAGCCGTTCCATGTGCCAGATTTGTAAGAGAACGCATCACACGTCCATCTGCAACAGCGTCAGTAACCAGTTAATGACAGCGACTTCAACGCAAAGACCAACTGTGATCTATCCAGTCGTCGTAGTGGAAGTGATGGGAGTTAAGTGTCGTGCGTTACTAGACACCGGCGCCGGAAGTTCCTACGCTTCAGCAGCGTTACTTGATCACATAAAGATTCGCCCTCATCAACGAGAAGTACGACAGATCGAAATGATGATGGGAGTAGTCACTAAGCCGGTGGAAATCTTCAAAGTGCAAATAAGTTCACTGCAGAGCGATTTCATCCTTGAAACGGACGTGACTAAGGTGAATAAGGCACAGCTTTTATCCCTGGAAAACCCTCGCTACCAGCAAGTCCTGGAAAGGTACGACCACTTGAAGGGAGTGAAGATGGACGATATGGACCCAAAGGATTACCTTCCGGTGCACCTTATCTTGGGAGTGTGTGACTATACTAAGATCAAGACTGTAACAGCACCTCTTATTGGAGCCGCAAACGAGCCTATTGCCGAGAAAACTAAGTTCGGATGGACCATTATTTCACCGGGCAAAGAAGTGGATCTGTCTCCCATGTTCCTGACGCAGACATCAACGGTAGATTACGACAACTTGTGCAGACTGGACGTGCTTGGACTGGCAGATTGTGCAACTGGTGACCAAGACGAGGTGTATTCAGAGTTCAAAGAGCAACTAAGACGAGATGATGAGGGTTGGTACGAAACTAGCCTACCATGGAAAGGGAACCACGCACCTTTACCAACCAACGAAGCAGGAAGTCTTCGCAGATTAACAGGCCTCGTAAAGAAGCTGCGTGGCCAAGGAATGATAGAACGTTACGATCAAGTAATCCAAGACCAAATCAAGACCGGGATAGTCGAGAGAGTTAGCACACCCGCAACTGGGCAGCACGAATTCTACATTCCTCACAAGGCAGTGGTACGTGACACAGCAGAAACCACTAAGCTTCGAGTGGTCTATGACGCGTCAGCACGGGCCTACTCTGGTGCACCCTCGTTAAATGAGTGTCTGAATCCTGGACCACCTCTTCAAAACAAACTCTGGAGTGTCCTAGTTCGTTCTCGATTTCATCCAATAGCAGTCGCAGGAGACATTAAGCAAGCTTTCCTTCAAGTACGAATCAAGGAGCCAGACCGTGATGCGCTGCGATTTCATTGGTTAAAGGACCCAAGCAGTCAAACAGTGGAGACGTTGAGGTTTACAAGAGCCCTCTTCGGTCTCACATCATCGCCATTCCTCCTGGGAGGCGTGATCCAGCACCTGTTGGAGAGTTGCAGACAAGACCACCCGGACATTGTCAGCGAGATAGAACGCAGCTTATACGTCGACGACCTCATCAGTGGTGGCCCTACCTGTGAAAAGGCAAAGGAAATCAAATCAGCTTCTCAGGAAGTATTCGCCAAGGGCACCTTCGAGTTGCATAAATGGCATTCGAATGTGAGAGAGTTGGAATCGGCCGCCTCTGAACCAGCCGCTTCTGAACCAGTCTCGATTGAGGAAGAAACGTATGCAAAGGAGCAGTTAAACTTCCCCAGAAGAGAAGGAGCTACCCTGCTTGGTTTGCCATGGGACAAAGCAAACGATACCATCGGAGTAAGTTTTCCACAAGAAAAGGCTGATCCCAGCAAGCGGGGAATCTTAAGCAAAGTGGCACGGATCTATGACCCACTGGGATTGGCCTCTCCTATCTCATTAGGCGGTAAGCTCCTCTACCGTGACGTGTGTGATGCCAAGCTAAACTGGGATTCAAAGCTACCAGGCGATATGATGCAGAGTTGGATACGATGGGAGAAGCGACTTCCCGAGCAGCTTACAGTTCCGAGATCTTTAGCAGCCCATCAAGAGGACATTCAGTCAATAGAGTTGCACGCATTTGGTGATGCCAGTGGGAAGGGCGTGGCCGCGGCTGTGTATGCTGTAGTCAATCAAGAGTCGGGCTCAAATCAAGGGCTCGTGGCAGCGAGAGCGAGACTCTCCAAAAGGGGACTGACGATCCCTCGGCTAGAGTTGGTGTCCGGACATATGGCAGTGAATCTCTTGGTAAACGTGGCCTCCGCCCTGGACGGATTTCCCCTTACCGAAAAGTACTGCTGGCTCGATAGCACCGTTGCCCTGCACTGGATCAGATCCCCAGGCACATATAAGCAGTTTGTGAGTAACAGAGTCGAGAAAATACAAGCACATTCAGGCGTGACTTGGCGGCACGTAGGGACCTTGGAGAACCCTGCTGACCTTGGAAGCCGTGGTGGAGAAGTGAAAAACCATCCCTCTTGGAGCAACGGGCCGAAGTGGTTGAAGAACAAAGCGATCTGGCCTCCAGACATTGTGACTAAGGCATCAGAGGAATCAATGGCAGAAGTGAAAGCAACAAGAGATGTTTTTGCTGTGGCGATAGCAACTACAGATGAGCTAGACAACCTTCTTGAGAAGTTTACCTACTGGAGGACAATGAGAATCTGTGCGTGGATAATGCGGTTCGTTCACAACGCTCGTTCAGAGAAGATACAAAGACACGAAGGACCGCTGACAACTGAAGAAACTAACAAAGCGACAATCTTCTGGGTGAAAAGAGTCCAGACCAGAGCCACAGCAGACAAGCATTACGAAGAAGATCGGTTGCAACTGAATCTGCAACCTAACCAAGACGGCGTGTTAGAATGTCGAGGCCGAATACAAGGGCATTATCCGGTGTATTTGCCCGAGAGTCAGCGCTTCACAGAGAAGCTCGTAACACAAGTACACCTTGGGACGCTCCACGGGGGAGTCGTCAGTACCATGGCAAAGGTACGAGAGCTGTACTGGGTTCCGCGCCTTAGAAGATTGACAAAAGGAATCGTGAAGAGTTGCCACGGCTGTCGGCGGTTTCAAGCCCAAGCGTTCTCGTCCCCACCCCAAGGCGACCTGCCAAAGGATCGGACAGAAGGTTCTTCACCCTTTCAAGTTGTTGGAGTGGATTACGCGGGACCCATTAAGTATCGTATAAGCAAGAACAGAGAGGGCAAGGCGTACATCGTTCTGTACGCTTGCAGCCTGACCCGCGCCGTGTACCTCGAGCCGACCAAAACCTTGGAGACGGAAGAGTTTATCGGAACTCTCAAGCGTCTCATCGCCAGGAAAGGTCGCCCGGAGAAGATATACTCCGACAACGGGAAAACATTTGTGGGAGCAGCAAAATGGCTGAACAAGGTGATGAAGGATGAACGTCTACACGACTTCCTTGCCAAGATAAACGTGAAGTGGCAATTCAACTTGTCCAGAGCACCCTGGTGGGGTGGACAATTTGAGAGACTGGTGGGACTCGTTAAGCGAGTTTTCTACAAGACAGTGGGAAACGGAACGCTCACCTGGGACGAGCTACAAGACGTCCTGCTTGACGTCGAGGTGACACTCAACAACCGACCGTTGAGCTACCTAGAGGAAGACATTCAGCTACCCATCCTGACCCCGAGCACCTTCCTTTATGGTCAACCGAACATGCTTCCAGAGTTGGAACCTCATCACGTCCAGGAACACGACCTGCGGAAGAGAGCTAAATATTTGAGGAAGTGCAAGGATACACTATGGTCACGCTGGACAAGAGAGTACCTCCGCGGACTGAGAGAGAGACACCGGCTGAAGCACAAGGGAGACACGACCTATCCATCCAAGGGAGAAGTCGTCATCATCAAATCAGAAGAGAAGAATCGAGCACAGTGGAAGTTGGGAGTCGTAGAAGACCTAATCACCGGCCGTGATGGGGTGATTCGTGGGGCAAAGCTGAAAACTGGAAAGTCACGTCTGGAGCGCCCAATACAGCATCTGTACCCTCTAGAGCTGAGTTGTGACATGCCGATGCAGAACCCACCGGAGCCGCTGAATCCAATGGCGCCAATCTACAGGCCGCAAAGGGATGCCGCAGCAGCAGCCAGAGTTCGTATCCAGGATATGAACGAGGACGAACAATGAACTGAACAATGCATAAATTTAAGAACCCCAAGAACTATGAACATTACGAGTGAACTTTTATATTTTTGAGCATTTCATGCCAGATGGCACATTGATTTTAAAACTCTAATATTTGTTATGTTATGATGCTGCTTGGTCAACAGACTGCAGTTCGAGACTCTTAAATTCAACGACTGATTTTCTATCTGTTGATTAAGTTCTGGACATTTGCTCTCTCGAAGCAAATGGGGGGAGGGTGTCGTAAATCGCGTGTTTACATATGTAATCAAACCTCATATCGCATATAGAATTTGATTGTTAAGTGACCGGAAAGAGATAGGCATCGAATCTGCCAAATCAAAGGAAACATAAAACGAATCGCTTTATCTTTCGTTGAAAAATTATCAGGAGTTGTGTTGTAATAAAACCGGGGATGCTGTGAGTGAAGAATATATGTTTAAAACCTTACATCGTGAGTGAGTGATTTAGGACCGTTTAGCGCGAGTTTATCGGGACAACAGTGTGTTGCAAGCAAATATCCCATTCCCAACATCGGCTTTAATTGATATAATAAATATGCCAGAGGAATTTCAGAAAAATCGTTGGAGCAGAAGTCCGTAACTAAAAGTCGCTAAAAATTCAGCTGTGAAATTGTTTTGGAATTTCAAAAATAAATTACTATCAGGAAGAAGGAGACACCAGTTTCAATTTTCGGGACAAGTAAATTCAGTGTTTGCTAATTCTGAAAACAGAAGCCGATTGCCTATCGTGCTATTCTTTAAAAGGTACTTTTCAGTTTTAGAAGCACTATAAATTGCTCCAAACTGTGCTCTGACGTCGAATGACTTGTTCCTCGACATTTTTAAAATATACCTTAGCAGTTTTGGTTCAAACTCCTGCTACATACATTTTGATGTATTGCAATGCATCCTCAACGGCTTTTCCTGCTGTACGTTGTTTCCAATTAAGGAAAAAGGTATTGGGATTGTAAGCTACCCTGTATCGAAACTCAGACAGAACTGTCCAGCACCTTTGTTTATGACCAGAAAATAAGCACGAGCGGCAGCTCTGCGAGGAAATCGCACCTCAGCCAGGGGGGACGAATGACAATGATGCCCATGTCTGTGAACCGATCTGTATAAACATGTATTGCAGAGCAAAACGTAATAATCAAAGAAAAAATACCCATTCATTGAAGGAAAGAGTGACAAAAATTTCAGAGTTGTAAATTTATTCACTGGCAGTATTTTTGCGATAATTTTATTTTGCACTGTGATGTAATTCGGTTCACAGGCATGGTCATCATTGTCGTTCGTCCCCCCTGGGTGACGTGCGAATTCCTTGCAGAATTGCCGCTCGTGCTTATTTTGTAGTCATAAACAAAGGTGCTGGACAGTTCTATCTGAGCTCTGATACGAGGTAGCGTCCAATCTCAATACTTTTTTCCTGAGTTGGAAGCAACGAACAGCATTAAAAGTCGTTGAAAATGCATTGCAATACATCAAAATGTATGCAGCAGGAGTTTGAGCCAAAACTGCCAAGGGATATTTTAAAACTGTCGAAGAACAAGTCATTCTACTTAAGAGCAAGGTTTGGAGCAATTTATAGTGCTTCTAAACCTGAAAAGTACCTTTTAAAGAATAGCACGATAGGCAATCGGCTTTTGTTTTAAGAATTAGCAAACGCTGAATTTACTTGTCCCGAAAATTCAAACCGGTTGTTCTTTCTACCTGTTTGTAATTTATTTTTGAAATTCCAAAACAATTTCACAGCTGAATTTTGAGCGACTTTTAGTTACGGACTTCTGCTCCAACGATTTTTCTGAAATTTCTCTGGCATATTTATTATATCAATTAAAGCCGATACCAGAAATTTCAGTAAAAAATATCAGCAAAATTTTTTTACTAGACGCGATTTTCTTTGAACAGTAGGGTCCTTTTAAGCGCTAATTTCTCAAGAAATATTTACCATCAATGAAATCGGAATATTTCGTATTATTGCTGAATGATATCTGTTGTTTTTTGCCAAGTTTCGCCGCCATCGCGTTAAAATCGAAAAAGTTATGACGGAAAATTTGTCACAGCTAAATGCTCTTGTATTAATTACGGAGTCACCTTAATTAGTAAAAGGCAAAAAAAAAAAAAAAAGATACAAAAGATACACACACAAGCATCATGCATACCTACAAAATAAACAGAACGAAAGAAAAGCGCTCTTACTTTCTGATTTAAGATAGGAATAAACTTCAACCTCGCAGACCGTCAAATATTCCCTGCGAAGTAATCTGATGTACAAATATCTGCCATATGCTTTGGGACTACAGAAATATGTCTTGGAACCTCCTCGTGGGATTTGTATGTTATCTGCACAAAGATGGTTCTTTGCCCCTCCATTTGCTGTTTCATTTCCTGGCAAAGAGAAAAAAAGAAAATATGTGCTAACATTTAATGCACTATTTGATCACAATTCACGTACAATAATGGTTGAAAACGTAACAAAGACACGATCTTGGCATTCGCTTTAAGATTAGGGGAGTACTGCAGTATCACTTGCAAAACCTTTACATAACATTGATGTATGTATTGGCTCACTCAAATAGAATCTGTGGGAATCCTGACTTTACATGAACGTGTTAAACTACGTACGAAGAAAATGCTTGTAAGGGATCGGCGCCCGAAGCCTTAACAACCAACTTGTTCGGGTTCGACGCGATAAATTACGATTACAGGGATGTACTTTACGGACGCTCTCCTTGAATCAATCTTAATTTATCACAACATCCACGAATCCAAGATCACATCGTAAACTGAAACAATAACAATATGAATAGGTAACTGCATGATTTCGAGCACAATTTGGGATAAATCAGCACAAGCAAATTTTTCAAAGACCAACCAAATTGCACGAGCCCCCAGGGCGAGTGCAATTTGTGGTCTTTCAAAAACTTACGAGTGCTGTTTTAGCCCAAATTGCACGAGAAAAATCATGTGATTACTTGTTAATAATATGTCACCTCGCACCGTTTGTCACAGTTCCCTCTTCCCGCCTACAAATGACAACCTCGACCATGATTGGTCAAAATTTTGACAGGTGAATATTAATGGATAAAAACGCGGCAGCTAGAAATTTGTTTATAGAAAACTGAAGCCTAACAAGATTCCTTTGTTGTGCACGAGCCGATCCAGGATTTTTTCAAAGAGGGGGTTGCAAGTTTGAGAGTTCAAGGCAAACGTTCCAGGGCCAAGGAATGGTGTAGGGGGAAGGGTGGGAATGGGAAAGGGTGACGAAGGTTAGGGTTATGTTTGAATATGTTTCAGAGGAATTTGAGGCACTATTAGTAATGGTAATAGGACTGAGTGGTGTATGACACGAAGTCCTATCATCGAATAATTGTGTCAATAACAAAATGCGAGAATCTCAGTTTTCGAATATTTAATAATTACTGATATGAATAAACGTCACTGGACCAGTTAGTTTCATCCATTTTTCTTTTCCAGTTGAAGCTGGACAGCTTACCTGGTCACTGTTTTTCTTTGATTTTGATTGGTTATCGTGTGCTATGTGGTCAAACTTCAATGGCTTGTGACATTTGCTACTTGGTTTTCATTGGTTCTTAAACTGTCTGATTACAAGCTCCCGGTAATCGGACAGGTCAAATCGGACAGTTTTCAGAGACAGAGACAGAGCGTTCTTGGATGAGCCTTTACAAAGGCTTCGCATATCTCGTCTTCTGTACCTCGAATCTCTCGGAGTAGTGCATGACGATCACTGCGAGATAAGAGAATCGCTCCATTGTTGACCTAGAGCAGGTCTTGATTCATTTCAATAAAAGGTTGTTTGGAAGCTCCCAATCTGTTGACTGCCAGAGTGTTTTCCATCTACGTACCTCATTTCCAAGGAATTTGAGAAATGGAACGTCTTTTTCCCAGAACAGCGCACCTTTTACTTCATCAGATCCAGCTGCAGCGCCTTATTTACTGTAATCGATGGCACGAGACAAAGATGGTGGGCGTGGCGATCTTGGTGAGAAAATCGATCTTGCATTTGGATAATTATGGAATCACTTCAAGAAGAGGAATAGCAACAGTCTTCTTGTAATGATCGATTGGACTGGAACTTATATGATAACTTACAATATTATTTTTGGCATGAAAAATATGAAAAAGGATAGACATGGGTAACCAGACAAGTTTGAAAAACTTCCCAAAGGGGAGGGGGGGGGGGGGGGTGCGGCCCACTCAACCCTCTCCCTGGATCCGCCTCTGTTGTGGTTTGTTTATTTGAGTTTTCGTTGAGGAAAGCGTCGCAACTGTGGTTTCATCGATGGCTGTTTTTGTAAGAATTTCCATGCAGGCTTTCACAGTAGAGTAACAGAGAAAACTAACGCGTTTCTATGCAAACCTCATTTAATAGCTTTTAGGAGTTGCATCTCAGGTGAGTTTGAGTTTTTTTTGTGTCGTTTAACGGCGGGCATAACTATTTTAAGAACAAATGTCGCTAAGGATTGAGCAAAATTGAAACGGTAAAAAAAAAACCTTCCTTCATACTCTGTGTGTAGTTAGTACTTCAGCTGAAACTACTCACTGTGGCATTATTTTACTTCTAACAAAACCTGCACTGGGCATCAGGGGGTGGGGGGGGGGGGGTAGTTTGGGCCAAAAGTTGCATTTGCCTTGAAAGTTGGAGTTTTGTTGGGTAAACATTTCAGAAAGCAGACTAACAGTTAAAAATCTGTTTACATGAGGAAAAAAAAATATTATCCCTCCTCTTGATAAAAATGTACATCAATTTTTCTCTAGGCCTCCCCTGACGGCCCCTGTTCATTGTCATTTATAACAGCGGGAAACGTTTTTTGACAAGCCTTAAAAATAGACATTTTAAACACATTTTATTCTTACTAGCACTCCGATTTATATCAAAATTGAAACAGGAAGTAAATACGTCACCCTTTGTGAACCATTTCAAGTTAAAAAATTCTCGGGCACTCGATAATTTTTGCATGCCAATCAAATGAAAATGTATACCTGAGACAAGATAGTAAATTTTCGCAACTTTGGTTCGCCGCTATCTTTCCTTTAAATAACGTCATTGGGGCGATGTTAAGCAAGAACGTTGGATGGTTCCTATAGATTACATTCCTTTACGTTTTACAGTCAGTTATCGAGCAGATTAACGATTTTTGGTTTACAAAAACAGGCATCGTGTGGTTGGCGGTTAATTTTGTGCAAATTACTACCCGCGATATAACTTGGCAGGAAAATCTAATTCGACGTTTTCCAGTAAAATATGAAATAGCAATCAAGCCATGCAACGTGAACAAAACTTGAATTGGCAAAACTGCAGTTAAAACTAGCGAAAATACAAAACAAAATCTTAGACTTAAATTTACTGAACCTAAGAAAAGAGTAAAATTCACTTATATAACAGTTCCGCTTTACCGATCCTCCAGAACTTTCAGTATTCTTACTTCTGACTTAAGTGGCACTCCTGATGAGTCCGGTAGAAAGACAAAGGCCAACTAACTAAACTAACTAAAACACGGTTTAGGTTAAGACTATAACTATTTTGGAATCACGTGCAAATTATCAGCCTAACGGAAATAGATAAGATCAAACTTAAGAGTAAATCCGGTTCGGAAGAAGGCAATCAAAGCCGTTACAAATGAATGCTATTGACACTAAATACATGTACCCGTCCACAAAACATAGTGATCACATAGTTTTCCTCTCAGAAATCTTAGCTAAAAAGCCAATGGAAAATATTCTCAAATTAATTAAAATATTTCAAAATGAACAAGGAACACTTTTGAACAAGGTAGAGCTACTGATAACAGCATCTCCCACACTTACTACCTACCCACTCTTATCTCAGCTCCGTTTAACCTGTCCCCACAACAGTCTCCTCTGTTGACTATATTCACTTCAGCTACAGGCTCTACTCGCTCCAGGTCTACTTGCCACCAAGGACTATTGTCACTGTTAGTGTGTGTACATTTGCCTACGTTTGTACCCCTATTTCCATTCACTGCATTACTAGCAGGGTAGGACCTCGAATCACTGTATGTACTTGACTGACTTGTTGGCTTGAAAAGGGCAATATTGCTCTGATCTAAAAACCAAATAAATAATTAAAAAAAAACTACAGATAAACGCAGCAGGGTTGCAGGCTGTGCTCTCCCAAGCTCCTCGAGACCACTGGGTCCTTACTTCTGCCCTTGGGCGACTAGAAAATCTCAGCTTTTGTATGGAAATCATATGCTTGGTACCCTGGGTTTCACAGGTGCAGAGCATTGGGCTCCTTAGAATTCTTCTTAGAGCACAGCCGTAAACAAAGGAAATCAAGTATTGAAGGTTCTTCTGAATCAACTTGTTAATGTTCAAAGTACATGTACCGCTGTACATACATGTAGTGTGTCTATAGTGCAGAATAAAAAGATGGTCATGGCAAGTTTTTTAAAAAAACAGATTAAATGTAATTGATTAGTAAAAGGCAAAAAAAAAAGACAAAAAGAGCATCATGCATATATACCTACAAAATAAACAGGAGGAAAGATAAACACTCTTACTTAATGAATAAACTTCAACCTCGCAGAGAGTCAAAGTTTTGTCATTGCCAGGTATTCTGATGTACAAATATCTGCCATATGCTTTGGGACTACAGGAATATGTCTTGGAACTTGCTGCTGGGATTTGTATGTTATCTGCACAAAGACTGTTGTTTGCTCCTCCATTTGCTGTTTCATTTCCTTGCAAAGTGAATAAAAGAAAATGTGTAGTTCCAGAAAATATCCATACGCTCCTCCCCACGGAGGGCAATGGAAATTCCGAGGGGAGGAGGCTCCAAAAGAAGGTAATTTCCGAGGGGTGTGGGCTGCTTACAGAGGTTTTTTTCCAGGGAGGCTGAGTAAGATTGGCGAGTTATTAATAAATAACAGCTTCTCTGTTGAGCAAACTATAAGTTATTTTACTGTTACTGGTGTTGCATTGATCATCTTTTATCTACGGTCGGCTAAATGCTTTTTTCACGGCTAATGCGACAGTTTTCATTGATGCAATGTCATCGGCTCATGAATAAACTTCTGGTTATCGAGCTAATCAGTGGCTGTTGCTTTATTACCCATTTGATTCACCGTAATTTGGTCATGTTCTAAGCCTTCTTGTAACATGTTCTTACTGATGAGGCAATTAAATTTCACGTGGTGTTTAGTTTGAATGTAAGGGGTTCTTTTGCAGATGACATTATTTGTGTAGTCAGTAGTGTAAGGTATCGCCTCTATGGTTACTTATTAGAACGTCCTTGAGATAATTAGACACCCTGTTAACGTAAAGGAAAAGATTTTTATCTCTTTTTATCGCAGAAAAAATTATCTTTTACATAATAATAATAAAGTGCAAACACATTTTTGACACAAATATTCTTTCCAGGGGGTACCCAATCAAGTTGAATAATAACGGAAATTCCAGGGGGTGGGGGGTATGACGAGTACCCGCTGGAATAGAAATTCCAGGGGAGTGGGGGTCTTAAGCAAAAGTGACCTCCGTGGGTGGGGGGTATAGATATTTTCTGGAACTACACAATATGCGGTAGCAAAAACTGCAGTATTTGAACACAATCATGTATAATAATAGTTGAAAAGGTAACAAAGAAACAATCTTGGCATTCTCTTTAAGATCAGGGGAGTGCTGCAATCTCACTTGCAAAACCTTTACATTGGCATATATACTGGCATGGCTCACTCATAATAGAATCTGTGGGAATTTGAATTTACATGAATGTGTTAAACTATGTAGGAAGAAAATGCTATAAAACACAGAGGTCGATTTTACATACTTTTCTTCTGAGAAATCTTAAAAGGCAGTGCAACTGATTACAGCCAATGATCTCCAACAATTACTACCTACCCACTCTCATCTCAGCTCCATTCAATCTGCCTGCCTCTGAGTCTCTGTTGAGTATATTCACTTCAGCTACAGGCTCTACTCGCCCCAGGTCTACTCTCCACCAAGGATCGCTTTCTTGTTTAGTGTGTGTACACTTGGTGTAGTATAAATCCTTTTTTCCATCCACCGCATTGCTAGCATATGAAACTTCTATAGTACTTGACTGAGAGGTGGGCTTGAAAAGGGCATTATTACTCTGAACTGAAAACCAAACAAATAATAAAAATTACAGATAAACGCAGCAGGGATGCAGGCAGTGCTCTCGGCCCCAGCTCCTGGAGACCACTGCAGGGTACCCTGTAGGGTACCCTGGGTTTCACAAGTACAGAGCATTGGGCTCCTTATAATTTTTCTTAGAGTACAGCCTTAAAAAGAGGAAAATCAAGTATTGAAGGCCTTTCAGAATCAACTTGTTATTGTTCAAAGTACATGTACAGCTGTAATGTAGTGTGTCTGCAGTGCAGCATGAAAAAATGCATGGTCTTGGCAAGTATTTGATCGGTAACCGTTCAAAATCTCAACCTCTTAATTGTGACCGGTTTGTCACGACCTAGCCTGCAAATACACTAGCCATTCTCTTAATTTCTCACCACTAAAGACCCTATATATACAGGAAAGATATCTGCAAAATGGCTCCCAAAATTTCACATTCATGACACGAATCAATGTTTACAAAATTAATTTGGTAGTCATGGGGTTCTAGATATAAAATTGTTTGAGTTAAAGTCTCTCCTGGTCTATTATTGAAAGGTTTTGAGTTCTTCTGCAAGCCAGCAGCAGCAAGACTCAAATTCTTCTTGTAAAGAAGGTTATATTCCATGAATAATGACTTTTTTAGTTGATTCATGGCATTTACTGTACATCTTTGTGACCTTTTGTCTTTTTTCTGTCATTCGTAAACAATAACTAAAAGAATAGAATGACAACTTTGACCAATCCCTGTTCGTTGACTAGATTCCAGGCAAATCTACATATGATCATCTATATGGAATCTTTGGGGTGAAATTGCAGACCTCTTTCCTGCGAAATGTCTTTAGCGGCAAGGAGTGAGGAGAGACTATGGCATACAGTGAATTACTTGCAAAGACTGTATTTTAACAAGATTTTTCAAAAGAAAGAAAGAGCTGATAATGTCGCAAAAAAAAGGATCTTTGCAATGATGCGAAGGAATTAGGTTCCACAACTGGGTAAAAAACTATATTCCTTAAAAACTGAACAATTTCTGCAATATATCAAACCTCTCCTTCTAGGTACGCCAGAAACTTCTACTCGTAAACATGCTCCACCATGTTTGGACCCAACAACAAAACGCAAGTATCTGGCAACAAATGCACTGAACAAGATCTGTTTTTCTACTTTGTTCTGATCGAAGTTTCCGTTGAATGTCTGAAAAAAAAAATTAAAAATGAACTAGAATCATGGACAAAAGTCTTGGGACAGTTGTTCCCCTCCCCCCACCCCTCAGACAGTGTTGAAACCGTCAAGGCACAATTCCTTTGATCTTTCAACATTGTATTGGGTGGGAAGGGGGGAGGGGACATGGATTTGTAAAAAGACGGCACTGCTTTTTGCGACAGAACTTGTGAAATGCATAGACTTGAAGTTACGTTCTGACTGTCCCAAGGACTTTTGTCCTTGATTGTAGGTTAAAAACAAACCTAAAAATAAATTTGACCTGTCACATATATGCAAATCATAGGTAAGGATTTGAACAGCTAGGAAATTCTGTTGGTTCAGTCTGCTTTCCTTTTGTTTCCTATGAAAGTAGCTAGCGGTCATACTGGCAGTAGGATGTAGCTAGGAAATTCCTGGTCTCTGGCCTTAAGTAACTTCACCCCCCTTCCCCCTTCCCATCCCCCATCCCCCACATCATCCCCACCCCTATTCTTTCATCTTGCCCTTCCTAAAAACACCTATTAAAAGCACCTGTAACTGGGGTATTAATGATACCAAAAATAATACTACTGTACAATGAAAGCGTACCCTTATGACTCAAGGTTAGGGTTGCTTTAACACTTTAAGATTCAAAGCAGACAAAAGCACAGCAAAGCTAAATTGTTTCTGAGTGGTGTCCTTTAATACTTTAAGATTCAAAGCAGACAAAAAGCACACCAAAGCTAAATTGTTTCTGAGTGGTGTCCTGAAAGAAGTGACAACAGCCACAGGCCATGCTACCTCCTCCTGTGCCCCCCCCCCCCAACTCCCTGCCCTAAATGTACATTAGATGATTAAGTTAACATAAACATTTGACCTACACGTGGTTATGTACTGTGTCAGAATTACCAAGGAAACCAGATGAAATCAGTATTGATATTAATTTACCCTCTGTGAAGCTCAGACCCCACACTGTGGTTTGACAAGGGGCAGGGGGGGGGGGGACTTAGTTAATTTACTTTATGAACATGAAAGCTAAAATTTATACAGGAAGTTCAAGCCCTAGGATTTCAAATTCCCATTGATAACAATTTTTTGGTTCCATGTCTAGAGATCATGAGAAACTGTCTGTAACAATTTTTCGGTTCCCTAAAAATTGATGGGAACCTACTTTTATTTCTTTGAATGTAAAGAAACATTTTCATGAAACATGTTGTTAAACATACTTTAAAATTAAAGAACATCAGTGTGTACTATTATTTACAAAAAAACTTTGTGGTCTATTAAATATTAAAATGTCAGAAGAAGGTCAATGCGTGTCCACTAAAGTGTCAAAAACTCCAGACTCCTCTTCGATCCAACTAAAGAATTGTACTCACTTGAAATGTTCGCTACAGATCTTGTCTTTTCATAAAGCAATTCGGGCCTCATCATCAGTTTAAACAGCGAAATTTGGCCTCATCATCAGTTTAAACAGCAAAATTGTCACTAAAAAACTACATTCTAATTGTTTTTAAAATTCATTTTTTTTCTAGGCACTGGATTAGCCATACCAATCGCTGTTGTTAACTGCAAAACATCTTTCTTGCGTGAGTCATCAGTAACGGTGGTGCATATGCACTATTGCGAACAATTCAAAATGGAGAACTGCATCTCAACAGTTGTGGTGTAAAATTAAAAAAGCTATATCTTAGGATGATTACCATTGGTTAAAACTGGCAAGCAAGAAAGGTCCAGTCAACATAATTCCACTATCAATCAGAACTGTGTTTGCAGCAAGACCAGTCTTATCCTAAGTAGGGTGGTAGGAAGAGATCATCTTTTTTTCCAAAAAAGCTCACAAAAAAGCATTCTTCCCTTTTAAAGTGATGGGCCAGGCCATTAATATTATGCACCCTTTAACTTCAACTACCTTAACTTGTCCATTTTCTTCATAATCTGTCCAAGTTGTCCCATCTGTAGATGACTGTAGGGTGTAAGACTCCACCCACTGACTCCCCTGGGAATTCCCCTGAGTGGATACAGCACAGATGATATAAGGAATCTGTAAGTCAATCTGTAGATATGGACTGCTGTCACTTGTGGATGCACACCATGATGATCCCGCTACAAAGTTCAGTCGCCCATTCTTTGCTGGGGTGCTGGCATTCAGTTCAGAAGAAGCATTTAACTGATTGTCATGAATGTACCAGCTCACCCCTACATCAACTTGTTCACATGATGCTACAAAAAGGGATAAAACATTGAAATTACTGGTTGCCTAGAATGCATCTATCAGCTAGACCAATTTAGTATAATTTTCTCACCACCTTTCCTATTATCTATTATCCCTCAACTCATCTCTATTAAGGAAGAAAACAAAACTACTTATTTTATCTAATTAAACAACTCCAAGAAAATGAGATAGCTAATCACGAAGAATAACTGCAACAGGTAGAACTATAGCAAATGCTTCTGTCAGACCATGTGAACTCATGTTTATTATGCTATTAATGGTTTCTTTTGAAAACATTTTTAATTAATAACACCAGACTTTATACCAGTATTATTAATTAAAAATAAAAATAGAAATGGCTAAAATATCCCAGGAATACAATGAACTAGATTAATATTATTGCTCCCATAAGACAGTGTAACCACTGAGCTAGACAATCCTCAGAACTGGTTCTAATGTTCAAGTCCAAGTCAATCAGAGATCAGTCTCCCTAAATTTATACATGTCTTAAGGAGTTAAGTTAAATCATAAAATCATCATCATCATAAGCTATAGCATCATCATCATCATCGTTGTCATAGTCATTGTCAGTCAGAAGCGGATAAGATAACCATAAGGTTTGATAATTCATCACATTCATTGCTATGGTCTTGGGCAATTAAAAAACCACTGAAATCGACCCCTTTGCAGGAAGGGGCTTAAAACGAATCATTATTCCATTTTACCGATCTACATATTCCAGAAAATGTAATTTGTTATCAGATTGTTTCCTCAATGGTTCCTTTATTCCATAGAAAAAAAATTGTGTTATTCTTATTCCATTATTTCCCTTCAGCCCACAAAACCTCCATCTACAAACAGGATGTCCAATTATTCAAGAACTTTGCTTTTAAAAAAGGGTCACAAATTATTTATTATTAAAATAATGAGAATTGTTTGAACCTTTCTCAAGGGAGGAGCCTTCCAGATAGGGTATTTCCGAGTTAAAAAACCCCTCACCTTCACTTTGAAAACGATGGTATTAAAAGTACAAAACCTTTGTTGTGATACTAATAAGTTTCATTTTCTTTTAAGAAAATGAAACTTATTTTCTTATAAGGAAATGAAACTTTTTTTCATATATCAATGGCTTTGGGCTTAGCCTCACTTCAAAACAGAGGTTTCATGCAACTCAGAATTATTAGCCTATTCTTCGGCACACAGTTCAGCATTTTAAAGCAGTGATAAAGAATGTAAATATTCATATGTTCTGCCATTAAGTATGCTGAAACAGACACTTATTTGCATCTGAATAGAACTTAGGGTTTCTTGGGTTTTTGAGGCACATACGGCAATGTACTGGAAGTAGACCAAGTATTTTGTATTAATTTACAACTTAAAAAGTGACTTTACCAACACACTGATTGTAAACTTAAGGTATCTGCACCGGCAAATTTTGCACATTTTTGCATCATTTTTAGTGGTTATTTTATGGATACTATCTATATGTCACTACATTGACAGTATTCCTCAGTTCTTGGGGAACTAGAATATATCAAAATAAACTATGTCATGTCACTCAAAAGGTGTTAATTTAATTACCCCCTAGGGTGGCACGGAAAGAGAAAAATCAAAATTTCAGAAGAATCCTTAGGGTTATTGTTAAAAAAGAAATGTAACACAAATAAGGACGTAAGATAGAATAATTCTGTGTTTGACCACGACACAACTCCAATTAATCCACCCTCTAGGGTACAATTTGCTATTTTGTAATTTGATCCACATTTTGACATCAATAACTCAGCTGTACAGCAATTCTAACCTTTGGTCAAACACAGATCTGTTCATTAACATGCTCTTTGTGTATTTGCCAAATTTCACGAAGAAATAATGATCCATTCCTCCAAAAAACTAGTTCCCGTAAGTCAAGGTAAATCGGTCACGCGGTAATTAACGTTTTTCCGGTGTAAAAAAGCTTATTTTCCTCTCAAAATCAACTGTTTTTGCTCGATACTACCATCACAGACCTTCTTGCTCGCCATTTTGAATCACCGCTGTGTAAAATGCTCGTGGAAGCCTAAGAAAATGCCAAATGACCTCTCTATAGCCCCCTTGGATTTTGATACGTGACCAGTTGCTAGGTGTGACGCATTTCCGGAATATGCGTTACTCAGTGTCAGCTAAAATGCAGTGAAGCGCGCTGAAGTATGAAGATTGAAGAAGAGTTTTATTCAAAATTGAAAAGAATTTGCTTCTGTAAAGAGAAAGAAATTGGCAGAAAAAACAGACCAGAGTATTGGGGGCCAAGAAAACGTTTTACTCTCCCGGCAAAATTGTCAGAATATATCGGGTGAGAAGACACACCGATGTAATGTAAATTTAAAACAATAATAAGCCCTGGAAAACGGAGTATATTTCAAGAACATAACAAATATTGACAAGAAGCAAGTAATATTAGTCATCACAGCTTTAACAGAAGCAAGAAAAATCAAGTTGGACATACAGCGGCGGCAATTTGTCAATGAATCCAAGCAGTGAATAGATTTTTTTCAGCACATCAATAGAACTTGATGCCGAAAAGAGGAGTCAAATTGCACTCCTGCCATCCTTTTTCTTAGTAACGGAAATGAAAAGTTTTCTTCAACTTCCGGTAAATCAGTCAACTTTTGAGTAGATTTTCTCTTAAATGCGAAGGTATATTCAAAAAAGAACACCAGATATGCATATTACATCATCTGAACTTAGTGTAGAAAGATTTTGAGGGCAAAATAAAATGTTGAAAATTTGCCGGTGCAGATACCTTAAAACAACAACAACAAAAAACTATACAACAAAACAATAAAGTCCTCAGGAGACTACTTGATTGTTTGGTTCCTCTGTTTCTTTTGTGAAGACGGTACCTAGAGAAAGACCCTTTTGATATTAATTTTATCATACTTGAGACAATGGGTAGCCTGCGAGCAAGCTCTCCAGGGCACCCTGGCAGCAAGGTGGGAAAAGGAAGGACAGCTTACAACTATGTCTCTGGAATTTAAACATCTGCAGTAGGTAAAGGCGCACACAAGCCAAAGGCCCAAACGGCCGAAGCTTATACCAGTTTCTGTAGCATGAAGCATGCCTAGGAGTATTGCTACTCCCCGCTGGATGGGATGCTTGAGTCCATTGCATCCATTTATACACCTGGGTGAAGAGAGACAAAGTGGGGTAAAGTTCCTTGTCTAAGGAAAAAAACGCGATGGACGAGGCTTGAACCGTGGACCTCCAGGTCCAGAGTTCGAGGAGTTAACCGCTCGGTTACACACGCCTTCATTGAAGAAGTCAATGTGAAATGCTGGTTAGCAGAGATGACATTAATAATGACATCAATTCCCTTGGCACAAGTTTTTCAATGTTTGTTTAAATACATTTGCACCCTGACAGGGAGCCACAGGAGAATTGGAGGAGGAATTCATTCTCTGCTTCCTTTTGCCACCCTGCCACCAGAGCGCCCCAGAAAACTTGCTAATTGCGGGCTACACAATTGGTAAAATAAACGAAGAATTTAACTACAAAAGACTAATTAATTTATCTATTAATAATATGGTCCGCAATGGGAGACATTAAGAATTATTTATGCACAGTATTATTTATTTATCAAGTCACCCAACTCAATATCCAAAGTTAATGTCATCCACGCTAACAGCTTTGAAGATTTTAAACATTTTTTATATTGATTAAGCTGATTTCACGAGCGTGGTTTCAGCTTACATTTCTATTTTCTTGCAACTTTATATCTAAGCCGAAGTAGCTGTGGAGAGCAAAGGAAGAGCACAAAAGACAAATCATTTGTCATCTTGTCCATTGATGCATCGTTTTAAATGCATTATAAGATAAAAGAAAGGAATTCCAAGACAAGAAAAGAGATACGAATAGTGAAGGACTCCATGATGCTTAATCAACCCACAACTACGTCAATTACCCGGAAAGAAAGCGTGAAATAAATTATTTACCAATAGATTGCAAACGAAGGTACCTATACTTTGGCATATCATACAGTTTAGTAGAACTGACACTAACCTGTAGAGAAATGAACGAGCAAAAGGCCAAAAAACACCCGGAAACAAAGAATCACTGTAAACGACACGTCTTCCGCCATTGGACTTGAGACGAAAGTGAGAGCAGTGATCCGAGCAATTTTGTGACGTCATTTGTTCCCGTCTGAGATTTCACGAAGCACGTCACACTTCACGGGTTTTGAATTTCCGCTCTTTTTGCAAAAAAAAAATTCAGAAACCCAGCATTCAAAGAGAAAGGGAAAATACCGTACGCCCTGGTTCAACAGTCTAGAAGATCAAGATAGCAGTCAATTTTGGAATGGAGGGCGCCGTCAAAGAACTAATGAATGATGAGTGAAAAATTGAGGAAGTTTTTGGAATATGATGAACTTACGTCGTCCTCAGGCATCTGCCTCGGCACTCGTTCCTAAGATAGGTTCATCTGTAGGTTCTGTCGTTAATTTTAAAATTTGTCTCTTCACTCTTTGATCTTTTGACTGAGAATTACATGGTCCATTAACCTTTCCTTTTATCGTTTATGGCAGAAAGCAAAATAAAGCTTATTTCATTATTTCACAAAGAATGAGCATTTACATATTGAATTACAATACCCTATAGGCATAGCCTGAATTTCAGCCGGGCCCTCAAGTCGCATACTCCCTAAAGGGACGACTGAATCAACGAGCTTAGCCGCTAATGCAGTCCAGTAAGATCAGACTATTTGTATGAGTCACGATCAGGTGGGTCGGAAACATAAACTGTCAACAATTCTCTTGAAAAAAAGAAAAAAAGAAAGAATTGCTGGAGCGTACGCCCAAAATCATCACGATGGTTCTCAAAGTGTCACGACGACAGCACCGGCCTCTATAATGGTGCATGGCCTATCACCCGGGGGGGGGGGGGTACTTTAGGAATTTCTGGGTGGGGATGTGCCGCTGGGACCCAGGAACCCTTAACCTATACCAGAGCTAGTTCAGCTGAATTTTGCTACCCTAGATTAGAGTAAACTCCCCAAATCCCCTCTATCCTAGAGTAACTATTTTCCAGAAACTACTGAGGTCACCAGCAAAGTCTAGCCAAAACAAAACCATATACCACAATCCCTAGTCCAGATAAAATCTTCAACCAACTGATCAGTTTCCTGAAAAATGATCAAACACTATTTCTCCTTAATATCAACTAAATGAAGATTTTTTTTTTCATTTTTGTAACTATCAGGGCAAAATGTTATTCCACTGTGTTTGCCTTTTTTCTATTTATTCAGTTCATTCTTATTTGATTATTTTGATTCGCAGAATTTGCAGAGAAATTAATAGATACTACTGCCTCACGACTTGCTGAACATTTTTGAGTTTGTAAGAAACAAGGAAAAGATGGCATGAAATTTTGTTCTGTCGGGATACCGAATTTGGGAATGGAAAGTGAACAAACTTACGTCCGACGCGTTGCTAAGAGACAGTCAACACGCCTGGGTAGATCTATGAATGATTGCTGCTGAAATCCGACAGACATAGATAACGAAGATGGAGTGATACTGAAAGGGAAGTCAAATATAAGGGTATTGCTTCCTTAAAAGATGTGTCACGCAATACGAGAAAGGTCAAAAATCGGCTTGAATCGAATCATTAGTCGGGGGCAAATCTTAAAAAGGCAGTGCGCAAATTGTACTTTGTATTGCTGTTTTTTTGGTTAAGATAAAACATGGATGACAAGCAAATTATCTTATATTTCTTCATGGCAATTTGTCTTTTGGGACAACGGAAGGTATCTGGTAAGTTTACAGCCAAAATATATAGATGCTTTGCATGCATATGTTTACCACCTGAAGCACAGTTAGACATCATCCAAGTCAAACAGCGAAGTATTTATTTTCATCCAATTTGCTATGAATATTTTTTTGTAAAGTCATAAACCTCCCATTTTCCTCGTGCACCCATCTCTACCGACTTCTTTCCGAAACGTGATCAATTTCGTCTGGTATAGCTCTTCAGTTGAAACGCATTTTTGGTCGCATCACAATTGCGGAAGAATAACTTTCATTTTTCACGCATTGCGGTAATGAGACTGCGGGCAATGCTGTAACTATATTTGTGCTTAAAAATTAAAGAAAAGCACATCTTGGAAGGATCACTTGACTTTCAGCTAGGAAATCCGAACAGATGAAAAATTTTTAGGGGATGAAAATATGCCATATCTACCGTTTAAATAATAAAATACTTTTAACAATTCTATGTTTAAGTGGTTTTGAACTATATTCTCGTTGGGTGCCCCTGCATCTTCGAAGGAAAGCCAAGGGACCACTAAGAAATGTGTCCTGGAAAGAAAAACAGTCACCAGTATTAAAAGCACGGATGGTCGTATACACTGCTGACACGGAAATAGTAGACGGTTAACACAAGCTGTTAAATGGATTCCATGTCCCTTTAAAAAGATAACGATAAGCCTGGAACAGTCGGGCAAAGCAAAACTTTAACGGTTAAGGAATTTTTCAACGGAAAGCGGAGAGTGTTAACGAATGGCTGAACAAGATCCAAAAACACCCGTCTCAAAAGCCCGGTTAGAAGGTAAACGCTAACAGGGGAGCATCAAATCAAATTTGTTTCCAATTATGAATTATACATAAAAACATACAGACTATATTTACATGGGAAAACTTGAATTACTATATAGGCAATACAATAAACACCCGCGTATAAGGTGAACCTAGTGGAATGAGAACCTCCTGGCAGAGATTTGGCATTTTACGGTGATTTTACTTGACCCGTGAAACAGAGAATAATAACTAGTGCAAAATAGCTACAAGTAAACAAAAGAAGTGAATGGAGTTAGTGCATAATTAGTATAGTATTCTACTACCTATAATGACTCTTATACCCAAAAATGCAAGATTAGTAATGTAGAATTGAGAATATATAATATATATTTAAGGACGAAACTCAATAAGTACCCCAAAATACAAATCCTAATTTGCCAGACTTTAAAAAAGTAGGTTCTTATACGCGGGTGTAATACTGTATGTTTTAACATTCGTGTGAACAAGATGCTATTGGTCTAGCTGATGGATGGATTCTAGGCAACCAGTAATTTCAATGTTTTATCCTTTTTTGTTTAGCATCATGTGAACAAGTTGATGTAGGGGTGAGCTGGTACATTCATGACAATCAGTTAAAGGCTTCTTCTGAACTGAATGCCAGCACACCAGCAAAGAATGGGCGACTGAAGTTCGTAGCGGGATCATCATGGTGTGCATCCACAAGTGACAGCAGTCCATATCTACAAATTGACTTACAGATTCCTTATATCATCTGTGCTGTATCCACTCAGGGGAATTCCCAGGGGAGTCAGTGGGTGGAGTCTTACACCCTACAGTCATCTACAGATGGGACAACTTGGACAGGTTATGAAGAAAATGGACAAGTTAAGGTAGTTGAAGTTAAAGGGTGCATTTACATTAATGGCCTGGCCCATCAATTTAAACTTAAGGAAAAATGCTTTTGTAGAGAGTTTTTTGAAATAGAAAAAAAAAATCTATAGAAGACGCTAGTGCAAGGAAGAAAGGTTTTCATTGCTTACCCTGCCACCCTGAAGTACCTCGACAAGATTGCTAATGAGAAAATACTACGAGACGAAGAATTCAAGAACATGAAAAGCGAGATGGAAAAAATATATACAGTTGAACCTCCATGTGCGACCACCTCTCGTAAGCGACCATCTCCCATGCAATAAGCGACCCCCCATCCTAAACACCAAAACTTTCCCCGTCAAAGCCATACAGTTGGAACTTCTAGAAAACGACCACCTCCTTAAAGCGACCGCGACCACTCTCTAGGCCTGAAAGTTTTAAGATTTTCTGTTATGTTTAACCTCTTTTATTGTATAGACGCGAGTGTTTTACTGGAAAATATACCACTCGTAAAATTCAAAAAACCTGCATCCGGGACCCGAGTCATTTATTTTCCATAATCTCACACTTGAGTTTATCGATGACGTAATTTCGGTCATTTCCCTCTATTACTTTATCGATGTCTTTTTGTCTATATAATAAAAAGAACATTACACGGCTGCTTGAAGATATGAATTTTATTTTGGAGTGGCAAAAACAATATTGTTTTGCCACTCGAAAATAAAATTCATATCTTCGCGCCACCGTGTAATATCCCCTATGTAAGCGACCACCTGACGCTTTCTCTGTGGCCATGGGTAAATGGAGCCTTAGAGTTGATTCTGCACACGTACAATAGGTGGTTTTCACGTTACGTCATCGCCGCCATGCTGGTGGACGGTAAACAAAAGATTGCTCATTACCTCGTTTTGTTTGTCCACCAGCATTTGTTCATTTCACCATTGTTATTTGTGTCTCCCGAGATTGCATAAAAACCACCTATAGATGACAATAGCTAAAACCAGGAAGGGTTTACAAAATAGATGTTTTTGTTTCTGTTGTTGTTGTTTTCTACTTTATTGCTTTATGTAAATTTGTCCGTGCACAAAGGCGGTATGCTTTGCCAGTTCCACTCGATTGACGAACGCGGATCCGTAATCAATGATTAGCTCTAGTTATTAGGGACTTTAAGATCCAACGACGCGACGGCGACAAGAACGTCACTTAAAAAGTGAATTTGCGTTCTTTCAGTCTTTATACCGATTATTCCTACCCACTTACTTTGTCAATTGTAGGCGTACCCTCCTTAAGCTGAATTTCAAGGGACCAAATTCAAGCTCAGAAAGAGAAATAAATTTCGTCGTTGCTTCTTTACGACCTCCGTAAAACGAGAAATTAGACATTATCACGTCGTAGTCGTGCAAAAACGGAAACGAAATGTACAAAAAAGTGTGATGCACGTGCGAAGTTGTTGTTGTGCTAATTAAACCATGCACAAAAGCTACCACGGGCGACTGCAAATTAGCCGCCCCCCTTAATTTTATCAGGGGCATTTCGGCCGGGAAACTGGACTCTGTTCGACTCGATTTCATTTCGGTAAGTGACGAACGCGGATCCGTAATCAATGATTACCTCTAGTCTAACTATAGTGGTAACCAAAGCCGAGATAGAAAAACGAACAGCAATAACACCAGTGTTAATTCACGTGAATATTACTATAATAAATGGAAATCTTTAATTGAGAAGAAGTTTGGTCGCTAACAAATATTAATTCAACTAGTAAGGTTATATAACATTAGACTTGCATTTCACTGTACTTTTGTAGCAAGACTGCAATACAATGTACCGTAATTTGTTGTAAAGTATCGTAATTTATTTTTTGTTCCTTATTGTTTACATATTTTTAGTATATTGAAAGGCAACTTTTGTTGTGCAAGTGTTGTTAGAATTGAAATAAAAAACTATATTAAAAGAAAAAAAAATCCAAGAAGATTCACCACACAAATGGTTTAAAGCAATAGACAAATGATCTACAATTGAAAAACTTGCTCTAAAACTACTAAAACTTTTCAGCTTTCATATTCATCAAGTAAATTACATGTAACTAAGTTCCCTCCTCGTGAGACCACTGGGGGTTCTGAGCTTCATAGAGGGTAAATTAATATCAAGATTTCATCTGGGTTCCTTGGTAATCCTGACACCGTCTGCTTCGTAAATTGGTTACCCTTTTATTGTTCAGTAGAACTTTAATACTACTATTACAGGTGTTTAGGTGTTTTTAGGGGGGGGGGGGGGGTGGGGCAAGATGAAAGAATAGGGGTGGGGATGATGTGGGGGAAAGGGGGGGGGGAGGGTTGGCGTACTTCAACTCCCAGAGCTTAACCCATTTTGTGCTGCATGAAGCACCTAGGAGTATAAATTGCTTCTCCCCTGTGAATGGAATGCTAGTCAGTTCAAAGGTTACCTTCATCGCACTTATATATTGAGGTGGAAGAATGACAAGCGTGAAAAGGAGCAAAGTTTGTTATCTAAGGGAGAAATGCCATGCCGGGTGAAGCTAATTGAATCCAGAAGCGGGCAGTGGGGAGTGTGAAGTTGATACCCCACTGGGTTCACAGAAAAGTCACTAAGAGCCAGGGACCAGGAATTTCCTAGCTATGTCCTACTAAATACCAGTATGACCCCTGGCTACTTTCATAGGAAACAAAACGAAAGCAGACTGAACCAATAGAATTTCCTTGATTTTCAAATCCTTACCTATAATTTGCATATATCTTGCAACTTGAAATCTTAGTGACAGCCCTGGGTTTAATACACTGAACTCTATCTTTACTTCTTTAAGAATTACCATCTAAATGATAAGCCTTTTTTTGTTTTTGATTTTTTTTTCCAGACCTTCAATGGAAACTTCGATCAGAACACAGTAGAAAAACAGATCTTGTTCAGTGCATTTGTTGCCAGATATTTGCGTTTTTTTGTTGGGTCCAAACACGGTGGAGCATGTTTACGAGTAGAAGTTTCTGGCATACCTAGAAGAAGAGGTTTGATATATTGTAGAAATTGTTCAGGTTTTAAGGAATATAGTTTTTTACCCAGTTGTGGAACCTTCCTTCGCATCATTGGAAAGATCCTTTTTCTTTTTGCGACCACATCAGCTCTTTCTTTCTTTTGAAAAATCTTGTTAAAATACAGTCTTTTCAAGTAATTCACTGTATGCCGTTTCTCCTCACTCCTCACAGGAAAGAGGTCTGCAATTTCACCCCAAAGATTCCATATTGATGATCATAATCAAGGTTGTCTGGTGTCAATGTGAGATTAGACTTGGCATTTTTATTACTTACGCGCTTGCCTGCAAGAAGGTACAAGTTCATTTCGTTTGTTCAAGCTCGCCGGATCAGCTCTGCAAATAATGAAATATTTTTCCCACAGGCACAAATTACAGCGATTTGAAGCGGGATTAAACGGCGCGGCTTGCTTTAAGATCTTCCAAGTTAAGCTAAATCCAATCTTTCAAGTGCCAGATGTGCTTACTGAGTTCCGTATTGATGATCATATGTAGATTTGCCTGGAATCTAATCAACGAACAGGGATTGGTCAAAGTTGTCATTCTATTCTTTTAGTTATTGTTTACGAATGACAGAAGAAAGACAAAAGGTCACAAAGTGTACAGTAAATGCCATGAATCAACAAAAAAGTCATTAGTCATGGATTATAACCTTCTTTTCAAGAAGAATTTAAGTTTTGCTGCTGCTGGCTTGCAGAAGAACTCAAAACTTTTCAATAATAGACCAGGAGAGACTTTAACTCAAGCAATTTTATATCTAGAACTCCATGACTACCAGATTAATTTTATAAACATTGATTCATGTCATCAAAAAATTATGTAGAATTTTGGGGGCCAGTTTGCAGATGACTTTCCTGTATAGGTCTTTAGTGGCGAAAAATTAAGAGAGATGGTTATTGTATTTGCAGGCTAGTTTGTGACCAACCTGTCAAAATTAAGAGGTTGAGATTTTGAACAGTTACCGATCAATACTTGCAAAGACCATTTTTTTATACTGCACTGCAGACACATCACATATACAGCTGTACATGTATTTTGAACATTAACAAGTTGATTCTGAAAGGCCTTCAATACTTGATATTCCTCTGTTTAAGGCTGTGCTGTAAGAAAAATTCTAAGGTTCCCAATGCTCTGTAGCTGTGAATCCCAGGGTACCCAGCAAATGATTTCCAAAATGAAATTCTCTAGTCGCCCAAAAGCAGAATTAAGGACCCTGATATGGTCTCCAGGAGCTGGGGCCGAGAGCACAGCCTGCAACCCTGCTGCGTTTATCTGTAATTTTTATTATTTTTATTTTTAGTTCAGAGTAATATTGCCCTTTTCAAGCCAACAAGTCAGTCAAGTACATGGATTGGTTCGAACCCTGCTAGTAATGCAGTGGATGGAAATAGGAGTCCAGACATCGACAAGTGTACACACACTAAGTTAGAGAACAATCCTTGGTGGCGAGTAGACCTAGGGCGAGTAGAGCCTGTAGCTGAAGTGAATATAGTCAACAGAGTCAGATTGGCAGTAAGATTAGATGGAGCTGAGATAAGAGTGGGTAGGTAGTAATTTTGGGAGATGCTGTAATCAGTTGTTTTGCCTTGTTCAAAAGTGTTCCTTGTTCATTTTGAAATAACTTAATTAATCTGAGATTATTTTCCATTTCTCAGAAGAAAATTATGTGATCACTGTGTTTTGTAAAAGTGTACATGTATTTAGTATCAATAGCATTCATTCGTAAAGGCTTTGATTGCCTCCTTCTTCCAAACCGGATTTAATCTTTTCCGCTAGGCTGACAATTTACACGTGATTCCAAAATAGTTATAGTCTTACCCGAAACCGCGTTTTAGTTAGTTGGCCTTTGTCTTGGTACTGCACTCATCAGGACTGTCAGTTAAGTCAGAAGTAAGAATACTGAAAGTTCTGGAGGATCGGTAAAGCGGGACTGTTATGTAAGTGATTTTTACTTTTTTCTAAGGTTCAGTAAATTTAAGTTTAAGATTTTGTTTTGTATTTTCGCTAGTTTTACCCGCTGTTTTGCCAATTCAAGGTTTTTTCGCGTTGCATGGCTTGATCGCTATTTCATAGCCTGACATAATGTGTTTATGTGGGTTATTTGTCAATACTAGTTTTACTGTCTATCCATTTAGCCTTTGTAGCATAATAATTAGATTTTGGATTTCGTGCATCGTAGTTTTGATTTTGCTCACTATTAGCTGTGGAATGATTGGAAGGCTACTGTACCCATATTTCAGCATACTCATTGGCTGAGTGCACGTCAATTTCTCCCAAACAGTGCAGAAAGCTGAATTTGTTTTTTTTTAATTTTAACTTTTTAGCTAAAACCGTGGCCCCAAAGTTTTCTCACGCCTTGCGTAAAAAATTTCACAGCTGCGCCTGTTCCTTTTCGTAGATCCGGCCAAACCTTCAATGTTTGCGACCATCATTATTTTTAGTCACATTATGGCTTAAATACAGGCGTTTGGTATTTGATTGTAAAACTCCCTGAAGAAGTCTACGTTAGTTAGACGAAACGCGTAGGAGAATAAACAAGTTTCACAGCAACAGTTCGCAGAGTGCTGCTCACTAGTTTAGTTTTAAAAATTTTTAAAAATTAAAAAACCATGAAAATTTTTAAAAATTGCAAAAAAATTAAATTAAATTGATTGTCAGCCTCAGGTGAGTTAAGGATCTGTCAGAAGAATAATCGACAACTTCTTTATGTAATTTGTCTTTTCGGTAAGGATTAAGAATGTGCAAACAGACGTAAATCACAAGCCATGTAACCATGAAGCCATTCTGATTTCAGCAGCTTCTTCCACGCGGCATTTTGATCCACACCCCAAGAAAGAAACCACAAAAAACAAAAGCCAAATAACAAATTGCAAAATTCTTGACTGACAATCAAACATGAAAATGTCTTGAAACAAAAACACTAAGTTTTCTTTACAACTCCTTTTTTATTTACAGTCACTGTTAAAAAAGCTTGTGTATTTTCAACACGAGGCCATACATCGTCTCAAATTTATCTACCGAGTCACCGTAAGAAACTTAAAATAATTATGCACGCCGTTAAACGAGACAAAAATATGTATTAACTCAAACTCATCTGAGATGCAACTCCTGAAAGCTAGTAAGTGAGGTTCGTATAGAAACGCTTTAGTTTTCTCTGTTATTCAGCTGTGAAAGCCTGCATGAAAGTTCTTACAAAAACAGCCATCGATGAAACCACAGTTGCGACGCTTTCCTCGACCAAAACCCAAATAAACAAACCACAACATTGGCGGATCCAGGGGAGATCGTTGAGTTGGGGAGGTTAATAAACTTGTCTGGTTGCCCATGTCTATCCTTTTTCATACCAAAAATAATATTATAAGTTATAATTTAAGTTCCAGTCCAATCGGCCATTACAAGAAGACTGTTGCTATTCCTCTTCTTGAATTGATTCCTCACGTATCCAAATGCAAGATCGATTTTATGACGAAGATCGCCACGCTCACCATCTGCTTTGTCTCGTGCCATCGATTATGGTAAATAAGGCACTGCAGCTGGATCGGATAAAAGTAAAAGGCGCGCTGTTCTGGGAGAAAGACATTCCATCTCTGAAATCCCTTGGAAATGAGGTACGTAGATGGAAAACACTCTGGCAGTCAACTGATAGGGAGCTTCCAAACAACCTTTTATTAGCACTTGACGAAGGGGTTTTTTTAAACATCTATCGCCTTCTGGTCGTGACCTGCCTCCTAACGATCAAAAGTGGAGAAGCTGAGTTGTCGTTTTCACTGATGAAATGAATCAAGACCTGCTCTAGGTCAACAATGGAGCGATTCTCGGATCTCGCAGTGATCGTCATGCACTACTCCGAAAGATTCGAGGTACAGTAGACGAGATATGCGAAGCCTTTGTAAAGGCTCATCCAAGAACGCTCTGTCTCTGAACACTGTCCAATTTGACCTGTCCGATTACGGGAGCTTGTAATCGGACAGGTCAAATCGGACAGTTATAGAACCAATGAAAACCAAGTAGCGAATGCCACAAGCCATTGAAGTTTGACCACATAGCACAAGATAACCGATCAAAATCAATGAAGAAATAGTGACCAGGTAATTAAGCTGTCCAGCTTCAACTGGAAAAGAAAAATGGATGAAACTAACTGGTCCAGTGACTTTTATTCACGTTAATAAATATTCCAAAACTGAGAATCTCGCATTTTGTTACTGACACAATTATTCGATGACGGGACTTCGTGTCATACATCACTCAGTCCTATATTACCATTACTAATAGTGCCTCAAATTCCTCCGAAACATATTCAAACATAACCCTAACCTTCGTCACCCTCCCCCATTCCCACCCTTCCCCCTCCCCCATTCCTTGGCCCTGGGACGTTTGAAAAAATCCTGGATCCGCCCCTGCACAACTAAGGAATCTTGTTAGTACATGTATTTATTTCCGTCGTGGCAGTGGAAAAACATGACGAATTAAAGACACAAACTCAGCCAAGATGACAAAAGGCTTCAGTTTTCTATAAACAAATTTCTAGCTGCTGCGTTTTTATCCATCAATATTCGCCTGTCAAAATTTTGACCAATCTTGGTCGAGGTTGTCACTTGTAGGCGGGAAGAGGGAACTGTGACAAACGCTGCGAGGTGACATATTATTAACAAGTAATCACATGATTTTTCTCGTGCAATTTGGGCTAAAACAGCACTCGTAAGTTTTTGAAAGACCACAAATTGCACTCGCCCTGGGGGCTCGTGCAATTTGGTTGGTCTTCGAAAAATTTGCTTGTGCTGATTTATCCCAAATTGTGCTCGAAATCATGCAATTACCTATACATATTGTTATTGCTTCAGTTTACGATGTGATCTTGGATTCGTGGATGATAAATTAAGATTGATTCAAAAAGAGCGTTCGTAAAGTACATCCCCGTAATCGTAATTTATCGCGTCGAACCCGAACAAGTTGGTTCGTAAGGCTTCGGGCGCCGATCCGTTACAAACATTTTCCTCCTACATAGTTACATTCATGTAAAGTCAAATTCCAACAGATTCTGTTTGAGTGCTGAGCCAATATATACATCAATGTAAAGGTTTTGCAAGTGAGATTGCAGCACTCCCCTAATCTTAAAGCAAATGCCAAGATCGTTTCTTTGTTACCTTTTCAACTATTATTGTACATGAATTGTGCTCAAATACTGCAGTAAATGTTACCTCATATTTTCTTTTATTTGCTTTGCAAGGAAATACAACAACAAATGGAGGAGCAGACAACAGTCTTTGTGCAAATAACATACAAATCCCAGACGGAAGTTCCAAGACATATTCCTGTAGTCCCAAAGCATATGGCAGATATTTGTACATCAGATTACTTAAAAGGGATTTTTTGACGGTCTGCGAGGTTGAAGTTCATTCCTATCTTAAATCAGAAAGTAAGAGCACTTTTCTTTCCTCCCGTTTATTTTATAGGTATGCATGATGCTTGTGTGTGTATCTTTTGTATCTTATTTTTTTTGCCTTTTACTAAAAAAGTAATCAGTTTTAAAAATCGTTTTGTATAGTTCACATATAAAAGGTTTCTGTATTTTTTAATCAATCTGTTCATTTTTCTTTTGTGGTGTTTGCCTAATTTTATACCGTTATGTGATAAATTCTTCTTACCAAGGGAATTCAGATGTTAACAACGGTTTCAACTGTGTAAAATAGTTTAAATTCCCTTAATTTTAAGTTTACTAAGGTGCATTGTATTTTTTTTGTCACTTTACATCATTCTTAATATTGTCCACGATAATCAGCCGGGAAAACCTTGAGAAATAAAGGGGCGTCTTTTAGTGTATACTGTATTGTATCTTAAGGAGTATTCAGTGCTAGTGAATTGAATTGATTAAGTATGTGGAAATTCGCGCCCCTTTCCCCGTTAGTTTCTTGGTGAGTTGCCGACGTGTGCCATCACCAAATGACAAAATACAAGAGACTGAAAAGACACTGACAATACCCAAACCACAACAAGATAGCTAACTTTCCGTCGCTGATCAGGAGTGACGTCTTGCTCGCATGTTTCAGCGCTTTTTTGGTTTCGACTCAACATGGTTTTACTTTAAGTTATGATTGGTTCATTAGCTAGATTTGTCGGCGTCGTGATTGGTCGGAGTATTAGCTTTGGTTTGAATTCATACTACACTCATTTTAAAACCGCGAGTAGGTTAAACTGGGCACCCTCACGTCGCTGTATATGAAAGAACAGCGATCGATCGGAAGCGAGTATTCATTGAGCTTGTAAAGTGAAGTTTATGAATGGACGATTAAGCAGTCAGGAGCCAAGATGGACGTTAAATTTTAAGCTCACACTTCCTACCCTAATGAGTCGTTTTTCCAGAGTCCTTTTATTGATAATTTTCACTGAAATTATGCCAAAAGAGACAGTTTCTTCACTAAAGTAACAAAATCAAGATATATAAAGGATAAGGTCGACACTCTTTCGAAGGAAAAAGCACAGCTGAAAGAGTAGGTTCATTTTGACTGGGTCATTACCTCTGGTGCTTAAGTAACCGCTACCTCTGGAAATAGCAATCATAATTCTTGGAATGATGAAACCGTGTCTCGTAGTCTTTAATATCTGATCGAGCAACGAATACGACGACCTGTCGGCCTCTTATTATGACGCCGTTAATCATCTCAAGGCATTAAGCCTTAATGAGCTCAACGCTGAAGTTACACGTGTTGGCAACCCCATTGACGAGGTTGAGGAATAGAGCTACCAACTTAATAATTGACCTGCCAGAGAAAAGCAGTGAAATCGCATCTGAAACAAGCGCCATGTGCGTAAAATTATTCCACGAGTTGGGGGCAGAAGTGTTTCTGTCGGACATTGACATTGCTCATCGCGTCCACTCGAGGCAGCAAAGTGGCGCCTTGAAACTCATCACCTTCAAATTCGTGAGATGCCTCGAGCTCGCAAAAGCAAGTATCATGGAAACTCGACAAAGTGCCTCTGAAGTCAACCAATTAAACATCGGTGTGTCTGCTGATAGTGTTCTTGATAGAGTCAGAATCTTCGATCACCTTACCTCCTAAAAACAAAACCTGTTGTTTGAAGCGAAGAGATGTAAAGAACAGAACCAATACCGCTTCTGCTGGGCCAAGAATTCCACTATTTATTTACGAAAAAATGAGCGTTCCCTACAAGATAACGGACATTGGTAGTCTACGGCGATTTGCTTCGGAGACCTGACATTATGAATTTAAAGGCTTGTGATTTAGACCCTATAAAGTCTTGATTTAGACCCTATTCCTGTTTTTATCATGAATTGTCAGTTTAGTGATAACAAAAATTATCAACCTTTCAATGGACTCTGGAATACTTCCTACTAATCTCAAAGTAGCTAGTGTCAAACCACTGCTCAAGAAGCAATCTTTGAGTTCGGGTGAATTCAAGAATTTTAGGCCAATTTCGAAGTAGGGTTTTGTGTCTAAAGTAGTCGAGAAATGTGTTGCCAAGCGGCTCATTGATTATTTAACCAATGGTGCCGATGGTGTCGATGTCTTATACCAATCAGCGTTCAGGAAACTTCACAGCACTGAGACTGCTTTAATCCGAGTCCATAATGATATCGCAATTGCCTCAGATCAGAAAAGATAAGTGATTTTGCTGCTCCTTGATCTTCCCGCGGCATTTTATACTGTGGATCACTGTATCTTACTTTTACGCCTTTCTCGTCGATTTGGAATTGGTGGTAGGGCATTGGAATGGTTTCCATTGTATTTGGGTGATCGCACTCAGTTTGTAAATATCAATGGATCTACCTCCGAGCGACGTGTTCTGAAGTTTGGTGTACCCCAAGGGTTGTTTCTTGGACCTCTTTTATTCTCATTGTACACCTCTCCACTGAGTGATATCGCCAGTAAGCATGAACTAAGTTTTCACTTTTATGCGGATGACAGGCACCTTTATGTAACATTCGAGGCGTCATCCCTTAATGATATGGAATTGAGCAAGTGTAGATTTTAAGCCTGTGTACTAGAAATTGACCCCTGTATACTTCTGAATAAGCTAAAATTAAATAAAGACAAACCTGAACTTCTTGTGCTATCATCTTTACACCGTGCTCGACCTCCTTTGTCAGATATTCATGTTTGTGATGAGAGAGTGCTAGCTTCAACAAGAGCGGGAAACATTGGAGTTCTCTTCGACGAATCTTTGAGTATGGTACCTCAGGTGACAGCAATGTGCAAATCCGCATTCTATCGTCTCCGTAAAATTAGGCTCATTCGTAAACATCTCACCTTTGATGCAGCCCAGCGTCTTGTTCAAGCTCTTGTTACATCAAAGCTTGACTACTGTAATTCGTTACTATATGGTTTAGCTAAGAACGTGATTAAACAGCTCCAACGTGTGCAGAACGCAGCTGCTCGTGTTGTTACTCTTGCGCCCAAGCTCTGTCATATTACACCTGTTCTTGCGAATCTTCACTGGCTCTCAATTTATCTCTAGATTGAATTGAAAATACTTATCGTTACCTGCAAGCCTCTCCATAGACTTGCTCCTGCTTATATTAAAATGTTCTTCTGAGTTACCTCTCGGAACGGGATCTTAGGTCTTCAAAGAAAAATCTACTTGTCGTGCTTGCTTTTAACATGAACAGTTATGGCCGGCGAGCTTTTTCCTGTTGCTGCGCCGCTTCTTTGGAACAGTCTTCCTCAGCACTTTAGGGATGCTGGATCACTGGACACTTTTAAAAGACAGTTGAAAACTGTTCTTTTTAGACGCGCCCTTTTAAACTGATTACAAGACAGTGGTGTTTTTGTATCAGGTCTTAAATTATTTTATCTTTAGTTTTTGTAGTTTTTTATTTTTAAATTTTAAATTTAAACTGTGATTGAAGTTTTAAATTTTAACTTTAAATAGCGCCTTTGGACCCTGGGGAAAGGGCGCTTTATAAGTGTCTCATTATTATTGTTATTATTGTTATCATTATTATTTTTATTATAGGGAGGAAAAAAATATTCAACTGCAAAAAAATATGTACATAATTTACAGAAATATTTGAAGTACAAATTAAGCACTATATAACATTAAGAATTATATAAATTATAAAAATAGCAATCACTGTGTCAATAGCGATTTCGCAATTACATTCCTTGCGGCTCATATGCGGTCAATAACTCTTGCAGACAGTCCAGAGTTTTAAATTAAGTCATTACAAATCCGTCTCTGATATTAAAAAGAAAACAAGTTAAAAAGAATAAAATCTCGTATTCCTAAATTCCTTAATCTTTTCAGGCTAAGCGTACCATCGCGGTATCCATCCATCGTATCCATCGTCACTATTCCCCATATAGTTTCTACAGATCTAAAAGTGAACTTCCCTGTCGTGCCAGTGATTTGAGCTTCTCTCCTCTACATAATAACATCAGGAGTCTTAAGCGAAACCTTGAAAACTTTCAAGTTCATGTATTGGACGAGTTGAATTTTGAATTTAGCATTATAGGAGTTTCAGAAACGAAAATTTTTAATCAGCGGTAAAGAAATGGATTTTAATCCAAGCATACCTAGATATGTTTTCGAATATGTTCTGACACCTCTAGCCTCTCACATTTGCAATTTTATTGTCTAAAAAGCTCCCTTATGATAAAACAACATTATCAAACGAAAAAACCGAGGTCTCTTTTACAGAAAAGTATGGTCAAAAATTCCAGACATCTTTTAAGCCAGAATCATCGGTTAACCCCTTTGGAAAAATGCATATTTTTCGACCACAGTAAAATGACATTTTTATTGTCCAAAAAGACTCATTTTGAGAAAATAACATCATCAGACGAAAAACCCAGGTCTCTTTTACAGAAAAAAGAGGCTTGAAAGAAATTTGGAATATTTAACCAGAATCATTGGTTAACCCCTTTGGAAAAATGCATATTTTTCGACTATAGTAAAATGACATTTATGTGCTCTAAAAAGCCTCCTTTTGGGAAAACAACATCATCAGACGATAAAAAAGAGGTGTCTCTAGTACCGAAAAGTAGACTGGAAAGACATTGGGAATTTTTTACCAGAATCATGGGTTAACCCCTTTGGAAAAATGCAAATTTTTTGACTATAGTAAAAGAAAGGTGTTGGCTTGTATATTAATGATTCTCTAAAATGTACTGTTGTTAAAGAAGTGTCTAATAATTAAGCCTTCCAGTCACTTTGGATCGAAATCGAAACGTCTGTATGAAGCTTAAAGTTCACAATAGATTACAAACGAGAAGTGGATGTATTCGGCGTAGTTCATTATAGAAGCCATTACACTTTCATCCCTTTTATACTTTTCTTATGTTGTTGTTGTTTTTGTTGTTCTGTGAGTATGTACCTTCTACGTTAAGAATAATAACACGATAATAATTAATAATGATAATAATAATATTAATAACACTAAAGTCTTTATTCACCAAAAGATAAAAATACATATCTTTTGTTACAAGTAAGTGTAAGAAATTTTAAAAAGTTAAAAAGTAAGTTAATATATATATATATATATATATATATATATATATATATATTTCTAGTATATTACATAGCTAATTCATATTTAAAAACTAGACGATTAATAAAAGAGTTTTTAAAGCGCATAGTGTTAATCTAAGGTTTAAAACAAGTTTCTTTCCTAAGATTGTAACTAGACGGTTTAACACGAGGCATAATAGATAAAAGTGGATGTCCTTTAGCATTAGAAACTTTTCTGAAAATTTTACGGTCTTGCCTCTCTAATAAATCATATAAAACACTTACAAGCTTAGACGATATTTCCTTTTAAAACAGCGGTCTATTTCTGACTGATTGTTCCCCACTTTGTGCAGCGTTCTAAGGATATGTAAGGATTTGTTAGCTTGTTTTCTTCCTCCTTTTTTTTCATCAACCTAGGTTGTGTACTTTTTTTTTCTAAATTTTTTAGGTTGTGTACTTTATCCAGTAGGAGTGTCGGATAGTAGCGTTATTTCGGATCAGAGGTTTTCAGCTTCGTCATCTCTTAGCGGCCGCAGTCCATCTGATGGCCGATTAAATGGATCCAATGCCTGGATTCCTGCCACAAACAATGACAACAATGATTTCCTGCAGATCGATCTGGGATCTGTTTACTTTGTTTGTGGAGTAGCAACACAAGGGAATCCAACTAACGATTATTGGACAAAAACATACAAGATAAAGACGTCCCTGGATAATGTCCTGTGGACATTCTACTCGGAGGGTGGCTCCGAAAAGGTACATCCCTTTCTACTCTAGGTGAAGTAATAGCGAAATTATAATCGTAGAGACACTAAGTGATAAAGGATTGTGTTTACCTCGTAGCCACTTCAAACCAGGAATTCAGATGAAATTGCTTTCGTCCCTTTTTCTCTCCCTTCCATTCGCTGTCCTTTCTCTTCTCCCGTCTTCACCGTCTTTAGTTTCCTACTCCTTTTCTTCCTGCCTCCTGCCTTGCTTCTTTTCCCCTCGTTACTACAGCCTTCCATCCTTGGTCTTTTGCTGTTTACATAGGAAACGTTAGGGAAATAAGTAGTAAAATGTAAAAGAAACTGACATATATCGGACGTGGTTTTCCTTTTAATATCCTTCGACATTTTTGTTCTGCCGGCTAGAGTCATCGTCAACGTAGTTGCAATCCTCATAAATATCGTTTGTTTATATGTTCTTGTTTTTCCTGGTAACCGTGAGCGGATAGGGTTAGACGTAGGCTACGTTAAAAAGGCACCAGACGAATTTTCGACCGGTCGAAACATTTGACCGGAGACGGAACCGTTCAATATATTCGCCCTCTTGACACAGAACTTACAAACCAGTTGCAGAATTTTAATTATTTTCAGTTGTTTTTCCATCTACCCATGTGCAGAGCACTACTTCACGTGAAATCCAGTATGGCGTCTCCCAGCTGAGTTACCACGCATGCATGCAACCACGCTGTTGCTACAAAAAAATTTAGATGGTGTTCACACCTCTTAATTTTTCTCATTTCAAATGTTTGAACGGCTAGGCGTTCAAATTTTCGTACGGTTTGCGTGTTTCCGTGCGAATGAAACACCTAAACACACGAATTTGTTTTTCGTCAGCATTTTATAGAAATTTTTGTTAATTTGCTTTTAGATATTTACTGGAAATGATGACAAGAACAGCATTGTAAGAAGTGAACTAAATGAGCCACTTGCTGCCAAGTTGATTCGTTTTTATCCAGTTACATTTGACAGCAGCAAAGCATTAAGGGTGGAGGTGTATAGATCTAAGCAAGGTTGGTCTCTTAGTATACTTACCCAATACATGCAGTTCAAAAGACAGCCACAGCATTAAAAAATGCACTTTGATTGTCATTGTATTTAGCTTAAAAGTACTAATTGGGGAGACTATTATTTACGTCTGCTACTGGAGACGTCACCGCCATTTTACAAGGTCATCTGAGCCACGCGAAGGTCTGCCCGTTTGCAGGGCAAAGGAAGTACCTTCATTTCTCAGTTATTTTGAGACCCTGAGTATTGGTCCGGCCTCGGGGATCTAACCCGCGACTTTCCTCTCTGCAGTCGAACGCACTACCGACTTAGCTAACCCTGCCGCTAAATTCTGGTTTGTACATAAGATGCAAGGAAACTGACTTACCATTTGGTTCAGTGCTCAGTTTTAATAGGGAACTTAAGCATGCAACCACGACGGCGGTGACATCAAAAACCTCACTTAACAAAAAGCATCTGCGCTCTGTCAAACTTTATCGCTTTTGATTCATCCCGCTAAAGTTGTCAAATGTTAGAGATTTTTCTGGGAGTTGTGTTCTAAAGTTTAGTATCACAGTTTTTAAAAAAAGAAAAGGAAAATCGTTGTCTTGCGTTGACATTCTCCATGATACGTCGAGTTAAGAAGTTTCACGTCATTGTCATGCAGTGACGGCAACGAAATGTGCAAAAATACTTAATGCTCGTGCAAAGTTGTTGTTTTTCACACGTATCCGGTTTTGTTTGAAAACGGATATTTTTTTCTCCGGTTAAGCCTACCTTCCACACTCACTAATGCAGTGAAAAATGATCACCGAAAATGCACTTTTTCAACAACGCTCTTTAGAGTGGAGATTTTTTGAAAACGTCGGCTTTTCTTTTACGTGTGGACGGACGAAAACGGTTTCGAATTCGGAATACGATGATGTCACACATCATATACTTCCAGCATAACGCATGCTCAATAATAAAGCTATGGTATTTCCATCGTTTTAACGTTTTCGTGTGGACGGGTGACTACGATTCGAATATGCTACGTGTGGTTGCGTATTTGTTTGAAAATGGAGGTAAAAATCTCCGTAATTAAAAAAATATCCGAATACATGTGGACAGGGCAAAACCTATTGCTTTTTTGCCGTTGTCGTCGTTGGTTAGGCTTCCTAATTACTGCCTGACCAATCTTTGTACATCTATGCTTATTTCACGTTTTCTTGTTTCCTCTCTGTTTAGTTTTCTCCTTTACTTTAGAGAAAGGGTGGTTTTAATAATTGGATTTACTATATTGATTTTGTCCCTCCTCGTTTGTTTCCTTCTTTGTCATTGTAAGTAATATGGAACGGATGGAAATTTAACAAAGAGTTAAAAAACTCAGTAATAATTCATAAAGAAAAAACAAGAGAAGTTTTGAAAGTTTAATGAGTGTCTTTACAGGAACACCCGATGACTGTTTTCTTTGAAATATCTGTTCGGAGAAGCAAATATTGTCTAGATCTTTTTAAATGACCTTTCCATTCTATTTCATGTACAATTTTTGAGGGCTATCTCATAAATTCCCTACGATTTTGTGAAGTTAATTTTTTTCCATTTCACTCCCCAGGTTAAGCCTTTTTTTCAGTGGAGAAACGAAATCTAAAATGTTTGGAACCAAAAATGCGATGCAGAGAAAAATTCTCACTTTCGAAAAACTCTAAATTGCAGCGAAAATGTTCGAAAAAAATAATGCTGACGCCCTTGTAATGTCGAAAAGACTCAAGTTGCCCGAGGATGACCGAACAAATAAAATTAGCGCTACTTAGAATAAATTTCTAGAGATCTAAAAGTACTCTGGATAGCCTAAAAAGTGTTTCAATGCATTTAGGAGGAAACCGTCGTTATTTTGGTTTTGGCTTATAGTCAATATAATACTTGTTTTCCCCATTTGCCGGCGAAAAAGTACCTAGAAAAACTCTCTAGCATTTATGACCTTAATCTTTTCAGGCTAAACGTACCATCGTATCCATCCATCGTATCCATAGTTGCTACTATTCCCTATATAGTTTCTACAGATTTAAAAGTGAACTTCCCTGTCGTGCCAGTGATTTGAGCTTCTCTCTTCTACATGATAACATCAGGAGTCTTAAGCGAAACCTTGAAAACTTTCAAGTTCATGTATTGGACGAGTTGAATTTTGAATTTAGCATTATAGGAGTTTCAGAAACTAAAATTTATAATCAGCGGTAAAGAAATGGATTTTACTCCAAGCATACCTTCATATGTTTTCGAATATGTTCCGACACCTCTAGCTTCTCACATTTGCAATTTTTTTGTCTAAAAAGCTTCCTTTTGATAAAACAACATTATCAAACGAAAAAACCGAGGTCTCTCTTACAGAAAAGTAGGCTTAAAAGATGTCCGGAATTTTGACCAGAATCATCGGTTAACCCCTTTGGAAAAATGCCAATTTTTCGACCATAATGAAATGACATTTTTATTGTCCAAAAAGACTCATTTTGAGAAAACAACACTATCAGACGAAAAACCTAGGTCTCTTTTACAGAAAAAAGAGGCTTGAAAGAAATTTGGAATATTTAACCAGAATCATTGGTTAACCCCTTTGGAAAAATGCAAATTTTTCGACTATAGGGAAATGACATTTTATGTCGTCTAAAAAGCCTCAACATCATCAGGCGATAAAAACGAGGTCTTTAATACCGAAAAGTTGGCTTGACAGACATTTTGAATTTTTGACCAGAATCATGGGTTAACCCCTTTGGAAAAATGCAACGTTTTCGACTATAGTAAAAGAAAGGTGTTGGCTCGTATATTAGTGATTCTCTGAAATGTACTGTTGTTAAAGAAGTATCTGATGAAGCCTTCCAGTCACTTTGGATCGAAATCGAAACGTCTGTATGAAGCTAAAAGTTGACAATAGATTACAAACGAGAAGTGGATGTATTCGGCGTAGTTGAATATGGAAGCCATTATACTTTTATCCCTTCTATACTTTTCTTATGTTGTTGTTGTTGTTGTTGTTGTTGTTGTTGTTGTTTTTAAATGAAACAGGAAGGAACCCCAGATTAAAGCAATAACATTGTTCTGTTAGTCTGTACCTTCTGCGTTAAGAAAAATAACATGATAATAATTCTTCCTCCTTTTTTTCATAAACTTAGGTTGTGTACTTTTTTTAAAATTTTTTTCTAGGTTGTGTACTTGATCCAGTAGGGGTGTCGGATAGTAACGTTATTTCTAATCAGAGGTTTTCAGCTTCGTCAAGTCTTAGCAGCCGCCGTCCATCTGATGGCCGATTAAAAAGAAACAATACCTGGATTCCTGCCACAAACAATAACAACAATGATTTCCTGCAGATCGATCTGGGATCTCTTTACTTTGTTTGTGGAGTAGCAACACAAGGAAATCCAAATGGTAATGATTGGACAAAAACATACAAGATAAAGACGTCCCTGGATAATGTCGTGTGGACATTCTACTCTGACAGTGGTTCCGAAAAGGTACATCCCTTCCTGCTCTAGGTGAAGTAATAGCGAAATTATAATCGTGAAGACACTAATTGATAAAGGATTGTGTTTACCTCTTAGCCACGTCAAACCTGAAATTCACATGGAATCCCTCTTTCTCTCCCTTCCAATGACGTTATCCTCTCTCTTCCCCCATCTTCACCGTCTCTAGTTTCCGCCTTTTTTTCCTCGTGCCTTCTGGCTTGCTTCTTTTTCCCCTCGTTACTACAGCCTGCCTTCCTTAGTCTCTTGCTGCTGTTAACATAGGAGACGTTAGGGAAATAAGTGGTAAAATGTAAAGAAACTGACATACACGTGGTTTTCCTTTTAATATCCTTTGCCTTTTGTTCTGCCGGCGGGTGTCATCGGCAATGTAGTTGCAACCCTCATACACAAAAATTTAGATGGTTATGGTGTTCACACCTCTTGATTTTTCTCATTTCAAATCTTTGAACGGCTAGGCGTTCAAATTTTCCTACGGTTAGCGTGTTTCCGTGCGAATGAAACACCTAAACGCACGAATTTGTCTTTCATCTGCATTTTATAGAAATTTTTGTTAATTTGCTTTTAGGTATTTACTGGAAATGATGACAAGAACAGCATTGTAAGAAGTGAACTATATGATCCACTTGCTGCCAAGTTTATTCGTTTTTATCCAGTTACATTTCACAACAGCAAAGCATTAAGGGTGGAGGTGTATGGATCTAAGCAAGGTTTGTCTCTTAGTACATACCCAATACATGCAGTTCAAAAGACAACCACAGCATTAAAAAATGCACTTTGAGTGTCAATGTATTTAGCACGAAAGTACTAATTGGGGACACTACAGCGTATTTTTTACGTCTTCTTCTAGAGACGTGACCGCCATTTTATCAGGTTATCCGAGCCATGCGAAGGTCTACCCGTTAGCAGCGCCAAGGAAGTACCCTTATTTCTCAGTTATTTTAAGACCCTGAGTATTGGTCTGGCCCCGGGAATCGAACCTGCGTCTTCCCGCTCTGCTGTCGAACGCTCTACTGACTGAGATAACCCTGCCGCTAAATTCTGGTTTGCAGATACGATGCAAGAAAACTGACTTACCACTTAGTTCATTGCTCAGTTTTAATAGGGAGCTTAAGCCTGCAACCACGACGGCGACGGAATCAACGTCTCATCGCGCTAAATTTGTCAAATGTTAGAGATTTTTTCGCGATTTCAGTTCTAAAGGTCTGTATCTCAGTTTAAAAAAAAGAAAGGAAAGTAGTTGTCTTGTATTCACATTCTCAATAAAACGTGAAATTAAGAAGTTTCACGTCGTTGTCGTACCCGTGACGGCAAAGAAATGTACAAAAATACGTAATGCACGTGCAAAGTTGTTGTTTGCTTATAAGGCTCCGTCAGACGTATCCGTTTTTGTTTGAAAACGGAAATTTTTTTCTCCGGTTAAGCCTACCGTCCACACCCACTAATCCAGTGAAAACGGTCACCGAAAACGCATCCTTTCAAAAACGCTCTCCAGTGTGGAGATTTTTGAAAACGTCGGCTTTTCTTTTAGGTGTGGACGGACGAAAACGGTTTCGAATTCGGAATACGATGATGTCATACATCATATACTTCCAGCATAACGCATGCTCAATAATAAAGCTATGGTTTCCCATCGTTTTCGCGTTTTCGTGTGGACTGGCGACTACGATTTGAATATGCTACGTGTGGTTGCGTATTTTTTTGAAAATGGAGGTAAAAACTGTCTGCGTAATTAAAAATATCCGGATACATGTGGACGGGGCAAAACCTATTGCTTTTTTGCCGTTGTCGTCGTTGCCTAGGCTTCCTAATTACTGCCTGACCAACCTTTGTACATCTATGCTTATTTCACGTTTTCTTGTTTCATCTCAGTTTAGTTTTCTCCTTTACTTTAGAAAAAGAGTGCTTTTTAATAATTGGATTTACTATATTGATTTTGTCCCTCCTCGTTTGTTTCCTTCTTTGTTATTTAACTAATATGGAACGGATGGAAATTTGAAAAAGAGTTTAAAAACTCAGTAACAATTCATAAAGAAAAAACAAGAGAAATTTGAAAAGTTTAATGAGTGTCTTTACAGAAGCAGCCAATGACTGTTTTCTTCGAAATATCTGCTCGGAGGAGCAAATATTGTCTAGATTTTTTAAGATGACCGTTCCATTCAGGTACAATTTTTGAAGGCTATCTAATAAATTCCCTACGATTTTGTGAAGTTATTGTTTTTCCATTTCACTCCCCAGGTTAAGCCTTTTTTTAATAGAGAAAGGAATGTTAAACCTAAAATTTTTGGACCAAAAATGTGATGCAGAGACAAATTCTTCTTAACTGCAGCTAAAATTTTCGGGAAAATAATGCTGAAGCCCTTGTAATTTCGAAAAGACTCAAGTTGCCCTAGGAAGACCGAACAGATAAAAATTTTTAGCCCTAGTTAGAATACATTTCTAGAGATCTAAGAGTACTCTGGAAATCCTAAAAAGTGTGGTATCAAGAAATGGTCTATTGTTCCGGGTCCAATTCACCAAAACAATACCCTTTTGTCCTAGGTGTTGCTGCCGAAAACAGACCGAACAGTCTGTGCATGATCGTTTAATCTTCGGCGTGACAAATTTATAATATTAGGGGGGAGGAGAGAGGTTTTTTATGCCTTGACGCGATGCTATTTTCACTGGGGTACTGAGGGGAAAGTTTCGCCACGAGGCGCTCGTTGTCAAGTAAACCATAGGGGCGTAAACGTTTTCTGTTTGCTTATCTTACATGTAACTACTACCAGACATGATAAATTAACAAGTGAGATTTATTGCGGCACACAACGCATTAATGGTTTCTTAAAATAAATCGTTAAGTACTCACAACGAACGCGTCTCTGCGCTAAAAAGGAAAAAAAAGGCATTGCAAGCGCGCAGAAAAATAAGACACACCGTTCACCACTGAAGGTTAGCTGTTTTAGAGTTGAATGGGATGTGTGACTTTGTCGTCTATTGTTATTATTATTTTTTTTGTCCTATAGTATCCCATTGGCGGTAAGCACGCGAAAAGAAAAATATTGCTAGAAGAGTTATCAAACAATTCCAAAGTTAAGCCAAGTTTTCATGACGAAAACGCCTTTACGCTGAAGAGGATTAGAACGTGCACGCGCTCGGATAAAACAGGGCACGCTTTAGTTCAATAGATGAATGGGATGTGAGACTTTTTATTCATCTCTTTGTCAGACAACCGAAGCACGGAATTTAAATGCTTTTTTTATGACGCTGTGAGAAGCAAGGAAGCCATGCGACGCGAAATCAGAAGCGACAATGTGCTCTGCACTTTTCGATGAAATACTTTGTAGAGTCTTAAATGAAAGATTTTTATCCCCGGGTAGCTGTGTGCGAATTTATTCAAATGAATCGACGAAGCGCGAGTTTTGAATGCTGAGTTTACCACTTTGAACTTAATAACCCACTGAGTGCGTGTATTAGTTATTCAAATAAATTAATGAAGCGTGAGATTTGAAAGCTGAATTTAGAGTTGAACAGGATGTGACTTCGTCTCAGAAGTAGGATTAGAACGTGCACGCGCGCGTTTGAAACAAGGCATACACAGGGCACCCTTTAGTTCAATAGCTGAATGGGGTGTGACACTTTTTATTCATTCTCTTTGTCAGACAACTGAAGCAAAGAATTTAAACGCTTTTTTTGATAACGCTGTGAAAAGCAAGGAAGCCTTGCGAAGCGAAATCAAAAGCGACAGTATGTCCCGCTCTTTTCGATGAAACACTTTGTAGGAGACTGAAATGAAAATTTTTTTTCTGCGGGTAGCCGGGTGCGAATTTATTCGAATGAATCGACGAAGCGCGAGTTTTGAATGCTAAGTTTACTACGTTGAACTTGATAACACTGAGTGCGTCCATTAGTTATTCAAGTGAATCAATGAAGCGCGAGATTTGGAAGCTAAATTTAAAAACTTGTAAAAAAAATCTTTGAATGCAGTCTGAACAATATTCGCAAAGGGCCTTAAACAACCTTTGCAATTGTGTAACCGAACTGATAGGGTGACGACAGTATTTTTGTCCCTCTCCCTCTAAGTAAGTTTCGCTTTGAGGCAAATGTTACCCTTACCCTCCCCCCGAGGAATATTGTTCACTCCTTGACACTCGGCGAAGTTTCAAATTTGCCGCCTCGGTAGTCATCGGAATTTTGCATGTGTAAAGACGCTATTGTTTAAGTCATTTCACAAATGACCAAATATGGCCAATTTTACAACAGAAAACAATACCTATTGTTTTCGAATTGGACCCGCTTTTCTTGGGGTTGTCAATGCATTTAGGAGGAAACCGTCGTTGGGTGCCCCTGTCTTTATATCTGATAAAGACACGACTGAACTTTACGTCAAGTTTTTTAGAACAAAATGACCCCAAATCTAAATATTAGTGCAAGAGTTGATCTTTATCAGGGATTTTGAAGTCGTTAAAAAACTCGCAGTCTGTATTATCAGGTTTAAAACCTGATAATCGAAACTGCTCGTTTTTTAAACAGTACATTTAATTTTTCTTAATTAATATGCTATATTTCTTAATGTTTTTGCAGGTTGTTTTGTATCGTTTAAGAATGAACGCGGTAAAACGAGGGATTTTACAATTACAAAATCTTCAGAAGATGGTAGTTATAAAGCTGGTTTTAGTCGCCTTTATGGTACTCACGGTTGGTGTAGCTTTTCAGTATCCCTACCCCAGTACCTACAGGCTGATTTCGGACAAATTGTAACAGTCACAGGCGTGGCCACTCAGGGAGATGCTCGAAGGAACAACTGGGTGACAAGCTATTTAATCCGCTTTGGATATGATGGTAAAACATGGATTAGTTACGGAGCTGGACAGGTAAATTTGCAACTTGTATTCATATATCTGTATGGATTTGCTTCAAGGGACCTCCAGGAGTTATTCCCCGACATTCTCATTTCGGGCTCGTTTACTTTACTTTTTTTCTTTGTTATAACATTTTGAGTACACAAATCGTCGAACAAGCTGCAGTAGGCATTAAATCAGGCTCATCCTCGGTGTAAAAACCTTTGAAACTCACGAGTGAAGTAAAACAATGAATACAAAGAAGTCACTGTGAAGGAAACACAATAGAGCCAAGGAAAATGATAGCTAGAAAACAAAGAAAATCTTCACAGGTTTTTACACCGAGATAAACCCTAAAATCATGTGTTTATAATGCTATCTGTATCTTTCTTCATCCCCTCCCCCAGCCCTACTACGAACACCACTACCTGCGATCATTTCCCACAATTCTCATTTTCGTGTGATAAAACTAGTAATAGTTGACACTACAGCTGCCCCCGTTCTGTATATTGTCGGTCAATAGTATTCTTGCTGGTTGTGTAGCTCTCTTTGAAATATACCGATTCATAATCAGGGGCACCCAACGAGAATTAGTTCAAAACCACTTAAACATAGAATTGTTAAACGTATTTTAGTATTTAAACGGTAGATATAGGTATATTTTTATCCCCTAAAAATTTTTCATCTGTTCGGATTTCCTAGCTGAAAGTCAAGTGATACGAAAATTATAGGGATCAAAACTTACCTTTTCGAAAATTTTAGCCAGAAAAAAGGCTCCCGAAAATTCTAGGTGACCTTTTTAGGGTAAAAATCCGTTAACAATAGGCAATTATACCATTTTTTAGATGTCCGAAAATCCTAGGAGAGGCAGGCAAGCAAGAAATTGTATAACAAATGTTCCGAAAAACTCTAGATCTCAAATCGTCTTCCGAACAGATATTTTTCCGAAAATGCTCGTTGGGTGCCCCTAATAATGCAGATTTTTACACAAATTATTCCATACAATGGGTGAGATAAATACAGGAAACGCAAGGTTCCATGCATAGTTTCAGCTCGATTTACACAGCTTTGATCAAAACATTCTCAGTTTCGAGAACAGCTTATTCTAAACCATAAGAAAAGATTTAATTAGAAGTTGAATTTTTCGCGATTTCTCTTTCCCTTTTTACATGCAGTTCATTTTATTTGCCGGTAAGTCAGCGTCAGAAATTAAAAGGATGTTTGATCGATTCACGCTAGCGCATTCCAGTCTTATTTGAAACTTTATAACGGAAGGACATCTGTGAGCAGGGAATAAGTCAGCACACAGTTTGATTGTCGGCGAATTTCTGTAAATGTCCATCAATCTGCTAGTGATAAGCTAGCCGCTGTTCACTCGTCTTGCTTGTTTGGGGCTAAGTCTTATTACGGTCAAAGACAGAGAAAGAGTGTCTGGCAAGGTTTCAAATATAAATCAAAGATTTGTGAACTCGTGTCTGGCAAACTCTCCAAGTGTTTATATATACACAGTTAAAGGCACCTTATAACCTCCTCTGCGCTTAACGAGTGTCTTTTGGTCCATAACGTAACGTAACGCAAAAGAGTATCGAAGTATGACTGCACGATAAATGTCACAAAATCTACCTGAGCGGTCCCTTCGGGATTTTCTGTCTTTACGTCATCCTGACCATTTCGTACTTGCGGGCGCAAACAATAGAAACGTCGTCACTACCTACCGATTCCTCGCGGCCTCAGTTCGAGCAAATTGAGATTTTTTCTAGTATACTGACTGTATATTTGAACTGTAAGTACTGTCCTTAATATACGCGCGAGTTACTAGGGTCCCTCCTCGGAATTTCGCCACTGGACGAAATCTCTGCGGGGGAAACTATCCTACTTGAAATCAGCGCGCAAGATAGAAGTTGTTTTCTGTGGTCGGTTAATTTTCTAGTTTTCCTTTTGGCCGCCTGGAGCAAAGTTTTTTCGGAAGGCATTATTTAACCTTATGAAGGAACAAGTCTTAAGATTGGCAATCGTCCAATTGCCGTCGTCTGGTGTTAACGTATTTCGTCTCATTTTGGCTACACGAGTGAAACACTGACCAAGGGCTCGAGACAGAAAAGTATCATATTGCGCGCTTTGTTGTAAGTGGTGACGAGTCTCTGGCCTCAAAACGTAGGTTGTAGGAGTCGAACAATGTAGCAATTTTTAGTCCGACTGGCCGATTACAGCCAGCTCCGCAGTGAACCTATGTGTACATTAACTGTGTGTGACTATCTAACGTACTAAATATTAGAAGCCAATGCAGATTTATTCACATCTATAACTCTATGAAACTTTCAAGTAGACTTCAAGTGAGGAAGAACAAAATCACACAACCTTTTAACTAATGGATGTTTAAATCTTACCTTTTGTCGGACATAATGAGTAGACAGATCAAACAGAGAAGATTATTACTCTAAAGCCGAAGACTTACTTAGTGCTTAATGTATCCCTGACAACTTTTCTTGTTTGTCCGTTAATTATTGGAACTTCAGTCAAGGAACGGGCCCGTGAACGGACATTTGCAACCCCAGTTAGGCTGACTCGTCCCCAGTGAGTCACGAGAAGCGTGACTGAAGAGAGCGCGAGGGGTGATGGGAAATTCCTCCTTCCCATTACGGCCTCTAGCGCTCCCCTTCAGCCGTTTCGGGAATATACCACACAGATGCTGGTGTCCAGTAAATAAAATTATTTGTATACCTCCACTTACTTTGTTCTTGATCTACCACTCAGCATTTGACTGGAAACAGCGACAGAAGTACCATTGTTGTCCACTGGTTTGCTCCCCCGTTTGCAGCGCAATATGTCAGAATTTTTCCCAAAACACACACTGGTGCAATATGTATGAGAATGGACTTGTTTGGCTGTAAGGATTGTAAGTATAATTTGTCAGAGGGGGATTTGTGACAATTTGAATTACTGAGATACATGTGCTGCCGTATACAGCCAATAATTAATAGTAGTAATAATTAACAATTTATAACGCGCCTTTTCCATGCAAATATGATCAAAAGCGCATTATAATGCTTTAAATGTTACAAAAGAAAATATAAGCTCAAATATACATATCAATGTGGGCTAAAAGGTAAATTAAGCTTAAAAATTTCATCACAGTGTTGGGCGCTTGTAGCTAGTCTCGCACGCGCCGTTTTGTCTCATCACGCAACGCTCCTCACTATGTTGCCTCCTCGGGTAACCAATCAGCCCCATCTTTCCCGCCAGCCCTATAATAAGTACAGCTGCACTTTCTAGCCTGCGCAAAGGAATATTGGATAGAGATAACTACCGGCTAACTGCTGCCGTCCAGAAGGACGGAATCTGCAGTGAGAAGTGTTTTTTTGTTTGTATCGTAAACGGTAATGCAAACTTTTCTGCCAGAAGACAGTGTTTGTATAGGTTGAATTATCAAGCGACTTCGAGTTCAATTTGGAATTTATTTGTACGAGTGTGTTTCTCAAAAAAGTATCAAACGGACAAAAATTTACTGGATCAAAATTCGTCATCAAAACATCCCCACAATGCAATTCTATCGGCACAACACCTGAACCCAGTCTCACGTGCAACCTCAAAGTTGCTAATAAAGATTGCGGCACCTGATTGGTTCTTAAAGATTTCTATTGATTTGTTATTGTTGTTGTTGTTTTTTTTGTTTTTTTTTTTTTGCCAATCACAGTGCTTCATTCTCTGATAATTGCATTTCCTCGTTTTTGGACTCGGTTCACAGTCACTTATTTTTCCGTAAGTTCATGGAGATCGACCGCTTTACATTACGGGCGGCCACCATATATCTTGGATTTCTATCAAATCTACTTTCTCGCCTCCCTCCCCCCACATAAACCCCACATACTATAAACCCGACACTCGCCCCCTTGGTACAAATGAAAGCAACATCAGACCGCTCGTCTGCATTACGGCTATTAGCCAATCAGAATCAATAAGCCTAATGGACTGTAAAATTAAGATTTTGTATTTGATAAGTTTCCCTAAGCTATTTCTTGTCGTCTTTACATTGATTAGATGCTTGTCTTTTTCAGTCCAAGTTTCGTTGCCTCTCAACATCGCTCTCGATGATGTTCGTTTGATAGCCGACCCTAGTGAATCTGTCACCCTGACCTGTGTGGCTAGTTACAGCCCTCGACAACCCTCTGGGTATAGTTGGAGCAGAGATGGAACGGGGCTGTCTGACACAACCTCTTCGGTTACCATACCATACAACAGTGCCAGTAATATATACAGTAACTCTTGTGCAAGAAAGCTCCCTTCAGCCAGTGAAGTCCAGTGTAATTCAACCTACCAATGCTCTGCTTCTCTTTCTGGAATACAAAGCAGACATCTGACCACTGCAAATGTTATAGTGTCCTTAAGTAAGCAACGATTTGTGCGTACCTGGGAGCTACTTTTTGCTCGTTATTGTGAATGTGAAAATTAACTTAATATTCGGGAACACGCAGTTTTCAGTAACTAGCATAATTTAATTCGTTTATAAGGACACGAAAATATTGCATTCAAACAATACATGAAAGTAAACTGTATATTAGGTGAAAAAAGTACTTTCTAAAGGAAAACCTCAACCTTTAACGTATTCTTAGTGTGTGGCGTATTTTTCTAAAAAAATTGTTACCCCTTTTTTTCATTGGGCGGATTTGTTTATTCGTTGATTTCGTCACTTGTTTAACGGTTTAAGGGCTGAGTATTACAAAACCTTATAAAGTAGGTTCATTAATACTATGAGGCACATTTTTGCTGTTTTCAGAGAAACCAGGCCAGCCAGTTGTTCAGGTTAATCCAAGTGACCTTAAAGCAAGATCAGCATTAGTCACATGGTCGTATAATCGTGGAGCGGATGAAATGCCTGTAACTACTTACAATCTTGAGTATCGAAATAGTACTTCTACAGAGGATATATCTTTGGGAGCTGTATTAAGTAAACGGATTATCAACCTCAAACCATACACAGCCTACAGTGTTAGGTTGATAGCCAACAGTGTCTTAGGAAAGAGTCCATGGAGTAATGTTCAGAATTTCACAACAAAAACTGCCAGTAAGTGATGATGCAAATTAGATGAAGTGCTTAGAATGATAATTTATATAATACGTTATTTTTCCAAAATATTGACCACTACATCGTTTTACATTGACTACTGTTATTATTATCTAATCGATACTTTCATTAAAACCTGAAGAACTGTGACACATAAAGGTATGTAAGCAAACTAATTCAGCGATTTTTCATGTAATAATCAGGCCCCAGTTGTTCAAAAGCTGGATAGCGCTATCCATCGGATAAAGCACTCTCCAGCGGATAACGTAATTGATTTCCGTAATACTTATCCGCTGGATAGTAATTTTTCCGGTTGATAGCGTTATCCATCGTTCGAAGAACCTGGTCCAAGCGTCCGGTCATAGGACAGAGCTATTCAGATTGAGTACCAACCAATCTAAACTTTACTTGTTATTTTCCCTTTTTAGAGCCTGAAGTCGATGTCCAGATCCTAAGTGTGACAAGTCCTACTTCGCAGTCAATTCTAGTGAAATGGCAGGTAAACATCAGTTGTAACAAAAACTCTTTCGTGTCCATAAGTACTTCGTTTCTCCAGAGCGTTGCCTATTATTTCCATTCTTCTCGAAAGACTCCTACCCAGACCCACTCGCTATTGAGGTAAGCGATCTTTGGGTTCATTCATTTCACTGCTTTGTGTAACCAAAGGGAAAAAGTGAAGGCTTGAAATTATTTGCGTCAATCCCGCAAATTTATTTTCAGACCTTAAAGTTTAATGGAGTTCTCTGTTAAAAGGCTTGAAACTAAACATAGAACGAGAAAGGAGGACCATGAAAAAAACAAAACAAACAACAAAGACAACTTAGACGGATGAGGGTTTTCTATTTAGATATTTCATCTTCGGTGGTCTCCCAGTTTTGGTCTCACACTGACAGTTATGAGGGCAATTACTGGGAAACAAGTGTTTGAAGTTAGCCGCGGGTATGTCCGTATGAGCATATAAGGTTTAACTAGGAGGAGGAGAAATTATTCAACGATGTATTACTTAAACACTAATTTAGTCAAGTTCATGTCGTAGACACCAAGCACCACCAATTTAAACGGACCCTTTAGAGGGTACAGTATTGAATACATGGAAGCAGGGAAATCTTCCTCGAAAGTCAATGTCAGTGGATCAACCCTCAGTCATACTTTGGAGAACCTGAAGAAATGGACAGTATATTTGATTAAAATCGCAATCAGTAATGGCGACTTTCTTGGTCCACCGAGTCCTGAAAAGCAAGTTCGGACGCGAGAAGATGGTTTGTATACTCCTTGACTTAAGCTTGTTTTCTACCTGTTTCTTTTCCCCCTTATTACTTCCAGAACAACAAACAAAAAACTAACAAAAGGAGAGAAATTGACTTTCACCTCTGTCTCTCCCCATTTTCCCTTCATTTAGCCCCCAGCAAACCATTGAATCTATTGTTCACCTTGCAAAAGCCAAGTGAAACGGTGATGCCGAGAATGACGGTCCACTGGCAACAACCTGCTGAACAAAATGGCATCATCAGCAAATATGAGCTCGTGTTCACGTACGACTTTGATGGAAGACAAACTACCGTTACAAGTGAAACAAATAATGAGACCTTTAGCTACAGTCTAGATGTTTTCGGTGGAACACAGTACAGTGTTGAAATTTGGGCAGAAACGATTAAACCTGGTCCAACGCTAACTGGAGCTAAACAAGTACCAGAATACAGTAAGTATCTGCTTTTCAATTTCCTGCTCTCAGTGCTGTTGTATTAGCGGCCCTTTGTAAAGATGATGTGTGTAAATGGAATTCGTAAGGGAAATGATAAGCACTGGCATGAGAAGTTACGGCTCTGAGCTGCAAGTCCTAGAAATGAAAGAGAGATTATCCTTTTGCTTAACAAGCCCTATAACGACTACAAACTGGAAAGAAAAGAAGGGGAAGATTCCCAAGCCCATTTTGAATCACTTCTGCCAATGAGTATCGTGGTCAGTGAAATTTATGGTGTGTATTGGATATACAGTTAAATTTTTAACCCTCCACTTCAATCTCGAATAGTTACTTGTCATTTACAATTTTTCGGTTATCGCAAGATTGTATTCTCACCAATTGCTAATTTTTTCATTCTTTTTTGCAGAACCAAGCGCGCCACCTCAAAACATAACCTCTGAAAAGATGAACGAAACAACTTACAAAATAAGTTGGAATCCTCTTCCCAGAGACAAGACCAATGGTAGAGTGATCGCATTTGAAGTGAATCAGACAACGCTTTCTATTACACGCACTGCTAGATCCGCGTCCACTTCGTCAGTTCTACAAAACACAACAGACACATTTATCGTTTTAACTGGTCTTTCATCGTGCTCTGTTTACAAAGTTGAAGTGCGTGCCTACACTTCTGCTGGGCCAGGAGTCTTTGGTAGACTTACTCGTAACATCGCGACTTCAGGTATTTCACTGTCACAAGTCGACTTAAAACGGACACGAAAGAGACAGAACCGAGTGTGCGCGTTAGAGGTGTCCCGTTAGAGATAGGTAAAGTTTTGCTTCTTTGAGAAGAACTGTCCAAATAGAGAGGTGTTAGGATTAGGTACGATCTCCAAGGGAAACTGAGACGCTTCTTTGTCAGAACTAATATTAAGCCATACGGGGAAAACTTTCCGTTCCAAAGAAAGCAAAATACATAACGAAGTATTTAGTATAGTCGAAAATGTTCTTTGCCGGAAGGGCGATGTATTTGACTCGTTCTCATAGATTGTGCGTTCATCCCTTACAAACATTGCAAATGATCATTACTGATTGGTTGTAGTTCCAAGTGAACCAACTGACGTGAAGACGGAAAATCCTGGCAAACGGAGCCTAACCTTGCGGTGGAGTAAACCGAAACTACACGGGGATGATGTACAACGTTACAAGGTAACTTTTGACTTTCCTTATAACGAATATTTATAGAGTTCTAAAGTGATGACGTCATAAAAATCAAATTTTTGAAATTATGGGATTCGCTGGGATATTTTGAAAGAACATCTGAAAGAAATAATTCCAATGCCTCGCCTTTTCTTTTGAGATAGAACCATACTTGTGCAATTTTTGCGTGTTTTTTCATGTAATCCTCGAATAAACACCAATTTCTTCTGATTGCAAGCGGCGTTTAATTGAGTGAATAGTGGTAACTGTGAGATCGACTACACACTTCGCCCCAGTCCTCTGACATTGGATCATATACAATGTATTCCGCCTTAACAGGGCACCTTACGAATTTTCGACTCCGCCTCGTGTAAGGAAATCCAGGATAGTTTTGGATTCTGGATTCAACGCTGTGGATTCCGCATTATAGGTACTGGACTCAAGTATTTGTCAGTAGAACTTGTATTCTGGATTCATTGAGATGTAATCCGGCTTCCAAAACCCAGGAATCCGGATCCCCTTGTATGGGGCGTTTCGACCAGTTGCAAATTCGTGCGTTTAGATGATCTGTTCACGAAACCACCTTAACCGTGCGAAAATTTATACGCCTCGCCGTTCAAAGTTCCGTGTGGAAAAGCGAAAATATTGAACGATCCCGTGAGAACGAAGAGTCCGGTCAAATTTTTCGGCCGTTCGAAAATTCCTTGCCATTTCGGCATAGCCTTATAGACAACCATATAATTACGTAACAGTTATTGATGTATACCGCAGATAACCTATAAAGGTACAAAGGATTATTATCCAGAATTTAAACCGCATACTGGAATTCAAGAAACGGAGTGTCCGACGTTAAGATTGACAATCACCAATCTGGTCCCTGGTACAAAGTATGCTTTTGTTGTGATGGCTGAAACCTACTGTGGCCACGGAGGCAACAGTTCTATTGCGCAGGGAAGCACAAAAGTGGATGGTAAGTTATTTACTGTGTGTACGTTCCGTTGTTCAATAACGATGTTCTCTTAAACTATCTTCCAATTTTCCAACAGGGAAAATGCGTTTGTGCTGATAGATGAGGGCGAAGAAACCTACCAGTGATAACGCTGAATTAAATATAAATCAATAACAAAAACAACAAAATTAAAATAAAAAACAAAAAAAAACATACAGAAACAAAACGTAGGATAATTTTCTTTCGAGTAGAACGTACACAGCACGAAAAATTTACTCCGTGCAAATTTGGTGCAAAAAAATGCAAACTAATGTTAAATAAAAGGCAAAGATGGTAAATACCTCATTTGCCCTCAAATTTACAACCCCATGTAAATTGGCAAGCAAATGCGGTATTTACCATCTTTGCTTTTGATTTGCCCCTAGTTTGCACTTTTTTGCACTATATTTACACGAGTAAATTTGTGTAAATCCAACTTTTCGTGCAGTGATAATAAATCAAACTAATTATTGCGACCGACAAGAGGAGCCCGCAATCCTAATCTGCGGGTTGCTATTAAGCATGCGTCGGATGTATGTAGCCAGCATTCGTTTGGACTTCCACTAAGAATGGATGGAATGCACAGGACGCGATTTGATCACGTGCGTTTGGATCTTCTATCGCTCGTGCTTCGACCATCTATCACGTGAAACGTTAGCAAAGCACAGCGATGGAGCAAATGCGTTTTGATCTTCGATCGTTGTCGTCCGCACTCCGTAAACTTTGCTATTTCTAGTCATTATCATTAATAAAGAGGGTTATTGGGAGTCCTCATTTTTTGGTAGTGGGCGGGGGGTGGGGGAGTTGGGTGATCCCACTGAAAAAATATTCGATAATTGGAGGAGCAAGAAATGTTACTAAGTACAACCAGCCACATGAAGTAATTGAAAGGAGCAGATAACGTCGATGAACTGGAACTACAGCAAATAATTATTCTCAGAATCTTTCCAGACAGAATAGAACCAATGCAATAGAATAGCATTAGAATAGCACCACAGCAAACTATCGAAATTCCGGTTTCCCTGTGTAAATGGCTAAGTTATAAAAAGTCTCCTATTTTCAGTGTTATCTTTTGTTCTGCTTACAGCACCTTTGGCGCCTGTAAACCATGACGTCCACGCAATCGAAAAAAAAGGAACATCTGTGAATGTCACAGTGTGGCATGCATTACAAACCAATGGTCCCATCAGGTATAAGTCATCTTATAACCCCTTAAAAATATTATACAACTGTAAACAAGTACATAAAGAGAAAATCGTTTTTTTTTTTCAGAGGGACGACGGCCACGCGATTTTCCCGCCAAACAGAACGCGGGTTGCCTAAAAGCGTTTCCCGGCGAAAAAATGTGGCACTAGCAAACGTATACTCCTACCCTAGTCTGGCTGCCTCGTAAGTCCCTTCCCCACTCCCCCAGAGTCTGTACGGACGGTGCGCGTTAGGTCGTACGCTGACTTCATAACCAAGTTTTCTCGGGTCCATAGGTTTCCAATTTTCTTTAGCTATAGGGCTCCGCTCGCGTCCGCTATAACACTCCCAGACAACGTTATGAACGTTAAGGCAAGATTATTTGTCACTCCACTCTGCTTTTTCAATTGAGTACGAAATCCTCAGGTATTGTCATAGTAATACTTATTATTACTAAGTATTTTACAAATAATAATTTGACAACTGAAAGGTCTTGCAATAAATACTACGCGCACTGTGGTTACTACTTTAATACCAATGATCTAACTAGGTACATACACATGGCTGACGTAAATGGAAAATTTTCCTTTGCTTCGCCTGTCCTATTAAAATAATTGTCTTCAAAATGGCACAGTTCAGTGACGAATTGATTGCACTTCAAGACTTGCAAACCAATTTTCTCACTGAATCATTTTGTCGGCCGGATCGTTATGTGTGATAGTGTTACAAACCAGAGAAGAGAAGTCATCGGTAAATAATTTTGATGTTCCTCGCTTGAAATTCATTTTGACTTTGATTGTGGACAGACTTATAGCATTTGTAAATCGATAATTTTTTGAGCAGTTAGAAGTAAAGGCTTTCTAACATGTGTTTTTCTATTTTGTTTTTATTTTTCTGATACTGACAGTGATTATCAAGTTTTGGTGCATCAAGTAAATGACTGGACTGTCGAGGTTTCTGACTGGAATACACTTGGATCAGATATATATATTGCTGCTCAAATCCCCGCTAATTCTGTGAATCCATCCATGGTTTTTGAGGTCGGAAATGGTAAAACATATGATGGTTATGAAAACAAGCAACTGTCAAATGGTCAGAAGTACAAGATATATTCCAGAGGATTGGCTCGCCGCGCAACAAAGGTAAACGAGTTCAACAGCGATGTTGCGCGTTTTACCATCATCGTTCGAACGTGTCTTACAACAAAATCAGTTGCAAGTTTTTTTTAGTGGGTGGTAAAACGCGCAACATCCCTGTTAAACTCGTTTTGCAGCAATGTTGAAAAATTAAACAAGTTGCACGTTTTTTGTTGCCCGTTTTACAGGGTGAACTTTTTTAAAAGCGTGTGTGATGAAAAGCTGTAAGGGTCTTAACCTTCATCACCCAAACTTCACTAAAGTGTACAAATTTCATTCTGTAAATCCCCGAAAAACAAATGCTTCTGTGCAAAAAACAGTTGCCGAGGAGAATTCGTTTGAGTCGTCGTACCATAGAATTTCAGTTGATATAGTTTTTCCAACATCAACTGCCTTATTAAAGATTTATTACTGTTAAACGTTAAACTCACAAAAATCAGGTTATTACACTCGAGAAAAGGAGCCCGCAATCCTAACCTGCAGGTTATTATTACGCATGCGTGGCATGTATGCAGTCAGCACTAGACAGAATCTATCCTCTTTTTCAGAAACGTTCTGTGGATCAAAACTATTTGCTTGGTAAAGCAAGTCTAATTGCCAAAGTTCAAATAGAGAAAGGTAAGATTGTTTTTTTCATATTTTGTGTGGGAATAGCCTTTCTTTAAAACATTCCTTTCATTTATCCGACTGAATCAGAAACAAGAAAGGTGAAGCAGATTCTGTTTCCTTTTTCGCATTTCATTTTATTTCTGTGACATAAAATTAAAAGCCAGTGGTCCCGCTTCAATAACGATTATACGGCAATACCGAAAACCAGAAGTTATTTTCAGTTGCGTAAGGGTACGATCACGAAATAATGTCATGCAGAAGATTGAAAAAACAATGACACCAAAAATAGTTCTTGCTTAACCGAGAAACAGCACAAAAACCCTGTTAATTCAATCACCCACCGGCATGGACCACGGAAATCTGTACTCAATAAGGAGGTTTCCTATGGTGTGACCGGCCATATAAGTGAAACCTCTTCAGCAGTACTTTTAGATGGAACTATTAACTTTTTGTTATTGCTGAGAGGACCATACATGTAGTTGACAGACAAATAGAATGAGGAACTATAATTGGCTTATTGACTTCAGACTAACCGATAGATAGAGAAAACTCTCCTATGCACAGACTGAATGATTCAGTGAGACACTGTGATTCACCTACCAGAAAGAGTCAGAATGACGGATCAGCTAAACTAATAACCACCTTCAGACTGACTGACTGATTGACTGACTGACTGACTGACTGGTTGGAATGTTCTTTCACTCATTTTCATGCTCAATCCTTTAGTTTACAAATCTGATGATGCAGACAGACAGGGAGGAGACACCGACTCACAATCATGGGACAAACCTTCAAACACAGGTTTGTTAGTTGATTTTTTATAGTTTCCCAATACTAACTGTAATCGAACTAAAAGACGGTTTATTTTGGGAGCTGAATTTTGGAAATCTATGCATTATAAGCAACAACCAAGTTCCCAAAATCCTCTCCCTCCGTTCCTTTGAGAGAAGAAGGGATATGACGTAAAGATGGGAACGAGGTTGTATTTAGAAATCGGCTATTGATTCACTGAGTGACCGGAACTTTAACATTGCAGCATCTGTAATATCATCCATCGTCTTAGGGATTGCATTGGTCATTTCTCTTGGAGTGAACCTTTACCAATGGCGTGCTCGGGAAATTTCCAAATCTGGCAAAAAGTATTCTACCGAGGAATTACAAGTCGAAGCTCACCAAATTGAAGGAGGTTTGTAGCGTTTGTGGAAACAATGAGTGGCATTTTTAGTTTGAACTGAGTATGCAATTATGGTATCGGGCACTGTTACTGGGTACTTAAAGTAATATTTATAACCAGGCCACAAGTGAAATATCTAAAATAGTATATTGAGAATAATTATGATATAAATTTACTCACCGTAAATCTCGTTATAGCCATGTTCATGTAAAAGCTAGGGACTTTTGCATCTACAGAGACGACGCTGTTTAGGATAACGTCTTCATCAAAAAGGAAGAATATGGAGGGAAAAAAAGAATTACACTTGCCACTAAGTAACTTGTGCGGGAAAAATATTCACAGGGATAAAAATAAATACTTGAACAAAAGAATAAAAAAAGATAATAATAAACCTCTTCTCTTATTTTTTGTAATGACGACAGAACTCCACAAAGCGGACTTACATTAATTTGTTAAGATATCCATTCTTCCTTTTTCTCCTCAATTTTGATAAGATTCCAACCATTTTCAATCTTAGGCGTTGCAGAAGTCCCGTCTCCTCAAGTGGAATCGTTTTATATGGAACTGCAGCCCACAGAAAACCAGCAAACGTCAGAATATGGATCTCTAATGAAGAACCCGGAAGGAGATAGTGATGATGCTAAAACGGAACAAGATTATGCTAATACCGCCTTCCATCGACTTCCTAAACCGCAGGAAAAGGAAGTATATCAAAATATATAAAGGGACGGAAATGAAATATGTGAAAATGACAAATACCTTGACAGCTTTGTATGCGAAAAACATGCAGCAGAACCACGGTCTGTTCGAATTCTCACCTAAACTGGCCTGTAAAGTCTGCACATACGTCTGATGTGAAACTTCCTAGTAAGTCAGCTTTCTGGCTGGGAACTCTACCATCAGTCTTGCTGGGAGAGTGAGGAACATATACATTTTTCCGAGCAATCTTTCAAAATGCTTAAAATGGCTTCAGAAAGCTTTATTCACGCTATGTTGTTGTTTTTCAGGGCCTTTTTCCCAAAATTTCTCGTTTGGTGCCCCTGTTAACTCACATGAAACATTTTATTGTATGCCTATAGAACGTCTAGTTGCCGTAGCTTTCGCTTTCTTGTATTTGTTGTTGGAATTTTATAGCGAATTACACGCACACAAAGTTGTGAGCATAACGAACAACAGTTGTAATTTAAATAAACTCAGTCTTATCAGTGTTATCGTTTGTTATTAACTGAAACCTGCTGAGTCTTTGTTTGTTTCCTGTCGTCAGTGTGGATAAACTCTCACAGTTGCTTCGCACTTGCGGTGTTTCCCAAGATACACACTAGTTTCTCCTCTGACAACTGACACAACTCTTGAATGTTTGTCACGTTTTTCATAATAAATCTGAAAAGAAGGCAGAAGTTAACGAACGTTCAGTTCTCTCTAGCGCCACAACGATGATGTCTACAGCTCCCAGGATGCTTCAGGAGAGTGGCAATTGAAACCTTTGCTGTTAACGTCGCCGTCGTCGTTGCTTAAGCTTGCTAAAGTCATATATCAGATACTACAAGCATTACGCATGCTCTGTAAGGGATGCTATCAAATTTCCACGGTTTCAGCGTTTTCCTATGGACAAGCGAAAATGACTGGAATACAATACGTCAACCTCGTCCCCAGGGCGCTTTTCCCTGGCTCCAAAGCCAGGGGAAAGCGCCCTGGGGACAAGGTTGACCGTGAATTCGTGTGGATCTGCGTAGAATTTTGAAAACGGAGAAAAAATCTCCGTTTTCAAAAAAAATATCCAGATACGAGTGGACGGGGCCTTATTTACGGAATCACAATAAGAAGCGTTGTTACGTAGCTGTTAGAGAGTATTTAGTTTAACTTTATCATGATAGGAAAAACCTTTAAGTACGTTAGAAGGCAAAACCGCTTTACCACAACCCGAGTAAACTATTGGAATAAAAGCGTTTATATTTTGACCCATGATTGACTGTGAACAGTTCCTTTACAGTCATAAATCCGGGCCTGGAAGGAATGGAGAGCGAGCGAAACGAGAGGCAAACAAGTGTGCGGAGAGCGGACGCCTCATTCGCCTGCTCGCTCCTAACACGCTTGCCGACGGAACAATCGTGAAGGATTACTACTAATCTTATGACGTGATATTCCATCTCATGCTGGCAGTCTAGATTCTTCTCAGAAGCCAGTATGTGGTTCACTGTTCCTTTACTAACTGCCTTGAATAACCTAAGCACCAAGTTCCTGTGTGGCTTCTTCCTCCCAGGCTTTCTCGATCATTAAACTCGCTCGTAACCAAGTGACCCGAAACGCACAGGCCGCGCGGGATAATGAGGCTTGAGACTAGGGACTAGGCAATGCAGTATAACCGAGAATCCGTTTTGATGTGACGATAAAGAATAATGCTACAAGAGCAATTGTCATGTTATGAGTCTGTACCTGTTGTTCTTGAAGTTGAATCCAGAAAGTTTCAGTATAAAGTCCGAATTGAAAATAGACGAGAAAAATGACATGCGGGTAAGTGGTGATAGCTTTTCTGGCGCACTTGTTTAAAAGGTAGATAATGCTATCCACCAAATGAATCTCTATCCAATGGATATCGCAGTTGCTTTCTCTGATACTTGTCCTCTGTATAGCGCAATGCTACTTAAAGTAACAGACAAACGCTAAACTAACTTACAATCAAACCAAATAGAGATTTTAAACAAACGTTATTATTATTATACGTCTCTGGAAAACTGCCCACCAACGTATCCCCTAAGTCAACATTTTGCCGTAAGTGAGAAGTAAGTGTTAATGTTAACTTAGGGGAGAGGTAGTTGGGCAGTTTCACAGAAACATAGTTATTATAGGCGACTGGTTGTGAAAAGCGGCAAACATCAGTGATAAAAACAACAGTGCTGCAGTTTATGTTCAAAGCACCGTGAAAGTGCACAATCCTTTGTTTTCTGTTGGCAAATTGTTACGGAATAAATTAATGCAACGTTTTTATTGGTCAATACAATCAAAATGATAGGAATTCTTTTGAACGTTGTGCACTTTCAGGTCCACAAAAACATATAACAAAGGAGTCTGACGGGTTTCATAACCATTCCACTCAATTAACTATGACAGAAACGTATACTACAGCCATCATTCGGACGGGCGCAAACACCAAATGACTTAATACAAAATATTGAAAAGACAATGAAAAAAACCCACGCCATAACACAAAGGGAGCCGAAAATGGTTTCCACAACACCAAGAAGCTGCCAATCCCCACCCCTCCCCCCCCCGCCCCTCCCTCAAAGAATTTTTCTTAGCTATCCCGGATGTAACATACGTTCTAAGAGAAATTTAAGACGTTACTGTACCTGTGGCCCCATGTTGTATGTGAAGTCTGATGCAGCTGAAGTAGCTGATCCTATATCGACTGGCTGTACTAGCATCAGGATCAGGATAATTTGACTGTGAATCAATAAAAAAATATCGTGAATATAGCTGCCGTAAGGCGACTTCTTTTGCCGATCAGTGCTAACAATAGGCGCACAACTTTATTCCGGTTTGAGTCCTCGAGGGTTACAGCAATAACTAAGATGGTAGACTATTGACCCCAAAGACTCGACTGACATTATTTAGGTCTGATGTACGGTAATTAGTCGTATTTGATGTGTTGTGTTGTGCTGTGGTTTAAACTGAAGTACAAGGTGAATATAAAACTTCAAGGAAATACTGCGAGCGCAAAAGAAATACAGGAACGCACTTACATTCTTTTGGCGCACAACTTCCGACCGCAAAAGAGATACTCCTGACAGGAAACTACTACTTAGTGCTCTTGAAGCAACGTTGAAATAAAAGCTGAACTGAAAATGCTCGAAGGCGATTTAAGTTAAAAACAAAAAATGCAAATAAGGACTAGGCGCACGTGGGATTCCTAGGGGAGTTATTTTACAGCTAAATTGTTCTTCAGGGCGTTAGATACAATAGTGAATATGTCTGTTTTTAACAGTCCTTTAATCTGAGAAAACAGCTGACACCTCACAGCGTCATCACTGGTTTCCCCGCGAGATGACTTCTGACGAACAACTGAAAATTTTACATACTGATGACGTGTCACCACCCAGATCTGGGTAGTGTTTCTAACTGGCCGAAAGAAAATTTCCCTCGCGATACGACCAGTCGGAAGCAATAGCCAGCTCTGGGTAGTGACACGTCATCAGTATGCCATTTCTGCGCTCGTTCCTCAGACGTCATTTCGTTGGAAAACCAAAGGTAGCTTTACAAAATGTCAGCTGTATTCTCAGGCTACAGTCTTTCGGTGGCGAGACTTTACTGTTATTAAACTGTTGTTCACTGGAAAATCAATGCCCAATGAAATAAAGGCGGACTCACCTTTATTTCATCGAACAACTCAGCGGTTGCGTATGGACTATGACACCATGAGATTCTTAACTGGCAATTGAAGAGAAACAGCGTGTAGTTATGATTGCAAGCGGCAATGAAACCTGCTCCAGAACTGTAAATGCTATATAAAGCTGGATAGCGTAATTTCAAAGAAAAAAAAAGGACCAGATTAGGGATTTTGCAGGGGCACCCAACGACCGTTTTCGGGGAATATCTGTTCGGAGCCCTGATTTTGGCCTAGTAAATAACATTTTCGCAGACGTAAGGGGCCAGGAGTGAACAAGGATGGTGCAGTGGTGAAGCACTCGCCTGCCACCAATGAGGCGAGGGTCCCAATGCTGGCGTGGACGCCATAAATGGGTTGAGTTTGTTGTTGGCCCTTTTTTATGGCTCTGAGAGGTTTTTCTCCGGGTACTCCGGTTTTTCCCTCTCCTCAAAAACCAGCATTTCCAAATTCCAATTCCACCAGGTATCAGGAAGACGAAGAACGACCTAGTGGATATGCGACCTCTAAATCGTTTTTGATTGATTGATTTAATATACAGATAGGTACCCAACATTGTTTTACCTTGAGTATATTTAATTTCCTGGTACAAACAGTCTAGAAGATCAAGATAAAAGACAATTTTGGATAGTTGAAGGGCGCCGTCAAAGAACTAACGAATGATGCGTGAAAATTAGGACGTTTTTGGAATATGATGAACTTAGGTCGTCCTCAGACATCTACCGCGGCACTCGTTTCCAACCGTCAAACCAAACGCTTCAAAGGACTCCTAAAAACAGATACACATGATAGGTTCTGTCGTTAATTTTAAAATGTGTCTCTGCACTCTTTGATCTATTGAATGAGAATTATATGGTCCATTTACCTTTCCCTTTATCGTGTATGGTAGAAAACAAAATAAAGATTATTTCATTATTTCACAAAGAATGAGCATTTACATATTGAATTACAATACCCTATCAGCTTCTTACGCATAGCCTGAATTTCAGCCGGCCCCTCGAGTCGCATACTCCCTAAAGGGACGTCTGAATCAACGAGCTTAGCTGCTAATGCAGTCCAGTAAGATCAGACTATTGTCAGTACTTTGTACGAGTCATGATCAGGTGGGTCGGAAACATAAACTGTCAACATTTCTCTTGAAAAAAAGAAAAAAAAGAAAGAATTGCTAGAGTGTACGCCCCAAATCATCACGATGGTTCTCAAAGTGTCACGACGAGCGCACCGGCCTCTATGATGGTGCATGACCTATCACCCCCCCGGGGGGGTACTTTTGGAATTTCTGGGTGGGGATGTGCCGCTGGGACCCTGGAACCCTTAACCTATACCAGAGCTAGTTCAGCTGAATTTTGCTACCCTATACTAAAGTAAACTCCCCAAATCCCCGCTATCCTAGAGTAGCTGTTTTCCAGAAACTATTGAGGTCACGAGCAAAAAAACAAAACCTTATACCACAATCTCTGGTCTAGATAAAACTTCAACCAACTGATCAGTTTCCTTAAAAATGATACCCTATTCTAGACCCAAACGCTCTGATTTATATACCCTATCCTAGAGTAAACTGCTTGAAAACCATACCCTTCACAGCGGCACATACCTATATAGCCCATATATGGCAGTACCCCCTATCCCCCCCCTCCCCCGGGCCTATCACCCGGGTTCGAAAAGGTCAAACACCAGTTCTCCTTAATATCAACTAAATATTAAGATTTTTTTTCATTTTTGTAACTATCAGAGCAAACTGTTATTCCACTATGTTTGCCTTTTTTCTGTTTATTCAATTCAGTCTTATTTATTTTGATTCGCAGAATTTGCAGAGAAATTAATAGATACAACTGCCTCACGACTTGCTAAACATTTTCTAAGAAACAAGGAAAAGATGGCATGAAATTTTGTTCTGTCGGGATACCGAATTTGGGAATGGAAAGTGAACAAACTATGTCCGACGCGTTGCTAAAAGACACTCAACATGCCTGGGTAGATCTTTGAATGATTGCTGCTGAAATCCGACAGACATAGATAACGAAGATGGAGTGATACTGAAAGGGAAGTCAAATATAAGGGTATGCTTACTAAGGTGTGTCACGCCATACGAGAAAGGTCAAAAATCTGCTTGAATCGAATCGTTAATTGGGGGGCAAATCTTGAAAAGGCAGTGCGCAAATTGTACTTTGCATTGCTTTTTTTTTTTGGTTAAGATAAAACATGGATGAGAAGCAAATTATCTTATATTTCTTCGTGGCAATTTGTCTTTTGGGACAACGAAAGGTATCTGGTAAGTTTACAGCCAAAATATATAGATGCTTTGCATGTTCACCACCTGAAGCATAGTTAGACATCATGCAAGTCAAACAGCGAAGTATTTATTTTCATCCAATTTGCCATGAATATTTTTTATAAAGCCATAAACCTCCCATTCTCTCCGTGCACCCATCTCTACCGACTTCTTTCCGAACCGTGATCAATTTCGTCTGGTATAGCTCTTCAGTTCAAACGAATTTTTGGTTGCATCACAATGGCGGAAGAATAACTTTCATTTTTCACGCATTGCGGAAATGAGACAGCGGGCAATGCTGTAACTTTACTTGTACTTAAAAATTAAAGAAAAGCACATCTTCAGGGGCACCCAACGAGGATATAGTTCAAAACCACTTAAGATAGCATTGTTGAACGTATTTTAGTATTTAAACGGCAGATATAGGCATATTTTTATCCCCTAAAAACTTTTCATCTGTCCGGATTTCCTAGCTGAAAGTCTAGTGATCCGAAAATTATAGGGATCAAAACTTACCTTTTAGAAAATTCCAGCCAGGAAAAGGCTCCCGATAATTCTAGGTGGCCTTTTTTAGGGTAAATATCCGTTTAAAATGGGTAATTATACCATTTTGTAGATGTTCGAAAATCCTAGGAGAGGCAGGCAAGCAAGAGATTTTAAAACAAATGTTCCGAAAATTCTAGTTCTCAAATCGTCTTCCGAACAGATATTTTCCCGAAAATTGTCGTCTCTCCGTGCACCCATCTCTACAGACTTCTTTCCGAACCGTGATCAATTTCGTCTGGTATGGCTCTTCAGATGAAACGCATTTTTGGTCGCATCACAATGGCGGAAGAATAACTTTCATTTTTCACGCATTGCCGGAATGAGACAGCGGGCAATGCTGTAACTTTATTTGCACTTAAAAATTAAAGAAAAGCACATCTTCGAAGGAAAGCCAAGGGACCACTAAGAAATGTGACCTGGAAAGAAAAACAGTCACCAGTATTAAAAGCACGGATGGTACGTATACACGGCTGACACGGAAATAGTGGACGGTCAACACAAGCTTTTAAATGGATTCCATGTCTTAAAAAGATAACGATAAGCGTGGAACAGTCGGGCAAAGCAAAACTTTAACGGTCAAGAAATTTTTCAACGGAAAGCGGAGAACGTTAACGAATGGCTGAACAAGATCCAAAAACACCCGTCTCAAAAGCCCGGTTAGAAGGTAAACGCTAACAGGGGAGCATCAAATCAAATTTGTTTCCAATTATGAATTATCCAGAAGTTTCATGAAAAACATACAGACTATATTTACATGGGAAAACTTGAATTACTAGGCAATGCAGTAAACACCCGCGTATAAGAACCTAGTGGATTAAGAACATCCTGGCAGAGATTTGGCATTTTACAGTGATTTTACTTGACCAGTGAAACAGAGAATAATAACTAGTGCAAAATAGCTACAAGTAAACAAAAGAAGTGAATGGATTAGTGCATAATAGCGCGTAGTATTCTACTACCTATAATGATTCTTATACCAATTAAAAATGCAAGTTTTGTAATGTACAATTGTGAATATATACTGTACATTTAAGGACGAAACTCAATTTTCTTTGTTTTTTTCTGTAGTCAACAACTACATCTCTTTCACAAAAATTAAGAAACTACTTAAGAACCTACGTAGCCTAAATTGCTAATAAGTACCCCAAAATACAAATCCTAGTTTGCCAGACTTTAAAAAAGTAGGTTCTTATACGCGGGTGTAATACTGTATGTTTTAACATTCGTGTGAACAAGATGCTATTGGTCTAGCTGATGGATGGATTCTGGGCAACCAGTAATTTCAATGTTTTATCCTTTTTTGTTTAGCATCATGTGAACAAGTTGATGTAGGGGTGAGCTGGTACATTCATGACAATCAGTTAAAGGCTTCTTCTGAACTGAATGCCAGAACCCCAGCAAAGAATGGGCGACTGAAGTTCGTAGCGGGATCATCATGGTGTGCATCCACAAGTGACAGCAGTCCATATCTACAGATTGACTTACGGATTCCTCATATCATCTGTGCTGTATCCACTCAGGGGAATTCCCAGGGGAGTCAGTGGGTGGAGTCTTACACCCTACAGTCATCTACAGATGGGACAACTTGGACAGATTATGAAGAAAATGGACAAGTTAAGGTAGTTGAAGTTAAAGGGTGCATATATTAATGGCCTGGCCCATCATTTTAAAAAGGAAAAATGCTTTTGTAAAGAGCTTTTTCAAATAGAAAAAAACATCTACAGAAGACGCTAGGGCAAGAAGAAAGGTTTTCATTGCTCACCCTGCCACTCTGAAGTACCTCGACGAGATTGCTAATGAGAAAATGCTACGAGACGAAGAATTCAAGAAGATGAAAAGCGAAATGGAAAAAATATATACAGTTGAACCTCCATGTGCGACCACCTCTCGTAAGCGACCATCTCCCATGCAATAAGCGACCCCCCATCCTAAACACCAAAACTTTCCCCGTCAAAGCCCTACGGTTGGAACTTCTAGGAAACGACCACCTCCTTAAAGCGACGGCGACCACTCTCTGGGCCTGAAAGTTTAAAGATTTTCTATTATGTTTAACCTCTTTTATTATATAGACACGAGTGTTTTACTGGAAAATATACCACTCGTAAAATTCATAAAAACTACATCCGGGACCCGAGTGGTTTATTTTCCATAATCTCACACGTGAGTTTATCTATGTCGTAATTTCGGTGATTTCCCTCTATTATTTTATCGATGTCTTTTTGTCTATATAATAAAAAGAACATTACACGGCGGCTTGAAGATATGAATTTTATTTTCGAGTGGCAAAATTGTATTGGCAATATTGTTTTGCCACTCGAAAATAAAATTCATATCTTCAAGCCACCGTGTAATATCCCCTATGTAAGCGACCACTTGACGCATTCTCTGTGGCCATGGGTAAAAGGAGCCTTTGACTGAAAGTTTATTCCCACGCGAGGTTTATCGAACTCCGCACAGCAGAACTCTAACTCTCCGTTTAGGGGGTAATTTTTGCATAATTTGCTTAATTAAAATTCCAAGAATTTAAGCTAGAGTTGATTCTGCACACGTACAATAGGTGGTTTTCACGTTACGTCATCGCCGCCATGCTGGTGGACGGTAAACAAAAGATTGCTCACTGGCTCGTTTTGTTTGTCCACCAGCATTTCTTCATTTCACCATTGTTATTTGTGTCTCCCGAGATTGCATAAAAACCACCTATAGCTGACAACAGCTAAAACCAGGAAGGTTTTACAAAATAGATGTTTTTGTTTCTGTTGTTGTTGTTTTCTACTTTTATTGCTTTATGTAAGTTTGTCCGTGTACAAAGGCGGTACGCTTTGCCAGTTCCACTCGATTGACGAACGCGGATCCGTAATCAATGATTAGCTCTAGTTATTAGGAACTTTAAGATCCAACGACGCGACGGCGACAAGAACGTCACTTAAAAAGTGAATTTGCGTTCTTTCAGTCTTTATACCGATTATTCCTACCCACTTACTTTGTCCATTGTAGGCGAACCCTCCTTAAGCTGAATTTCAAGGGACCAAATTCAAGCTCAGAAAGAGAAATAAAATTTCGTCGTTGCTTCTTTACGACCTCCGTAAAACGAGAAATTAGACATTTTCGCGTCGTAGTCGTGCAAAAACGGAAAAGAAATGTACAAAAAAGTGTGATGCACGTGCGAAGTTGTTGTTGTGCTAATCAAACCATGCACAAAAGCTACCACGGGCGACTGCAAATTAGCCGCCCCTGTTAATTTTATCACGGACATCTCGACCGGGAAACTGGACTCCGTTCGACTCGATTTCATTTCGGTAAGTGACGAACGCGGATCCGTAATCAGTGATTACCTCTAGTCTAACTATACTGGTAACCAAAGCCGAGATAGAAAAACGAACAGCAATAATACCAGTATTAATTCACGCGAATATAGCAAGACTGCATTACAAAATACCGTAATTTGTTGTAAAGTATCGTAATTTATTTGTTGTTCCTTATTGTTTATATATTTTTAGTATATTTAAAGGCAACTTTTGTTGTGCAAGTGTTGTTAGAAATTGAAATAAAAAACTATATTAAAAGAAAAAAATCCAAGAAGATTCATCCACACAAATGGTTTAAAGCAATAGACAAATGATCTACAATTGAAAAACTTGCTCTAAAATTACTAAAACTTTTCAGCTTTCATATTCATAAAGTAAATTACATGTAACTAAGTTACCTCCTTGTGGGACCAAAAGGGGATTCTGAGCTTCATAGAGGGTAAATTAATATCAAGATTTCATCTGGGTTCCTTGGTAATCCTGACACCGTCTGCTTTCGTAAAGTGTTAAAGCAACCCTGGCCTTGGGTCGTAAATTGGTTACCCTTTTATTGTTCAGTAGAACTTTAATACAACTATTACAGGTGTTTAGGTGTTTTTAGGGGGGGGGGGGGGGGTGGGGCAAGATGAAAGAATAGGGGTGGGGATGATGTGGGGGAAAGGGGGGGGGGGAGGGTTGGGGTACTTCAACTCCCAGAGCTTAACCCATTTTGTGCTGCATGAAGCACCTAGGAGTATAAATTGCTTCTCCCCTGTGAATGGAATGCTAGTCAGTTCAAAAGGTTACCTTCATCGCACTTATATATTGAGGTGGAAGAATGACAAGCGTGAAAAGGAGCAAAGTTTGATATCTAAGGGAGAAATGCCATGCCGGGTGAAGCTAATTGAATCCAGAAGCGGGCAATGGGGAGTGAGAGGTTGATACCCCACTGGGTTCACAGAAAAGTCACTAAGAGCCAGGGACCACGAATTTCCTAGCTATGTCCTACTAAATACCAGTATGACTCCTGGCTACTTTCATAGGAAACAAAACGAAAGCAGACTGAACCAATAGAATTTCCTTGATGTTCAAATCCTTACCTATAATTTCCATATATCTTGCAAGTTGAAATCTTAGTGACAGCCCCGGGTTTAATACACTGATCTCTATCTTTACTACTTTAAGAATTACCATCTAAATGATAAGCCTTTTTTTGTTTTTGATTTTTTTTCCAGACCTTCAATGGAAACTTCGATCAGAACACAGTAGAAAAACAGATCTTGTTCAGTGCATTTGTTGCCAGATATTTGCGTTTTGTTGTTGGGTCCAAACACGGTGGAGCATGTTTACGAGTAGAAGTTTCTGGCATACCTAGAAGAAGAGGTTTGATATATTGTAGAAATTGTTCAGGTTTTAAGGAATATAGTTTTTTACCCAGTTGTGGAACCTTCCTTCGCATCATTGAAAAGATCCTTTTTCTTTTTGCGACCACATCAGCTCTTTCTTTCTTTTGAAAAATCTTGTTAAAATACAGTCTTTTCAAGTAATTCACTGTATGCCGTTTCTCCTCACTCCTCACAGGAAAGAGGTCTGCAATTTCACCCCAAAGATTCCATATTGATGATCATAATCAAGGTTGTCTGGTGTCAACGTGAGATTAGACTTGGCATTTTTATTACTTACGCGCTTGCCTGCAAGAAGGTACAAGTTCATTTCGTTTGTTCAAGCTCGCCGGATCAGCTCTGCAAATAATGAAATATTTTTCCCACAGGCACAAATTACAGCGATTTGAAGCGGGATTAAACGGCGCGGCTTGCTTTAAGATCTTCCAAGTTAAGCTAAATCCAATCTTTCAAGTGCCAGATGTGCTTACTGAGTTCCGTATTGATGATCATATGTAGATTTGCCTGGAATCTAATCAACGAACAGGGATTGGTCAAAGTTGTCATTCTATTCTTTTAGTTATTGTTTACGAATGACAGAAGAAAGACAAAAGGTCACAAAGTGTACAGTAAATGCCATGAATCAACAAAAAAGTCATTAGTCATGGATTATAACCTTCTTTTCAAGAAGAATTTAAGTTTTGCTGCTGCTGGCTTGCAGAAGAACTCAAAACTTTTCAATAATAGACCAGGAGAGACTTTAACTCAAGCAATTTTATATCTAGAACCCAATGACTACCAGATTAATTTTATAAACATTGATTCATGTCATCAAAAAATTATGTAGAATTTTGGGGGCCAGTTTGCAGATGACTTTCCTGTATAGGTCTTTAGTGGCGAAAAATTAAGAGAGATGGTTATTGTATTTGCAGGCTAGTTTGTGACCAACCTGTCAAAATTAAGAGGTTGAGATTTTGAACAGTTACCGATCAATACTTGCCAAGACCATTTTTTTATACTACACTGCAGACACATCACATATACAGCTGTACATGTATTTTGAACATTAACAAGTTGATTCTGAAAGGCCTTCAATACTTGATTTTCCTCTGTTTAAGGCTGTACTGTAAGAAAAATTCTAAGGTTCCCAATGCTCTGTAGCTGTGAATCCCAGGGTACCCAGCATATGATTTCCAAAATGAAATTCTCTAGTCGCCCAAAAGCAGAATTAAGGACCCTGATATGGTCTCCAGGAGCTGGGGCCGAGAGCACAGCCTGCAACCCTGCTGCGTTTATCTGTAATTGTTATTATTTTTATTTTTAGTTCAGAGTAATATTGCCCTTTTCAAGCCAACAAGTCAGGCAAGTTTATACAGTGGTTCGAACCCTGCTAGTAATGCAGTGGATGGAAATAGGAGTCCAGACATCGACAAGTGTACACACACTAAGTTAGAGAACAATCCTTGGTGGCGAGTAGACCTAGGACGAGTAGAGCCTATAGCTGAAGTGAATATAGTCAACAGAGTCAGATTTGCAGTAAGATTAGATGGAGCTGAGATAAGAGTGGGTAGGTAGTAATTTTGGGAGATGCTGTAATCAGTTGTTTTGCCTTGTTCAAAAGTGTTCCTTGTTCATTTTGAAATAATTTAATTAATCTGAGATTATTTTCCATTTCTCAGAAGAAAATTATGTGATCACTGTGTTTTGTAAAAGTGTACATGTATTTAGTATCAATAGCATTCATTCGTAAAGGCTTTGATTGCCTCCTTCTTCCAAACCGGATTTAATCTTTTCCGCTAGGCTGATAATTTACACGTGATTCCAAAATAGTTATAGTCTTACCCGAAACCGCGTTTTAGTTAGTTGGCCTTTGTCTTGGTACTGCACTCATCAGGACTGTCAGTTAAGTCAGAAGTAAGAATACTGAAAGTTCTGGAGGATCGGTAAAGCGGGACTGTTATGTAAGTGATTTTTACTTTTTTCTAAGGTTCAGTAAATTTAAGTTTAAGATTTTGTTTTGTATTTTCGCTAGTTTTACCCGCTGTTTTGCTAATTCAAGGTTTTTTCACGTTGCATGGCTTGATCGCTATTTCATAGCCTGACATAATGTGTTTATGTGGGTTATTTGTCAATACTAGTTTTACTGTCTATCCATTTAGCCTTTGTAGCATAATAATTAGATTTTGGATTATCGTGCATCGTAGTTTTGATTTTGCTCACTATTAGCTGTGGAATGATTGGAAGGCTACTGTACCCATATTTCAGCATACTCATTGGCTGAGTGCACGTCAATTTCTCCCAAACAGTGCAGAAAGCTGAATTTGTTTTTTTTTAATTTTAACTTTTTAGCTAAAACCGTGGCCCCAAAGTTTTCTCACGCCTTGCGTAAAAAATTTCACAGCTGCGCCTGTTCCTTTTCGTAGATCCGGCCAAACCTTCAATGTTTGCGACCATCATTATTTTTAGTCACATTATGGCTTAAATACAGGCGTTTGGTATTTGATTGTAAAACTCCCTGAAGAAGTCTACGTTAGTTAGACGAAACGCGTAGGAGAATAAACAAGTTTCACAGCAACAGTTCGCAGAGTGCTGCTCACTAGTTTAGTTTTAAAAATTTTTAAAAATTAAAAAACCATGAAAATTTTTAAAAATTGCAAAAAAATTAAATTAAATTGATTGTCAGCCTCAGGTGAGTTAAGGATCTGTCAGAAGAATAATCGACAACTTCTTTATGTAATTTGTCTTTTCGGTAAGGATTAAGAATGTGCAAACAGACGTAAATCACAAGCCATGTAACCATGAAGCCATTCTGATTTCAGCAGCTTCTTCCACGCGGCATTTTGATCCACACCCCAAGAAAGAAACCACAAAAAACAAAAGCCAAATAACAAATTGCAAAATTCTTGACTGACAATCAAACATGAAAATGTCTTGAAACAAAAACACTAAGTTTTCTTTACAACTCCTTTTTTATTTACAGTCACTGTTAAAAAAGCTTGTGTATTTTCAACACGAGGCCATACATCGTCTCAAATTTATCTACCGAGTCACCGTAAGAAACTTAAAATAATTATGCACGCCGTTAAACGAGACAAAAATATGTATTAACTCAAACTCATCTGAGATGCAACTCCTGAAAGCTAGTAAGTGAGGTTCGTATAGAAACGCTTTAGTTTTCTCTGTTATTCAGCTGTGAAAGCCTGCATGAAAGTTCTTACAAAAACAGCCATCGCTGAAACCACAGTTGCGACGCTTTCCTCGACCAAAACCCAAATAAACAAACCACAACATTGGCGGATCCAGGGGAGATCGTTGAGTTGGGGAAGTTAATAAACTTGTCTGGTTGCCCATGTCTATCCCTTTTTCATACCAAAAATAATATTATAAGTTATAATTTAAGTTCCAGTCCAATCGGCCATTACAAGAAGACTGTTGCTATTCCTCTTCTTGAATTGATTCCTCACGTATCCAAATGCAAGATCGATTTTATGACGAAGATCGCCACGCTCACCATCTGCTTTGTCTCGTGCCATCGATTATGGTAAATAAGGCACTGCAGCTGGATCGGATAAAAGTAAAAGGCGCGCTGTTCTGGGAGAAAGACATTCCATCTCTGAAATCCCTTGGAAATGAGGTACGTAGATGGAAAACACTCTGGCAGTCAACTGATAGGGAGCTTCCAAACAACCTTTTATTAGCACTTGACGAAGGGGTTTTTTTAAACATCTATCGCCTTCTGGTCGTGACCTGCCTCCTAACGATCACAAGTGGAGAAGCTGAGTTGTCGTTTTCACTGATGAAATGAATCAAGACCTGCTCTAGGTCAACAATGGAGCGATTCTCTGATCTCGCAGTGATCGTCATGCACTACTCCGAAAGATTCGAGGTACAGTAGACGAGATATGCGAAGCCTTTGTAAAGGCTCATCCAAGAACGCTCTGTCTCTGAACACTGTCCAATTTGACCTGTCCGATTACGGGAGCTTGTAATCGGACAGGTCAAATCGGACAGTTATAGAACCAATGAAAACCAAGTAGCGAATGCCACAAGCCATTGAAGTTTGACCACATAGCACAAGATAACCGATCAAAATCAATGAAGAAATAGTGACCAGGTAATTAAGCTGTCCAGCTTCAACTGGAAAAGAAAAATGGATGAAACTAACTGGTCCAGTGACTTTTATTCACGTTAATAAATATTCCAAAACTGAGAATCTCGCATTTTGTTACTGACACAATTATTCGATGACGGGACTTCGTGTCATACATCACTCAGTCCTGTATTACCATTACTAATAGTGCCTCAAATTCCTCCGAAACATATTCAAACATAACCCTAACCTTCGTCACCCTCCCCCATTCCCACCCTTCCCCCTCCCCCATTCCTTGGCCCTGGGACGTTTGAAAAAAATCCTGGATCCGCCCCTGCACAACAAAGGAATCTTGTTAGTACATGTATTTATTCCGTCGTGGCAGTGGAAAAACATGACGAATTAAAGACACAAACTCAGCCAAGATGACAAAAGGCTTCAGTTTTCTATAAACAAATTTCTAGCTGCTGCGTTTTTATCCATCAATATTCGCCTGTCAAAATTTTGACCAATCTTGGTCGAGGTTGTCACTTGTAGGCGGGAAGAGGGAACTGTGACAAACGCTGCGAGGTGACATATTATTAACAAGTAATCACATGATTTTTCTCGTGCAATTTGGGCTAAAACAGCACTCGTAAGTTTTTGAAAGACCACAAATTGCACTCGCCCTGGGGGCTCGTGCAATTTGGTTGGTCTTCGAAAAATTTGCTTGTGCTGATTTATCCCAAATTGTGCTCGAAATCATGCAATTACCTATACATATTGTTATTGCTTCAGTTTACGATGTGATCTTGGATTCGTGGATGATAAATTAAGATTGATTCAAAAAGAGCGTTCGTAAAGTACATCCCCGTAATCGTAATTTATCGCGTCGAACCCGAACAAGTTGGTTCTTAAGGCTTTGGGCGCCGATCCGTTACAAACATTTTCCTCCTACATAGTTACATTCATGTAAAGTCAAATTCCAACAGATTCTGTTTGAGTGCTGAGCCAATATATACATCAATGTAAAGGTTTTGCAAGTGAGATTGCAGCACTCCCCTAATCTTAAAGCAAATGCCAAGATCGTTTCTTTGTTACCTTTTCAACTATTATTGTACATGAATTGTGCTCAAATACTGCAGTAAATGTTACCTCATATTTTCTTTTATTTGCTTTGCAAGGAAATACAACAACAAATGGAGGAGCAGACAACAGTCTTTGTGCAAATAACATACAAATCCCAGACGGAAGTTCCAAGACATATTCCTGTAGTCCCAAAGCATATGGCAGATATTTGTACATCAGATTACTTAAAAGGGATTTTTTGACGGTCTGCGAGGTTGAAGTTCATTCCTATCTTAAATCAGAAAGTAAGAGCACTTTTCTTTCCTCCCGTTTATTTTATAGGTATGCATGATGCTTGTGTGTGTATCTTTTGTATCTTTTGTATCTTATTTTTTTTGCCTTTTACTAAAAAAGTAATCAGTTTTAAAAATCGTTTTGTATAGTTCACATATAAAAGGTTTCTGTATTTTTTAATCAATCTGTTCATTTTTCTTTTGTGGTGTTTGCCTAATTTTATACCGTTATGTGATAAATTCTTCTTACCAAGGGAATTCAGATGTTAACAACGGTTTCAACTGTGTAAAATAGTTTAAATTCCCTTAATTTTAAGTTTACTAAGGTGCATTGTATTTTTTTTGTCACTTTACATCATTCTTAATATTGTCCACGATAATCAGCCGGGAAAACCTTGAGAAATAAAGGGGCGTCTTTTAGTGTATACTGTATTGTATCTTAAGGAGTATTCAGTGCTAGTGAATTGAATTGATTAAGTATGTGGAAATTCGCGCCCCTCTCCCCGTTAGTTTCTTGGTGAGTTGCCGACGTGTGCCATCACCAAATGACATAATACAAGAGACTGAAAAGACACTGACAATACCCAAACCACAACAAGATAGCTAACTTTCCGTCGCTGATCAGGAGTGACGTCTTGCTCGCATGTTTCAGCGCTTTTTTGGTTTCGACTTAACATGGTTTTACTTTAAGTTATGATTGGTTCATTAGCTAGATTTGTCGGCGTCGTGATTGGTCGGAGTATTAGCTTTGGTTTGAATTCATACTACACTCATTTTAAAACCGCGAGTAGGTTAAACTGGGCACCCTCACGTCGCTGTATATGAAAGAACAGCGATCGATCGGAAGCGAGTATTCATTGAGCTTGTAAAGTGAAGTTTATGAATGGACGATTAAGCAGTCAGGAGCCAAGATGGACGTTAAATTTTAAGCTCACACTTCCTACCCTAATGAGTCGTTTTTCCAGAGTCCTTTTATTGATAATTTTCACTGAAATTATGCCAAAAGAGACAGTTTCTTCACTAAAGTAACAAAATCAAGATATATAAAGGATAAGGTCGACACTCTTTCGAAGGAAAAAGCACAGCTGAAAGAGTAGGTTCATTTTGACTGGGTCATTACCTCTGGTGCTTAAGTAACCGCTACCTCTAGAAATAGCAATCATAATTCTTGGAATGATGAAACCGTGTCTCGTAGTCTTTAATATCTGATCGAGCAACGAATACGACGACCTGTCGGCCTCTTATTATGACGCCGTTAATCATCTCAAGGCATTAAGCCTTAATGAGCTCAACGCTGAAGTTACACGTGTTGGCAACCCCATTGACGAGGTTGAGGAATAGAGCTACCAACTTAATAATTGACCTGCCAGAGAAAAGCAGTGAAATCGCATCTGAAACAAGCGCCATGTGCGTAAAATTATTCCACGAGTTGGGGGCAGAAGTGTTTCTGTCGGACATTGACATTGCTCATCGCGTCCACTCGAGGCAGCAAAATGGCGCCTTGAAACTCATCACCTGCAAATTCGTGAGATGCCTCGCAAAAGCAAGTATCATGGAAACTCGACAAAGTGCCTCTGAAGTCAACCAATTAAACATCGGTGTGTCTGCTGATAGTGTTCTTGATAGAGTCAGAATCTTCGATCACCTTACCTCCTAAAAACAAAACCTGTTGTTTGAAGCGAAGAGATGTAAAGAACAGAACCAATACCGCTTCTGCTGGGCCAAGAATTCCACTATTTATTTACGAAAAAATGAGCGTTCCCTACAAGATAACGGACATTGGTAGTCTACGGCGATTTGCTTCGGAGACCTGACATTATGAATTTAAAGGCTCGTGATTTAGACCCTATAAAGTCTTGATTTAGACCCTATTCCTGTTTTTATCATGAATTGTCAGTTTAGTGATAACAAAAATTATCAACCTTTCAATGGACTCTGGAATACTTCCTACTAATCTCAAAGTAGCTAGTGTCAAACCACTGCTCAAGAAGCAATCTTTGAGTTCGGGTGAATTCAAGAATTTTAGGCCAATTTCGAAGTAGGGTTTTGTGTCTAAAGTAGTCGAGAAATGTGTTGCCAAGCGGCTCATTGATTATTTAACCAATGGTGCCGATGGTGTCGATGTCTTATACCAATCAGCGTTCAGGAAACTTCACAGCACTGAGACTGCTTTAATCCGAGTCCATAATGATATCGCAATTGCCTCAGATCAGAAAAGATAAGTGATTTTGCTGCTCCTTGATCTTCCCGCGGCATTTTATACTGTGGATCACTGTATCTTACTTTTACGCCTTTCTCGTCGATTTGGAATTGGTGGTAGGGCATTGGAATGGTTTCCATTGTATTTGGGTGATCGCACTCAGTTTGTAAATATCAATGGATCTACCTCCGAGCGACGTGTTCTGAAGTTTAGTGTACCCCAAGGGTTGTTTCTTGGACCTCTTTTATTCTCATTGTACACCTCTCCACTGAGTGATATCGCCAGTAAGCATGAACTAAGTTTTCACTTTTATGCGGATGACAGGCACCTTTATGTAACATTCGAGGCGTCATCCCTTAATGATATGGAATTGAGCAAGTGTAGATTTTAAGCCTGTGTACTAGAAATTGACCCCTGTATACTTCTGAATAAGCTAAAATTAAATAAAGACAAACCTGAACTTCTTGTGGTATCATCTTTACACCGTGCTCGACCTCCTTTGTCAGATATTCATGTTTGTGATGAGAGAGTGCTAGCTTCAACAAGAGCGGGAAACATTGGAGTTCTCTTCGACGAATCTTTGAGTATGGTACCTCAGGTGACAGCAATGTGCAAATCCGCATTCTATCGTCTCCGTAAAATTAGGCTCATTCGTAAACATCTCACCTTTGATGCAGCCCAGCTTCTTGTTCAAGCTCTTGTTACATCAAAGCTTGACTACTGTAATTCGTTACTATATTGTTTAGCTAAGAACGTGATTAAACAGCTCCAACGTGTGCAGAACGCAGCTGCTCGTGTTGTTACTCTTTCGCCCAAGCTCTGTCATATTACACCTGTTCTTGCGAATCTTCACTGGCTCTCAATTTATCTCTAGATTGAATTGAAAATACTTATCGTTACCTGCAAGCCTCTCCATAGACTTGCTCCTGCTTATATTAAAATGTTCTTCTGAGTTACCTCTCGGAACGGGATCTTAGGTCTTCAAAGAAAAATCTACTTGTCGTGCTTGCTTTTAACATGAACAGTTATGGCCGGCGAGCTTTTTCTGTTGCTGCGCCGCTTCTTTGGAACAGTCTTCCTCAGCATATTAGAGATGCTGGATCACTGGACATTTTTAAAAGACAGTTGAAAACTGTTCTTTTTAGAAGCGCCCTTTTAAACTGATTACAAGACAGTGGTGTTTTTGTATCAGGTCTTAAATTATTTTATCTTTAGTTTTTGTAGTTTTTTATTTTTAAATTTTAAATTTAAACTGTGATTGTAGTTTTAAATTTTAACTTTAAATAGCGCCTTTGGACCCTGGGGAAAGGGCGCTTTATAAGTGTCTCATTATTATTGTTATTATTGTTATCATTATTATTTTTATTATAGGGAGGAAAAAAATATTCAACTGCAAAAAAATATGTACATAATTTACAGAAATATTTGAAGTACAAATTAAGCACTATATAACATTAAGAATTATATAAATCATAAAAATAGCAATCACTGTGTCAATAGCGATTTCGCAATTACATTCCTTGCGGCTCATATGCGGTCATTAACTCTTGCAGACAGTCCAGAGTTTTAAATTAAGTCATTACAAATCCGTCTCTGATATTAAAAAGAAAACAAGTTAAAAAGAATAAAATCTCGTATTCCTAAATTCCTTAATCTTTTCAGGCTAAACGTACCATCGCGGTATCCATCCATCGTATCCATCGTCACTATTCCCCATATAGTTTCTACAGATCTAAAAGTGAACTTCCCTGTCGTGCCAGTGATTTGAGCTTCTCTCCTCTACATAATAACATCAGGAGTCTTAAGCGAAACCTTGAAAACTTTCAAGTTCATGTATTGGACGAGTTGAATTTTGAATTTAGCATTATAGGAGTTTCAGAAACTAAAATTTATAATCAGCGGTAAAGAAATGGATTTTAATCCAAGCATACCTGGATATGTTTTCGAATATGTTCTGACACCTCTAGCCTCTCACATTTGCAATTTTATTGTCTAAAAAGCTCCCTTATGATAAAACAACATTATCAAACGAAAAAACCGAGGTCTCTTTTACAGAAAAGTATGGTCAAAAATTCCAGACATCTTTTAAGCCAGAATCATCGGTTAACCCCTTTGGAAAAATGCATATTTTTCGACCACAGTAAAATGACATTTTTATTGTCCAAAAAGACTCATTTTGAGAAAATAACATCATCAGACGAAAAACCCAGGTCTCTTTTACAGAAAAAAGAGGTTTGAAAGAAATTTGGAATATTTAACCAGAATCATTGGTTAACCCCTTTGGAAAAATGCATATTTTTCGACTATAGTAAAATGACATTTATATGGTCTAAAAAGCCTCCTTTTGGGAAAACAACATCATCAGACGATAAAAAAGAGGTGTCTCGATCTAGTACCGAATAGTAGACTGGAAAGACATTGGAATTTTTTACCAGAATCATGGGTTAACCCCTTTGGAAAAATGCAAATTTTTTGACTATAGTAAAAGAAAGGTGTTGGCTTGTATATTAATGATTCTCTAAAATGTACTGTTGTTAAAGAAGTGTCTAATAATTAAGCCTTCCAGTCACTTTGGATCGAAATCGAAACGTCTGTATGAAGCTTAAAGTTGACAATAGATTACAAACGAGAAGTGGATGTATTCGGCGTAGTTCATTATGGAAGCCATTACACTTTCATCCCTTTTATACTTTTCTTATGTTGTTGTTGTTTTTGTTGTTCTGTGAGTATGTACCTTCTACGTTAAGAATAATAACACGATAATAATTAATAATAATAATAATAATAATAATAACACTAAAGTCTTTATTCACCAAAAGATAAAAATACATATCTTTTGTTACAAGAAAGTGTAAGAAATTTTAAAAAGTTAAAAAGTAAGTTAATATAATATATATATATATTTCTAGTATATTACATAGCTAATTCATATTTAAAAACTAGACGGTTAATAAAAGAGTTTTTAAAGCGCATAGTGTTAATCTAAGGTTTAAACAAGTTTCTTTCCTAAGATTGTAACTAGACGGTTTAACACGAGGCATAATAGATAAAAATGGATGTCCTTTAGCATTAGAAACTTTTCTGAAAATTTTACGGTCTTTCCTCTCTAAGAAATCATAAACACTTACGAGCTTAGACGTATATTTCCTTTTAAAACAGCGGTCTGTTTGTGACTGATTGTACCCCACTTTGTGCAGCGTTCTAAGGATATGTAGGGATTTGTTAGCTTGTTTTCTTCCTCCTTTTTTTTCATCAACCTAGGTTGTGTACTTTTTTTTTCTAAATTTTTTAGGTTGTGTACTTGATCCAGTAGGAGTGTCGGATAGTAGCGTTATTTCGGATCAGAGGTTTTCAGCTTCGTCATCTCTTAGCGGCCGCAGTCCATCTGATGGCCGATTAAATGGATCCAATGCCTGGATTCCTGCCACAAACAATAACAACAATGACTTCCTGCAGATCGATCTGGGATCTGTTTACTTTGTTTGTGGAGTAGCAACACAAGGGAATCCAACTACCGATTATTGGACAAAAACATACAAGATAAAGACGTCCCTGGATAATGTCCTGTGGACATTCTACTCGGAGGGTGGCTCCGAAAAGGTACATCCCTTTCTACTCTAGGTGAAGTAATAGCGAAGTTATAATCGTAGAGACACTAAGTGATAAAGGATTGTGTTTACCTCTTAGCCACTTCAAACCAGGAATTCAGATGAAATTGCTTTCGTCCCTTTTTCTCTCCCTTCCATTCGCTGTCCTTTCTCTTCTCCCGTCTTCACCGTCTTTAGTTTCCTACTCCTTTTCTTCCTGCCTCCTGCCTTGCTTCTTTTCCCCACGTGACTACAGCCTTCCATCCTTGGTCTTTTGCTGTTTACATAGGAAACGTTAGGGAAATAAGTAGTAAAATGTAAAAGAAACTGACATATATCGGACGTGGTTTTTCTGTTAATATCCTTCGACTTTTGTTCTGCCGGCGGGAGTCATCGTCAGTGTAGTTGCAATCTTAATAAATATCGTTTGTTTATATGTTCTTGTTTCTCATGTTAACCGTGAGCGGGTAGGGTGAGACGTAGGCTACGTGAAAAAGGCACAAGACGAGTTTTCGACCGGTTGAAAAATTTGACCAGACACGGAACCGTTCAATATTTTCGTTCTCTTGACCTGGAACTTACAAACCAGTTTCAGAATTTTAATTATTTTCAGTTGTTTTTCCATTTACCCATGCGCAGAGCACTACTTCACGTGAAATCCAGTGTGGCGTCGCCCAGCTGAGTTACCACGCATTCATGCAACCACGCCCTTGCTACACAAAAATTTAGATGGTTATGGTGTTCACACCTCTTGATTTTTCTCACTTCAAATGTTTGAACGGCCAGGCGTTCAAATTTTCGTACGGTTAGCGTGTTTCCGTGCGAATGAAACACCTAAACGCACGAATTTGTCTTTCATCAGCATTTTATAGAAATTTTTGTTAATTTGCTTTTAGATATTTACTGGAAATGATGACAAGAACAGCATTGTAAGAAGTGAACTATATGAGCCACCTGCTGCCAAGTTTATTCGTTTTTATCCAGTTACATTTCACAGCAGCAAAGCATTAAGGGTGGAAGTGTATGAATCTAAGCAAGGTTGGTCTCTTAGTACTTACCCAATACATGCAGTTCAAAAGACAACCACAGCATTAAAAAATGCACTTCGAGTGTCAATGTATTTAGCTTAAAAGTACTAATTGGGGACACTATTATTTACGTCTGCTACTGGAGAAGGGACCGCCATTTTGCCAGGTCATCCGAGCCACGCGAAGGTCTGCCCGTTTGCGGGGCAAAGGAAGTACCCTCATTTCTCAGTTATTTTAAGACCCAGCCCCGGGAATCGAACCTGCGACCTTCCTCTCTGCAGTCGAACGCTCTACCGACTTAGCTAACCCTGTCGCTAAATTTTGGTTTGTACATAAGATGCAGCGAAACTGACTTACCACTTGGTTCAGTGCTCAGTTTTAATAGGGAGCTTAAGCATGCAACCACGAAGGCGACGGCATCAAAAACCTCACTTAACAAAAAGCATCGGCGCTCTGTCAAGCTTTATCGCTTGTGATTCATCACGCTAAAGTTGTCAAATGTTAGAGATTTTTCTGGTAGTTGTGTTCTAAAGTTTAGTATCACAGTTTTTAAAAAACGAAAAGGAAAATCGTTGTCTTGCGTTCACATTCTCCATGATACGTCAAGTTAAGAAGTTTCACCTCATTGTCATGTAGTGACGGCAACGAAATGTGCAGAAATACTTAATGCTCGTGCAAAGTTGTTGTTTTTCACACGTATCCGGTTTTGTTTGAAAACGGATATTTTTTTCTCCTTCTAAACCTACCTTCCACACTCACTAATGCAGTGAATTAAAAATGCAGTGAAAAATGATCAAAGTACTGTGGATAGCCTAAAAAGTGTTTCAATGCATTTAGGAGGAAAACGTCGTTATTTTGGTTTTGGCTTATAGTCAATATAATAATTGTTTTTCCTCATTTGCCGGCGAAAAAGTACCTAGAAAAGCTCTCTAGCATTTATGATCTTAATCTTTTCAGGCTAAACGTATCATCGTATCCATCCATCGTATCCATAGTCGCTACTATTCCCCATATAGTTTCTACAGATTTAAAAGTGAACTTCCCTGTCGTGCCAGTGATTTGAGCTTCTCTCTTCTACATGATAACATCAGGAGTCTTAAGCGAAACCTTGAAAACTTTCAAGTTCATGTATTGGACGAGTTGAATTTTGAATTTAGCGTTATAGGAGTTTCAGAAACGAAAATTGTTAATCAGCGGTAAAGAAATGGATTTTAGTCCAAGCATACCTGGATATGTTTTCGAATATGTTCTGACACCTCTAGCCTCTCACATTTGCAATTTTATTGTCTAAAAAGCTCCCTTATGATAAAACAACATTATCAAACGAAAAAACCGAGGTCTCTTTTACAGAAAAGTATGGTCAAAAATTCCAGACATCTTTTAAGCCAGAATCATCGGTTAACCCCTTTGGAAAAATGCATATTTTTCGACCACAGTAAAATGACATTTTTATTGTCCAAAAAGACTCATTTTGAGAAAATAACATCATCAGACGAAAAACCTAGGTCTCTTTTAAAGAAAAAAGAGGCTTGAAAGAAATTTGGAATATTTAACCGGAATAATTGGTTAACCCCTTTGGAAAAATGCAAATTTTTCGACTATAGTAAAATGACATTTATGTGGTCTAAAAAGCCCCCTTTTGGGAAAACAATATCATCAGGGGACAAAAACGAGATCTCTAATACAGAAACGTAGGCTGGAAAGACATTTGGAATTTTTGACAAGAATTATAGGTTAACCCCTTTGGAAAAATACAAATTTTTTGACTATAGGAAAATGAAAGGTGTTGCCTTGTATATGAATGATTCTCTGAAATGTACTGTTATTAAAGAAGTATCTGATGAAGCCTTCCAGTCACTTTGGATCGAAATCGAAAAGTCTGTATGAAGCTTAAAGTTGACAATAGATTACAAACGAGAAGTGGATGTATTCGGCGTAGTTCATTGTGGAAGCCATTATACTTTCATCCCTTTTATACTTTTCTTATGTTGTTGTTGTTGTTGTTTTTAAATGAAACAGGAAGGAACCCCAGCTCAGATCAAAGCAATAACATAATTTGTTCTGTGAGTCTGTACTTTCTACGTTGAGAATAATAACACGATAATAATTCTTCCTCCTTTTTTTCATAAACTTAGGTTGTGTACTTTTTTATTTTTTTTTTCTAGGTTGTGTACTTGATCCAGTAGGAGTGTGGGATAGTAGCGTTATTTCTGATCAAAGGTTTTCAGCTTCGTCGTCTCTTAGCGGCCGCAGTCCATCTGATGGCCGCTTAAAAGGATCCAATGCCTGGATTCCTGCCACAGACAATAACAACAATGATTTCCTGCAGATCGATCTGGGATCTCTTTACTTTGTTTGTGGAGTAGCAACACAAGGAAATCCAAATAATGATCATTGGACAAACACATACAAGATAGAGACGTCCCTGGATAATGTCCTGTGGACATTCTACTCTGAGGGTGAATCCGAAAAGGTACATCCTGTTTTGCTCTAGGTGAAGAAATAGCGAAATTATAATCGTGGAGACACTAAGTAATAAAGGATTGTGTTTACCTCTTAGCCACGTCAAAACCGGAAATTCACATGGAATCCCTCTTTCTCTCCCTTCCATTCGTTATCCTCTCTCTTCCCCCATCTTCACCGTCTCTAGGATCCGCCTTTTTTTCTTCCTGCCTTCTGGCTTGCTTCTTTTTCCCCTCGTTACTACAGCCTTCCTTCCTTAGTCTCTTGCTGCTGTTTACATAGGAAACGTTAGGGAAATAAGTAGTAAAATGTAAAGAAACTGACATACATGTGGTTTTCCTTTTAATATCCTTTGCCTTTTGTTCTGCCGGCGGGTGTCATCGTCAATGCAGTTGCAATCCTCATACACAAAAATTTAGATGGTTATGGTGTTCACACCTCTTGATTTTTCTCATTTCAAATCTTTGAACAGCTAGGAGTTTAAATTTTCCTAAGGTTAGCGTGTTTCCGTGCGAATGAAACACCTAAACGTACGAATTTGTCTTTCATCCGCATTTTATGGAAATTTGTGTTAATTTGCTTTTAGATATTTACTGGAAATGATAACAGGAACAGCATTGTAAGAAGTGAACTATATGAGCCACTTGCTGCCAAGTTTATTCGTTTTTATCCAGTTACATTTAACAGCAGAAAAGCATTAAGGGTGGAGGTGTATGGATCTAAGCAAGGTTTGTCTCTCAGTACTTATCCAATACATGCAGTTCAAAAGACAACCACATCATTAAAAATTGCACTTTGAGTGTCAATGTATTTAGCACTAAAGTACTAATCGGGAACACTATTTTTTACGTCTGCCTTTAGAGACGTGACCGCCATTTTATCAGGTCATCCGAGCCACGCGAAGGTCTACCCGTTAGCAGGGCCGAGGAAGTACCATTATTTCTCAGTTATTTTAAGACCCTGAGTATTGGTCTGGCCCCGGGAATCGAACCTGCGACTTCCCGCTCTGCTGTCGAACGCTCTACCGACTGAGATAACCCTGCCGCTAAATTCTGGTTTGCAGATACGATGCAAAAAAACTGATTTACCACCTGGTTCATTGCTGAGTTTTAATAGGGAGCTTAAGCGTGCAACCACGACGGCGACGGCATCAACGTCTCATCACGCTAAATTTGTCAAATGTTAGAGATTTTTTCTCGAGTTGAGTTCTTAAGGTCTGTATCTCAGTTAAAAAAAAAAAAAAAAGGAAAATCGTTGTGTTGTGTTCACATTCTCAATGAAACGTGAAATTAAGAAGTTTCACGTCGTTGTCGTACCCGTGACAGCAAAGAAATGTTCAAAATTAAGTAATGCACGTGCAAAGTTGTTGTTTGCTTATAAGGCTTCGTCACACGTATCCGTTTTTGTTTGGAAACGGATATTTTTTTCTCCGGTTAAGCCTACCGTCCATACTCATTGATCCAGTGAAAACGGTCCCCGAAAACGCACGTTCTCAAAAACGCTCTCCAGAGTCTAGATTTTTGAAAACGTCGGCTTTTCTTTTACGTGTGAACGGACGAAAACGGTTTCGAATTCGGAATACGATGATGTCATACATCATATATTTCTAGAATAACGCATGCGCAGTAATAAAGCTATGGTATTTCCATCGTTTTAGCGTTTTCGTGTGGACGGGTGACTACCATTCGAATATGCTACGTGTGGTTGGTTGCGTATTTGTTTGAAAATGGAGGTAAAAATCTCCGTAATCAAAAATATCCGGATATATGTGGACCGGGCAAAACCTATTGCTTTTTCGCCGTTGTCGTCGTTGGTTAGGCTTCCTAATTACTGCCTGACCAATCTTTGTACATCTATGCTTATTTCACGTTTTCTTGTTTCTTCTCTGTTTAGTTTTCTCCTTTACTTTCGCAAAAGGGTGCTTTTAATAATTGGATTTACTATATTGATTTTGTCCCTCCTCGTTTGTTTCCTTCTTTGTCATTGTAACTAATATGGAACGGATGGAAATTTAAAAAAGAGTTTAAAAAAAACTCAGTAATAATTCACAAAGAAAAAACAAGAGAAATTTTAAAAGTTTAATGAGTGTCTTTACAGGAGCACCCAATGACTGTTTTCTTTGAAATATCTGTTCGGAGAAGCAAATATTGTCTAGATTTTTTTGAAAGTTTAATGAGTGTCTTTACAGGAGCACCCGATGAGTGTTTTCTTTGAAATATCTGTTCGGAGAAGCAAATATTGTCTAGAATTTTTTTAGATAACCGTTCCATTCATGTACAATTTTTTGAAGGCTATCTAATAAATTCCCTACGATTTTGTGAACTTAATTTTTTTTCATTTCACTTCCCAGGTTAAGCCTTTTTTTTAGCAGAGAAAGGAAACCTAAAATTTTTGGAACCAAAAATACGATGCAGAGAAAAATTCTCAGTTTCGTAAAACTCTAAATTGCAGCTAAAATGTTCGGAAAAATAATGCTGAAGCCAATGTAATTTTGAAAAGACTCAGGTTGCCCTAGGATGACCGAACAAATAATTATAAAAATCTTTAGCGCTACTTAGAATACATTTCTAGAGATCTAAAAGTACTCTGGATAGCCTATAAAGTGTTTCAATGCATTTAGGAGGAAACCGTCGTTGGGTGCCCCTGTCTTTATACCTGATAAAGACACGGCTAAACTATACGTCCAATTGTTTAGACCAAAATAACCCCAAATCTAAATATTAGTGCAAGAATGAGTTGATCTATATCAGAGATTTTGAAGTTGTTCAAAAACTCGCAGTCTGTGTTATCAGGTTTAATACCTGATAATCGAAACTGCTCGTTTTTTAAACGGCACATAAAAATTCTTACTAAAAATGCCATATTTCTTGATGTTTTTACAGGTTGCTTTGAATCGTTTAAGAATGAACGATTTCAAAGGAGGGATTTTACAATTACATCATCCTCAGAACTTAGTAGTCACAGAGCTGCTTATAGCCGTCTTTATGGTACTGACGGTTGGTGCAGCTCATCAGCATCCCTACCTCAGTACCTACAGGCTGATTTCAATCAAATTGTAACAGTAACAGGCGTGGCCACTCAGGGAGATACTCAAAGGAACAACTGGGTGACAAGTTATTTAATCCGCTATGGATATGATGGTAAAACATGGATTAGTTACGGAGCTGGACAGGTAAATTTGCAACATGTATTCATATATCTGTTTGGATTTGCTTAAAGGGACTTCCAGGAGTTTTTCCTCAACATTCTCATTTTGGGCTCGTTTACTTTACTTTTTTTCTTTGTTATAACATTTTGAGTGCACAAATCCTCTAACAAGCTGCAGTAGGCAGTAAATCAGGCTCATCCTCGGTGTAAAAATCTTTGAAACTCACGAGTGACGTAAAACAATGAAAACAAAGAAGCCACTGAGAAGCCAACACAATCGAGCCAAGGAAAATAAAAGCTGGAAAACAAAGAAAAACTTCACAGGTTTTTACACCGAGATAAACCCTACAATCATGTGTTTACAATGCTGTCTGCATCTTTCTTCACCCCCCTCCCCCGGACCTACCACGAACACCACTACCTGCGATCATTTCCCACAATTCTCATTTTCGTGTGATAAAACAATCCTACTTGAAATCAGCGCGCGCGATAGAAGTTGTTTTCTGTGGTCGGTTAATTTTCTAGTTTTCCTTTTGGCGGCCTGGAGCAAAGTTTTTCGGAAGGCATTATTTAACCTTATGAAGGAACAAGTCTCAAGATTGGCAATCGTCCAATTGCCGTCGTCTGGTGTTAACGTATTTCGTCTCATTATGGCTACACGAGTGAAACACTGACCAAGGGCTCGAGACAGAAAAGTATCATATTGCGAGCTTTGTTGTAAGCGGTGGCGAGTCTCTGGCCTCAAAACGTAGGTTGTAGGAGTCGAACAAGGTACCAATTTTTAGTCCGACGATCCGCAGTGAACCTATTTGTACATTAACGGTGTGTGACTATCTAACGTACTAAATATTAGAAGCCAATGCAGATTCATTCACATCTATAACTCTTTGAAATTTTCAAATAGACTTCAAGTGAGTAAAAACAAAATCACACAACCTTTTAACTAATGAACGTTTAAATCTTACCTTTTGTCGGACATAATGAGTAGACAGATCAAACAGAGAAGATTATTACTCTAAAACTGAAGATTTACTTAGTGCTTAATGTATCCCTGACAACTTTTCTTGTTTGTCCGTTAATTATTGAAACTTTAGTCGAGGAACGGGCCCGTGAACGGACATTTGCAACCCCGGTTAGGCCGACTCGTCCCCAGTGAGTCACGAGAAGCGTGACTGAAGGGAGCGCGAGGGGTGATGGAAAATTCCTACTTCCCATTACGGCCTCTAGCCGGTTCGGGAATATACCACACAGATTGTGGTGTCCTGTAAATAAAATTATTTGTATATCTCCACTTACTTTGTTCTTGATCTACCACTCAGCATTTGACTGGAAACAGCGACAGAGGTACCATTGTTGTCCACTGGTTTGCTCCCCCGTTTGCAGCGCAATATGTCAGAATATTTCCCAAAACATATACTGGTGCAATATGTATGAGAATGGACTTCTTTGGCTGTAAGGATTGTAAGTATAATTTGTCAGAGGGGGATTTGTGACAATTTGAATTACTGAGATACATGTGCTGCCGTATACGGCCAATAACTAACAGTAATAATACTTAAAAATTTATAACGCGCCTTTTCCATGCAAATATGATCAAAAGCGCATTACAATGCTTTGAATGTTAAAAAAGAAAATATAAGCTCAAATATACATATCAATGTGGGCTAAAAAGTAAATTAAGCTTAAAAATTTCAATAAACAAACGAGCTTAATCTTATGCCCATCACAGTGTTGGGCGCTTGTAGGTAGTCTCGCACGCAGCCGTTTTTGTCTCGTCACGCAACGCTCCTCACCATGTTGCCTCCTCGGGTAACCAATCAGCCCCATCTTTCCCGCCAGCCATATAATAAGTACAGCTGCACTTCCTAGCCTGCGCAAAGGAATATTGGATAGAGATAACTACCGGCTAACTGCTGCCGTCCAGAAGGGCGGAATCTGCAGGTAGAAGTGTTTGTTTTTGTTTGTATCGTAAACGGTAAGAAGACAGTGTTTGTATAGGTTGAATTATCATGCGACTTCGATTTCAATTTGGAATTTATTTGTACTAGTGTGTTTCTCAAAAAAGTATCAAACGGACAAAAATTTACTGGATGAAAATTCGTCATCAAAACATCCCCACAATGCAATTCGATGGGCACAACACCTGAACCCAGTCTCACGTGCAACCTCAAAGTTGCTAATAAAGATTGCGGCACCTGATTGGTTCTTAAACATTTCTATTGTTTTTGTTGTTGTTGTTTTTTTTTTTTTGCCAATCACAGTGTTTCATTCTCTGATAATTGCATTTCCTCGTTTTTGCACTCGCTTCACAGTCCCTTATTTTTCCGTAAGTTCCTCGAGATCGAAGGCTTTACATTACGGGCGGCCACCATATAATTATCTTGGATTTCCAACAAATCTACTTTCTCGCCTCCCTCCCCCCACATAAACCCCACATACTATAAACACCGACACTCGCTCCTTTGGTACAAATGAAAGCAACATCAGACCGCTCGTCTGCATTGTTGCACTTAGCCAATCAGAATCAATAAACCTAATGGACTGTAAAATTAAGATTTTGTATTTGATAAGTTTCCCTAAGTTATTTCTTGTCGTCTTTAAATTGATTTGATGCTTGTCTTTTTCAGTCCAAGTTTCGTTGCCTCTTAACATCGGTCTCGATGATGTTCGTTTGATAGCCGACCCTAGTGAATCTGTCACCCTGACCTGTGTGGCTAGTTACAGCCCTCGACAACCCTCTGGGTATAGTTGGAGCAGAGATGGAACGGGGCTGTCTGACACAACCTCTTCGGTTACCATACCATACAACAGTGCCAGTAATATATACAGTAACTCTTGTGCAAGAAAGCTTCCTTCAGCCAGTGACGTCCAGTGTAATTCAACCTACCAATGCTCTGCTTCTCTTTCTGGAATACAAAGCAGACATCTGACCACTGCAAATGTTATAGTGTCCTTAAGTAAGCAACAATTTGTGCGTACCTGGGAGCTTCTTTTTGCTCGTTATTGTGAATGTAAAAATTAATTTAATATTCGACAACACGCAGTTTTCAGTAACTAGCATAATTTAATTCCTTTAGAAGGACACGAAAATATTGCATTCAAACAATACATGAAAGTAAACGGTATATTAGGTGAAAGAAGTACTGTCTAAAGGAAAACCTCAACCTTTAACGTATTCTTAGTGTGTGGCGTATTTTTCTAAAAAAAATATTGTCCCTTTTTTTCAGTGCGCGGGTTTGTTTATTCGTTGATTTCGTCACTTGTTTAATGGTTTAAGGGCTGAGTATTACATAACCTTATAAAGTAGGCTCATTAATATTATGAGGCACATTTTTGCTGTTTTCAGAGAAACCAGGCCAGCCAGTTGTTCAAGTTAATCCAAGTGAGCTTAAAGCAAGATCAGCATTAGTCACATGGTCGTATAATCCTGGAGCGGATGAAATGCCTGTAACTACCTACAATCTTGAGTATCGAAATAGTACTTCTACAGAGGATATATCTTTGGGAGCTGTATTAAGAAAACAGATTATCAACCTCAAACCATACACAGCCTACAGTGTTAGGTTGATAGCCAACAGTGTCTTAGGAAAGAGTCCATGGAGTAATGTCCAGAATTTCTACACAAAAACTGCCAGTAAGTGATGATGCAAATTAGATGCAGTGCTTAGAATGATAATTTATATAATACGTTATTTTTCCAAAATATTGACCACTACATCGTTTTTCATTGACTACTGTTGTTATCATCTAATCGATACTTTCATTAAAACCTGAAGAACTGTGACACATAAAGGTCTGTAAGCAAACTAATTCAGCAATTTTTCATGGAATAATCAGGCCCCAGTTGTTCAAAAGCTGGATAGCACTATCCATCGGATAAAGCACTCTCCAGCGGATAACGTAATAGATTTCCGTAGTACTTATCCGCTGGATAGTAATTTTTCTGGTGGATAGCGTTATCCATCGTTCGAACGACCCGGTCCAGGCGTCAGGTCATAGGACAGAGCTATTTAGATTGAGTATCAATCAATCTAAACTTTACTTTTTATTTTCCCTTTTTAGAGCCTGAAGTCAATGTCCAGATCCTAAGTGTGACAAGTCTTACTTCGCAGTCAATTCTAGTGAAATGGCAGGTAAACATCAGTTGTAACAAAAACTCTTTCGTGTCAATAAGTACTTCGTTTCTCCAGAGCGTTGCCTTTTATTTCGAGTCTTCTCGAAAGACTCCTACCCAGACCCAGTCGCTGTTGAGGTAAGCGATCTTTGGGTTCATTCATTTCACTGCTTTGTGTAACCAAAGGAAAAAAGTGAAGGCTTGAAATTGTCTGCATCAATCCCGCAAATTTACCAGTTTCAGACCTTAAAGTTTAATGGAGTTCACTGTTAAAAGGCTTGAAAATAAACATAGAACGAGAAAGGAGGACCATGAAAAAAACAAAACAAACAACAAAGACAACTTAGACGGATGAGGGTTTTCTATTTAGATATTTCATCTGCGGTGGTCTCCCAATTTTGGTCTCGCACTGACAGCTATGAGGGCAGTGGCTGGGAAACAAATGTTTGAAGTTAACCGCGGGTATGTCCGTATGAGCATATAAGGTTTAACTAGGAGGAGGAGAAATTATTCAACGATGTATTACTTAAACACTAATTTAGTCAAGTTCATGTCGTAGACACCAAGTACCACCAATTTAAACGGACCCTTTAGAGGGTACAGTATTGAATACATGGAAGCAGGGAAATCTTCCTCGAAAGTCAATGTCAGTGGATCAACCCTCAGTCATACTTTAGAGAACCTGAAGAAATGGACAGTATATTTCATTAAAATCGCAATCAGTAATGGCGACTTTCTTGGTCCACCGAGTCCTGAAAAGCAAGTTCGGACGCGAGAAGATGGTTTGTATACTCCTTGACTTAAGCTTGTTTTGTACAAGTATCTGTTTCTTTTCCCTGTTATTACTTCCAGAACAACAAACGAAAAACTAACAAAAGGAGAGCAATTGGCTTTCACCTCCGTCTCTCCCCATTTTCCTTTCATTTAGCCCCCAGCAAACCACTGAATCTATTGTTCACCTTGCAAAAGCCAAGTGAAGTAGCGATGGCGAGAATGACGGTCCACTGGCAACAACCTGCTGAACAAAATGGCATCATCAGAAAATATGAGCTCGTGTTCACGTACGACTTTGATGGAAGACAAACTACCATTACAAGTGAAACAAATAATCAGACCTTTAGCCACAGTTTAGATGTTTTCGGTGGAATACAGTACAGTGTTGAAATTTGGGCAGAAACTGTTAAACCCGGGCCAAGGCTAACTGGAACTAAACAAGTACCAGAATACAGTGAGTATCTGCTTTTCAGTTTCCTGCTCTCAGTGCTGTTGTATTAGCGGCCCTTTGTAAAGATGATGTGTGTAAATGGAATTCGTAAGGGAAATGATAAGCACTGAGAAGCTACGGCTCTGAGCTGCAAGTTCTAGAAATGAAAGAGAGATTATCCTTTTGCTTAAAAAGCCCTATAACGACTACAAACAGGAAAGAAAAGAAGGGGAAGATTCCCAAGCCCATTTTGAATCACTTCTGCCAATGAGTATCGTGGTCAGTGAAATTTATGGGGTGTATTGGATATACGGTTAAATTTTTAACCATTCACTTCAATCTCGAATAGTCACTTGTCATTTACAATTTTTCGGTTATCGCAAGATTGTATTCTCACCCATTGCTTCTTTTTTCATTCTTTTTTGCAGAACCAAGCGCGCCACCTCAAAACATAACCTCTGAAAAGATGAACGAAACAACTTACAAAATAAGTTGGAATCTTCTTCCCAGAGACAAGACCAATGGTATAGTAATCGCATTTGAAGTGAATCAGACAACGCTTTCTATTACACGCACTGCAAGATCCGCGTCCACTTCGTCAGTTCTACAAAACACATCCGACACTTTTATCGTTTTAACTGGTCTTTCAACGTGCTCTGTTTACAAAGTTGAAGTGCGTGCCTACACTTCTGCTGGGCCAGGAGTCTTTGGTAGACTTAATCGTGACATCGCGACTTCAGGTATTTCAATGTAGTCATAAATCGACTTAAAACGGACACAAAAGGGGCAGAGCCGAGCGTGCGCGTTATAGAGATGTCCCTTTAGAGATAAACTGTCCAAAATAGAGAAGTGTTAGAATTATGTATGATCTCCAAGGGAAACTGAGTCGCTTCTTTGACAGAACTAATATTAAGCTATACAGGGGAAACTTTCCGTTCCAAAGAAAGCAAAATACATAACGAAGCATTAAGTATCGTCGAAAATGCTCTTAACGGGAAGGGCGATGTAATTAACTCGTTCTCATATATTGTAAGTGTGTCCATCCCTTACAATCATTGCAAATGATCATTACCTATTGTTGTAGTTCCTGGTGAACCAACTGACCTGAAGACGGAAATCCTTGTAAACGGAGCATAACCTTGCGGTGGGGTAAACCGAAACTACACAGCATTGATAATAGGCCACTAGTTGGATCACAGGGAGCCCACACAATCTGTTTGTGTAGCTGATTGTTATTTTATAGTAAATGTACTGGATTTACCGTTTGCTTCACCTATAGCGATATATCGCTAACTATGTATATAAATCAATGAAAAATAAACGTTGAATTACCTTACCTGTGGTATATAGTCGTCGTTTTACCTCAAAAGCGGTTTTTTGAGCGATTTTGAAGGAGTTTGATTTCGCCGTTGACTGTTCCTTATAATAGAAGGACAAGGGTGGAATCCATGTTTTGAAAGGGCTCCAGTGCCAGAGCAATTTTTTCCCCCCAAAATCGCATCACTCCGCTCTCAAACCCCGTAGCAAGAAGGTAGAAAGATTCACGTTTCTCCTCGTACCTTCCGATCGAAAATCCATCCAAACAGCCCGGAGCTAGCCGTCGAAGAAAATTGAAATCCCACAGTATTCGAGCGGCAGGAATGCGTAGCAAGATTCATACGTGCCAGCCAGAAACCGTCCCGCTGATTGCCTCTTTTTGATTGGATGTCGTTAAACAGCAAACGCTTACCAAGTGTTCTTCATCAGTTATTATTTAACCATTTGGTTAATGACATCCAATAAAAAAAAGGCAATCAGCGGGACGGTTTCTGGCTGGCACGTATGAATCTTGCTACGCATTCCTGCCGCTCGAATACTGTGGTATTTTAATTTTCTTCGACGGCTAGCTCCGGGCTGTTTGGATGGATTTTCGATCGGAAGGTACGAGGAGAAACGTGAATCTTTCTACCTTTTTGCTACGGAGTTTGAAAGCGGAGCAATGCGATTTTGGGGAAAAAAATTGCTCTGGCACTGGAGCCCTTTCAAAACATGGATTCCACCCTTGTCCTTCTATTATAAGGAACAGTCAACGGCGAAATCAAACTCCTTCAAAATCGCTCAAAAAACCGCTTTTGAGGTAAAGCGAAGACTATATACCACAGGTAAGGTAATTCAACGTTTATTTTTCATTGATTTATATACATAGTTAGCGACATATCGCTATAGGTGAGGCAAACGGTAAATACAGAACATTTACTATAAAATAACAATCGGCTACACAAACAGATTGTGCGGGCTCCCTGTGGTTGGATTTTACTAAATATATACATTCTATATGATCCAATGTCAAATGGTTACTTAAATCCCAGTAATAACGTTTACGCGCCGCGAAAAAGGCGCTTGACTGTTATCTTATTAAAAGATTTGGGCAACAGAAACAATATTAAGCGACTTCCACTTATCCTCGGTCAGTGTATTTGGAGTTTCTCACTGCCTCCCACATCTGGCACCAATCTTGCTGTAACCTAATGCTCCAAAGTGAATGGGACCGTTTCGGTGACTAAAATAAAGAGAGGATCTTGCAAAAAAAAAAATATACAGCTGTTTTGGGGTCTAATTTGGTTACCTTAATTAGGGCCAATAAAGACTAATTTTCTAGGTCTCATTGGAATTCACAAGCTCAAATGGGTCCTAAAAAGACCTGGAATAGATATTTGATGGGGCTGGTTTGGTCAAATGGCTCCACGAATCCGGTTGAAACATAGTTTCTAGTCAAAGGGTTAAATTAGAACTTTGGGACCAAGGAAGATCTTTCTAACATTCAGTCCACGGTGGGGTTATCCATCAGTAGATAACAACCTCCTTAAAAGAAACAACAAGAAGGTTTAGAGCTCTTACATCTAGAGTCTGCACGTCTGAGTACCACTATAATTTTAAGATCAAAATTATGATTATGATTATGATAAAAATATAAATACAAACAATGAATTGTTCGTAAGATCTTAAGAACATCAACATCAATCGCATTCACTGCATTTGTAATAAAACAATTGCCTCTTTTTACTGAATTACCAGACATTGACGAGTGTGCTGTGTCTAATGGCGGCTGTAGTCACAAGCGTGTCAACATTGTGGTAGGCTTCAAATGTGAATGCCCTGACCCTCAACTGAGCTTGTCATCTGACAACAAGACCTGTCACGGTAAGTATAAAAGAATAGCTGCTTTCTGACGTTCAATATTAACTTCAAAAAATAATAATTTAAATGTAGGAATTATAACACAATGTCTGAGTCCAATAATAATAAAGATAGGCCAACAAAATGTTAAAGTTCGCAAATAATGCTTTCCTACTCTAGTTATTTTTCTGTTAATCGTTTTATTTTAGCTCCAGGTGTTAACGTGCAGTGTAAGAGTGAAAACATGACCATCATCATACCCAAGTCCCTCCTCTTTGGTATTGACCGTGAACACCTTCGACTCTTGGACACCAGTTGCAAAGCTGCAGAGAATACCACCCACTTCTCACTCACAACACCGCTGACTGGCTGTAACACAACAAGCAGGCACACACCCACAGCTATCGTCTACTCCAACGCAGTCTTAGACATGCCCGTGGCTGTTAAAAATGTGGTGACACGTGTTCGTGAATTAGAAATACAATTCAGCTGTTTTTACAGCAAACGTGGCGTGGTTTCATCAGTTGTTTGGAAAGCAAGTAACAGAAAGCTTGTGTTTAGCAATGAAGGAGAAGGGAAACTGAGACTCGCACTTGATATGTTTTCTAACAAAACATTCGTGAGTCCTTACACGAAGAGGGACTTTCCTGTGGCAGTGATACTTCGCAAGCCCCTCTTCTTTGAAGTGTCGGTCATATCAGATGATAAGCAGCTGTCAATCAGAGCAGATCGCTGTTATGCCAGTCCTACTCAGGATCGTATGAACCCTCTGAAGTATGAGTTCATTAAACAAGGGTACGATAAAAAAAACATATATTATAGTACAATAACATTTCTCTGTAAAACAAAAAAATGCACTCAGTTAACTAACAAACGATACACGCAGACAGGGGGACTGGAGCCGAAATGTGCCCGCAATGGTTTCTGGGATCGTGAGTGGGGACGCGCTGATCAGCTATTGGTCATTTTTGCCCGGTACTTGGTAAAAGTCCCAGAAGTCTTTGCGAAAGTTATTTTGGCCCAGTTTCCTTCCGGTTTTCAAAGTGGTAAATTGTTGTCGAAGAAAAGCAATGTCATCTTTGCGTTTTTTAGGGGAAGAGGTTCGTGGAGTTGGGTGAGGTCTACGAGTTTTTACACTGACTCACCGGCGTAAAATTCGTTATGTAGTCGGCCACTAATGTATGTCATGCACTTAATTTTAGCGATTAAAGCAATTAATTAAACCGATATAGACACAGCATCTTCATTTCTTTTTATTTGTACTTCATTTCTAACTCAGTTATAAAGGCAGCTTCTACCTTTGTTTGATGCCATTTCTCTTAGATGTCCAAGTGATGCAACCTTACAGTACCATTCTGCGCCCTTAGCTGGTGTTCAGCGGTTTAGCCTGGAAGCCTTCAAGTTTATTGCAGATCATCCATTTGTTTTTCTTCACTGTCACGTGATCCTTTGCAACGCCTCTGACCCAGGTTCCATATGCAATAGAAGCTGTTCAGCGGAAGGCGACAGACGAAGACGTGAAGTTAGTCCCCAAGAAAATGACGTCTACACTTTGGGAGAAGGCCCAATCTACCTGGCGCGCAGAAAAGAAGAGGAAATACAATCTAGTGGTCTGGGTATGAGGGGTATGTATTAGTGGGCATGTAGCATAAAATTTATAAGATGACTGAAATACTCAGCATTTGGTTCCAGTTTAAAAGAACCGTGTTAAAATGAACTACACGCGATGATGATGCTAATACTTACGATTCAATATTGCGAAAAACCTTATTACCAAACTTAAAGTAAAGGACCGACTCTCTTATAACTTCTGGCTGCATCTAGTACTCAATATCCCGCCCTCCTTTTTGTCTGCATACGAAGCTTCCGTGGCACCTTCCGATACTGAATATGTAGCCATCCTAATTTCACCAAGTAAACTAGACTCTAATTCTTTCACTTTGCCATTCGAATCTTCAGGTTCTACACACTGTCTGATTCTAGTTCTGATCATTTCTATATCTGATTGCAAACTTATCGAGCCTTGCACCTAAATTGCGTAATTGAGCATGAAAAATCTTTCGCAACAATGACTCAAACTGCAATACCCTGAAATAGGTATTAAGAAGTGTGTCCCGTTTCTTCATTTCCGACCATTTTGTTGATTCTGAAACTAAATTTCATCTTTCTAGGTTCCAGTCCCTCCATTATAATGGCTCTACTTGTGACAAGTATCGCCTTTCGGTGTGTACACCGCTGATAAGAAGTCACCTGACAGGACTAATGGTAATATCAAGTTACGACAAAAGATGAAAGAACGCTTATTCACGTTAACTTGATGTCACACATTTAAAGGGTACCTTGGATTAGAGATATTCAAACTGATGAGCTTAGTTGATTCATATTCATTGTTAAACGGCTTTTTGCTTTCAACGCCGCGAAAAGCTCTCTACAAAGTAGAAAGACAACTCAAACTTTTCACCTAGCCGAATTCCTTTATTATTCCAAACCATCATAAAAGCTATTTTCAATCTTTAAGGCCTAGGCCAATTGTCGATTCGGAACTTTTCATGAGACAAACTCAACTAAGTGAGTTAAGTTCGACGTCTGGCTCAATTAAGTTCGTCTGAATGAGTTTGGATCGTCCAAGATGTTCTATCAGTCCCTTCCAGACGGATAGAACGTCTGACGATCGTTTCCGGGACAAACGTCAATCTTCACATGCCACGAACTAAACTAAAGCTTTAGTAAAACGGGCAACAAAAAAGTGCAACTTGTTTTGCAACATTACGGCAAAACGATTTGAAAAGCGATGTTGCGCGTTTTACCACCCACGTTCAAACCTGTTAACAATTAACCTTATTTGTTGCAAGACAGATTTGATGTGAGTGGTAAAACGCCCAACATCGTTATTCAACTCGTTTTGCATCGATGTTGGAAGACAAGCTACACGTTTTTTGTGGCATGGAAATAAAAGATTTGCATGATAATGTATATTCAGGTACCCTTAGACAAAGAAGATTTAAATAATTTTGAGTGGAATTATTGGGCACTTTTCATTTAAATTTTAATTGGAAAGGGAACTAACTTGATTATAGACCTTTTAAGCTTGCATGTTTCGCTTTCTCAATTCAGATCACGGGATTTTCTCAATAGTCCTTCCATAAATTATGCATCCAAATGCACGTGGATAGGACGACATTTGAACGAAAGAGTATCCCAGAAACCTAAATTGATCCAGAAATTGTCATGTTAATTGTCTGTACCTGTAGTTCTTGAAGTTGACTCCAGGAAGTTTCAGTATAAAGTCCTAATTGAAAATAGAAGAGAAAAATGACATACGAGTAAATGGTGATGGCTTTTCTGGCACCACTTGTTTAAAAGTTAGATAATGCTATCCACTAAATGAATCTCTATCCAATGGATATCGCAGTTGCTTTCTCTGATACTTGTCCTCTGTATAGCGCAATGCTACTTAAAGTAACAGACAAACGCTAAACCAATTTACAATATCAATCAAACCATATAGGGATTTTAAACAAACGTTATGATCATTACACGTTTCTGGAAAACTGCCCACCTACCTCTCCCCTAAACCAACATTTTGCCCTAAGTGAGAAGTAAGTGATAATGTTAATTTAGGGGAGGGATAGGAAGGCAGTTTCCCAGAAACGTACAATGATCCCTACAGGGAACATTCGGACGGGCGCAAACACCAAATGACTTAATACAAAAGATTGAAAAGACAATGAAAAAAACCCACGCCTAACACGAAGGGAAGAAGCTGCCAATCCCCCCCCCCCCCCCCGCCGCCCCTCCCTCAAAGAATTTTGCGTAGGTATCCCGGATGTAACATACGTCCTAAGAGAAATTTAAGACGCTACTGTACCTGTGGCCCCATGCTGTGTGTGAAGTCTGAAGTAGCTGAAGTAGCATCTGATCCTATCGACTGGCTGTACTAGCATCAGGCTCAGAATAATTTGACTGTGAATCAAGAAAAAAATATCGTGAATATAGCTGCCGTAAGGCGACTTCTTCTGCCGATCAGTGCTAACAATAGACGCACAACTTTATTCCGGTTTGAGTCCTCAAGGGTTACAGCAATAAGTAAGATGGTAGACGATTAATTTTGACCCCAAAGACTCGACTGACATTAGGTCCGATGTATCGTAATTAGTCGTATTTGATGTGTTTTGTTGTGTTGTGGTTTAAACTGAAATACAAGGTGAAAATAAAACTTCAAGGAAATACTGCGAGCGCAAAAGAAATACAGCAAAGCACTTACATTCCTTTGGCGCAAAACTTCTGACCGTAAAAGAGACACTCCTGACAGGAAACTACTACTTAGTGCTCTTGTAGAAGCAACGTTGAAATAAAAGCGGAACTGAAAATGCTAGAAGGCGATTCAAGTTAAAAACAAAAAATGCAAATAAGGACTAGGCGCACGTGGGATTCCTAGGGGAGTTAATTTAGAGCTAAATTGTTCTTTAGGGCGTTAGATACAATAGTGAATATGTCTGTTTTTAACAGTCCTTTAATCTGAGAAAACAGCTGACACCTCAGAGCGTCATCACTGGTTTCCCCGCGAGATGACTTCTGACGAACAACTGAAAAATTTGCATACTGATGACGCGTCACTACCCAGATCTGGGTAGTGTTTCTAACTGGCCGAAAAAAAATTTCCCTCGCTATACGACCAGTCGGAAGCAATAGCCAGCTCTGGGTAGTGACACGTCATCAGTATGGAATTTCTGCCCTCATTCCTCAGACGTCATTTCGTTCGAAAACCAAAGGTAGCTTTGCAAAATGTCAGCTGTATTCTCAGGCTAACAATCTTTCGGTGGCGAGACTGTACTGATATTAAACTGCTGTTCACTGGAAAATCAATGCCCAAAGAAATAAAGGTGCACTCACCTTTAGTTCATCGAACAACTCAGCGGTTGCGTATAGACTATGACACCATGAGATTCTTAACTGGCAATTGAAGAGAAACAGCGTGTAGTTATGATTGCAAGCGGCAATGAAACCTGCTCCAGAACTGTAAATGCCATATAAAGCTGGATAGCGTAATTTCAAAGAAAAAAAAGACCAGATTAGGGATTTTGCAGGGGCACCCAACGACCGTTTTCGGGGAAATATCTGTTCGGAGCCCTGATTTTGGCCTAGTAAATAACATTTTCGCAGACGTAAGGGGCCAGGAGTGAACAAGGATGGTGCAGTGGTGAAGCACTCGCCTGCCACCATTGAGGCGAGGGTCCCAATGCTGGCGTGGACGCCATAAATGGGTTGAGTTTTTTGCTGGCCCTTTTTTATGGCTCTAAGAGGTTTTTCTCCGGGTACTCCGGTTTTTCCCTCTCCTCAAAAACCAGCATTTCCAAATTCCAATTTCACCAGGTATCAGGAAGACGAAGAACGACCTAGTGGGTATGCGGCCTCTAAATCGTTATTGATTAAATGATTTAATATACAGATAGGTACCCAACATTGTTTTACCTTGAGTATATTTCATTTCCTGGTACAAACAGTCTAGAAGATCAAGATAAAAGACAATTTTGGAAACTTGAAGGGCGCCATCAAAGAACTAACGAATGATGCGTGAAAATTAGGACGTTTTTTGGAATATGATGAACTTACGTCGTCCTCAGGCAACTGCCGCGGCGCTCGTTACCAGCTGGCAAACAAACGTTTCACAGGACTCCTAAAAACAGATACACATGATAGGTTCTGTCGTTAATTTTAAAATGTGTCTCTGCACTCTTTGATCTATTGAATGAGAATTATATGGTCATTTACCTTTCCCTTTATCGTGTATGGTAGAAAACAAAATAAAGATTATTTCTTTATTTCACAAAGAATGAGCATTTACATATTGAATTACAATACCCTATCAGCTTCTTACGCATAGCCTGAATTTCAGCCGGCCTCTCGAGTCGCATACTCCCTAAAGGGACGTCTGAATCAACGAGCTTAGCTGCTAATGCAGTCCAGTAAGATCAGACTATTGTCAGTACTTTGTACGAGTCATGATCAGGTGGGTCGGAAACATAAACTGTCAACATTTCTCTTGAAAAAAAGAAAGAATTGCTGGAGTGTACGCCCCAAATCATCACGATGGTTCTCAAAGTGTCACGACGAGAGCACCGGCCTCTATGATGGTGCATGACCTATCACCCCCCCGGGGGGGTACTTTTGGAATTTCTGGGTGGGGATGTGCCGCTGGGACCCTGGAACCCTTCACCTATACCAGAGCTAGTTCAGCCGAATTTTGCTACCCTATGTTAGAGTAAACTCCCTAAATTCCCCGTATCCTAGAGTGGCTGTTTTCCTGAAACTACTGAGGTCACTACAACAGTCCAGCCAAAACAAAACCTTATACCACAATCTCTAGTCTAGATAAAACTTCAACCAACTGATCAGTTTTCTGAAAAATGATACCCTATTCTAGACCCAAACGCTCTGATTTATATACCCTATCCTAGAGTAAACTGCTTGAAAACCATACCCTTCACAGCGGCACATACCTATATAGCCAGCCCATATATGGCAGTACCCCCTATCCCCCGCTCCCCGGGCCTATCACCCTGGTTCGAAAAGGTCAAACACCACTTCTCCTTTATATTAACTAAATATTAAGATTTTTTTTCATTTTTGTAACTATCAGAGCAAACTGTTATTCCACTATGTTTGCCTTTTTTCTCTTTATTCAATTCAGTCTTATTTATTTTGATTCGCAGAATTTGCAGAGAAATTAATAGATGCAACTGCCTCACGACTTGCTAAACATTTTCTAAGAAACAAGGAAAAGATGGCTCTCGGGATACCGAATTTGGGAATGGAAAGTGAACAAACTACGTCCGACGCGTTGCTAAAAGACACTCAACATGCCTGGGTAGATCTTTGAATGATTGCTGCTGAAATCCGACAGACATAGATAACGAAGATGGAGTGATACTGAAAGGGAAGTCAAATATAAGGGTATGCTTACTAAGGTGTGTCACGCCATACGAGAAAGGTCAAAAATCGGCTTGAATCGAATCATTAATCGGAGGCAAATCTTAAAAAGACAGTGCGCAAATTGTACTTTGTACTGCTGTTTCTTTGCTTAAGATAACACATGGATGACAAAAAAAATATCTTATTCTTATTCGTGGCAATTTGTCTTTTGGGACAACGAATGGTATCAGGTAAGTTTACAGCAAAAGTATATCGATTCTTTGCATGTTTACGTCCTGAAGCATAATTTGACACCATGCAAGTCAAACAGCGAAGTATCTGATTTTCATCCAATTTGCGATAAATATCTTTTATAAACCCATAAACCTCGCATTTTCCCCGTGGACCCATCTCTATACCGACTTCTTTCCGAATCGTGATCAGTTTCGTCTAGTATTCCTCTTCAGTTCAAACGCATTTTTCAGTCACGCTTGGTCGCATCACAATGGCGGAATAATAACTTTCACTTTCCAAACATTGCGGAAATAAGACCGCAGGCAATGATGTAACTTGATTTGCACTTAAAAATTAAAGAAAGGCATATCTTGGAAGGAAAGTCTTTAAAGGGACCACTAAGAAATGTGACCTGAAAGCAAAAACAGTCACAGTATTAAAAGGATGGTACACGTAAATAGTTTACGGTTAACTGAACAAAAGTTTTTAAATTCCATTTCCCTTTAAAAGGATAACGATAAGCGTGGAACAGTCGGGCAAAGCAAAACTTAAACGGCTACGAAATTTTGCAACGGAAAGCCGATCGAGAACGTTAATTGGCTGAACAAGATCCAAAAACATCCGCCTCAAAAGATATAGACTTTAAAAAAGTAGGTTGTTATACGTGGGTGCAATACCGTATGTTTAACATTCGTTTGAACAAGACGCTTAAATTGGTCTAGCTGATAGATGCATTCTAGGCAAACAGTAATTTCAATGTTTTATCCCTTTTTGTAGCATCATGTGAACAAGTTGATGTAGGAGTGAGCTGGTACATTCTCGACAATCAGTTAAATGCTTCCTCTGAACTGAATGCCAGCACACCAGCAAAGAACGGCCGACTGAACTTTGTAGCGGGATCATCATGGTGTGCATCCACGAGTGACAGCGGTCCATATCTACAGATTGACTTACGGATTCCTCATATCATCTGTGCTGTATCCACTCAGGGGAATTCCCAGGGGAGTCAGTGGGTGGAGTCTTACACCCTACAGTCATCTGCAAATGGGACAACTTGGACAGACTATAAAGAAAATGGAAAAGTTAAGGTAGTTGAAGTTAAAGGGTGCATATATTAATGGCCTGACCTGTCACTTTAAAAAGAAAAAAATGCTTTTTTCTAGAGTTTTTTTTTTTTTGCATAAAAAGACGATCTCTTCCTACCACCCTACTTAGGATAAGACTGGTCTGGCTGCAAACACAGTTCTGATTGATAGGAAGCTGAAACCCATTTTCTGCTGCATGAAGCACCTAGGAGTATAAATTGCTTCTCTCCTTTGAATGGAATGCTAGTCTGTTCAAAGGTTACCTTACGAAATTTGTTGCACTTATATACTGAGGTGGAAGAATAACAAGCGTGTAAAGGAGCAAAGTTTGTTATCTAAGGGAGTAATGCCATGTGGCAAAGATAATTGAATCCAGAAGGGAGAAGTGGGAAGTGAGGGGGTGATATCCCATTGGGTTCACAGGAAAGTCACTAAGTGCTAGTGACCAGGAATTTCCTAGCTATGTCCTACTGGCAGTACGACCCCTGGCTACTTTCAAAGGAAACAAAAGGAAAGCAGACTGAACCAACAGAATGTCCTAGCTGTTCAAATCATTACCTATAATTTGCATATATCTTGCAACTTAGTGACAGCCCTGCGTTTAGTAAACTGAACTCTCCGCTATCTTTATTTAAGAATCACCTCCTAAATGCTAAGCCTTTTTTTGTTTTTAATTTTTTTCCAGACCTTCAATGGAAACTTCGATCAGAACTCAGTAGAAAAACAGATCTTGTTCAGTGCGTTTGTTGCCAGATACTTGCGTTTTGTTGTTGGGTCCAAACATGGTGAAGCTTGTTTACGAGTAGAAGTCTCTGGCATACCTAGAAGCAGAGGTTTGATATATTGAGGATATTCTTCAGTTTTCAAGGAATTTAGTTTTTTACCCAGTTGTGGAACCTTCCTTCACATCATTGATATGATCTTTTTCTTTTTGCGACCACATCAGCTCTTCAACCATTATCTTTCTCTTTCTTTTTTAAAAATCTTGTTAAAATACAGTCTTTGCAAGTAATTCACTGTATGCTGTAGTCTCTCCTCACTCCTGCCACTAAAGACATTTCACAGGAAAGAGGTCTGCAATTTTGCCACAAAGATTTCATTTTGATGATCATATGTAGATTTGTCTCTGGAATCTGGTCAACGAGCAGGGATTGGTCAAAGTAGTGGCAAATGACAGACAAAAGACAAAAGGTCACAATGATAAACAGTAAATGCCATGAATCAAGTAAAAAAGTCATTATTCATGGAATATTATCTTCTTTACAAGAAGAATTTGAGTTTTGCTGCTGCTCTTTCACAGAAGAAACCAAAACCTTAACGATAACACACCAGGAGAGACTTAGACTCAAACAATTTTATATCTAGAACCCCATCACTACCAGATTAATTTTGTAAACATTGATTTACGTCATCAATATGGAATTTTTGGGGCTATTTCACAGATGGCTCTCCTGTGAAAGGTCACCAGTGGCGAGGATTAAGGAGAGATGGTAGTGTATTTGCAGGCTAGTTTGTGGCCAACCTGTCAAAATTAAGAGGTTTAATTTTTGAACAGTTACCGATTAAATACTTGCCATGACCATTGTTTTGTACAGCACTGCAGACACACTACATGTACAGCTGCTATACACGTACTCTGAACATTAACAGGAGTATTCAGAAAGGCCTTCAATACTTGATTTTCCTTTCAGTGTTGAAGGCTGTGCTGTAATAAAAATTCTAAGGAGCCGAATGCTCTGCACCTAGCTGTGAAATCCAGGGTGCCCAGCATATGATTTCCATGCAGACGCTGAGATCTTCTAGTCCCCAAGAACAGAAGTAAGGACCCAGTGGTCTCCAAGAGCGGGGAGAGCACAGCCTGCAACCCTGCTGCGTTTATCTGTAATTTCTATTATTCGTTTGGTTTTTAGTTCCTAGAAATATTGCCCTTTTCAAGCCAACAAGTCAGTCAAGTGCATACAGTGATTCGATATCCTACCCTGCTAGCAATGCAGTGGATGGAGATAGGGGTACAGACATCAGCAAATGTACACACACTCTCAAAGAAAACAATCCTTGGTGGAGAGTAGACCTGGGGCGAGTACAGCCTGTAGCTGAAGTGACTATACTCAACAGAGACACACTGTCAAACAGATTGGATGGAGCTGAGATAAGAGTGGGTAGGTAGTAAGTGTGGGAGATGCTGTAATCAGTTGCTTTACCTTGTTCAGAAGTGTTCCTTGTTAATTTTGAAATATTTTAATTAACTGAAATTATTTTCCATTGGCTTTTAAGTTAAGATTTCTCAGAAGAAAAGTATGTGAAAGTGATCACTGTGCTTTGTAAAAGTGTACATGTATTTAGTATCAATAGCATTTTCTTCCTACATAGTTACATTCATGTAAAGTCAAAATCCCACAGATTCTATTTGAGTGAACCAATATATACATCAATGTAGAGGTTTTGCAAGTGAGATTGCAGCACTCCCTGATCTTGAAGTCAATGCCAAGATTGTTTCTTTTTTTTTTTGAACTATTATTATGCATGAATTGTGTTCAAATATTGCAGTAAATGTTACCTCATATTTCCTTTTATTCGCTTTGCAAGGAAATGAAACAACAAATGGAGGAGCAGACAACAGTCTTTGTGCAAATAACATACAAATCCCAGCAGCAAGTTCCAAGACATATTTCTGTCGTCCCAAAGCATATGGCAGATATTTGTACATCAGATTACCTGGCATTACGATGTTTTTGACGCTCTGCGAGGTTGAAGTTTATTCCTATCTTAAATCAGAAAGTAAGAGCGCTTTTCTTTCCTCCTGTTTATTTTGTAGGTACAGTATGTGCATTCCCAACATACGTGTGGCTTTACATACATGACAATGCAATCTACTTAAGATGAAATACAATTAAATAAAATTAAAAAGACACCTATTAATAAAAGATCTCTTAAAGCGTTTTGTTTTAACAGCAGGTAAAATAAAATCATGTCCTCTGTTTCGCAAAACTCTCTGTTTCTTAGGGGGTAATAGTTGTGAAAACTAAAATAGCGGACACTTCACTCGTTTCAAGAGTAAGAACTACAGCTGTAACTAGGCGAAATAATGGCTAAAAACTGATAGAAAAAACAGCAAGAAGACAACTCGGAGGGCGACATCTGCTATTTGGAGAATATTTGCAGGGCTGGACAAGCCTAAACGTTCACTATCGAAGATAAATTTAACATCGATCCAGGTAAGAATGTTTTAGCTATGTTTTTAAACTAGGAATTATTTTGAATGACTAATAAAGCAATTAATGAATTCGGCTTTCGTAGGATATGAAGAATTAAGCAGATGTCGGAGGGTGTTATCGACCTCGACCTTCGGCCTCTGTGGATAACACCCTCCTCGATCTGCTTAATTCTTCATATCCTAGGAAAGCCGAATTCGTTAATTGCTAATTATCAACCTTTCAAAGGAATCTGGAATACTTTGTACTGATTTAAAAGTGGCTAGTGTCAAACCACTGCTCAAGAAGCAATCTTTGAGGTCGGATGAATTCAAGAATTTTTAGGCCAATTTTGAACTTGGGTTTTCTGTCTAAAGTAGTCGAGATATGTGTTGCCGAGCAGCTCATTGATTATTTAGATGCCAATGGTCTCGCTGTCTCATATCAATCAGCGTACAGGAAACTTCACAGCACTGAGACTGCTTTAATCCGTGTCCATAATGATATAGCAATTGCCTCAGATCAGAAAAGATCAGTGATTTTGCTGCTCCTTGATCTTTCCGTGGCGTTTGATACTATAGATCACTGTATCTTACTTTCACGCCTTTCTCGTCGATTTGGAGTTGGTGGTACGGCATTGGCATGGTTTCAATCGTATTTGGATGATCGCACTCAGTTTGTGAATACCAATGGATCTACCTTCGAGCGACGTGTTCTGCAGTTTGGTGTACCCCAGGGATCGGTTCTTGGACCTCTTTTATTCTCATTGTACACCTCTCCACTGAGTAATATCGCCAGTAAGCGTGAACTAAGTTTTCGCTTTTATGCGGATGACAGGCAGCTTTATGTAACATTCGAGACGTCACCCTTACTGACATGGAATTGAGCAAGTATAGATTGGAAGCCTGTGTACTAGAAATTTACACCTGGATGCTTCTGAATAAGCTAAAATTAAATAAAGACAAAATTGAACTTCTTGTGATATCATCTTTACACCGTGCTCGACCTCCTTTGTCACATATTCATGTTTGTGATGAGAGAGTGCTGGCTTCACCAAAAGCGGGTAACATTGGAGTTCTCTTCGACGAATCTTTGAGTATATATGGTTCCTCAGGTGACAGCAACGAGCAAATCCGCATTCTATCATCTCCGTAAAATTAGGCTCATTCGTAAACATCTCACCTTTGATTTAGCCCAGCTTCTTGCTCGAGCTGTTGTTACATCAAAGCTTGACTACTGCAATTCGTTACTATATGGTTTACCTAAGAACGTGATTAAACAGCTCCAACGTGTGCAGAATGCAGCTGCTCGTGTTGTTACTCTTTCGCCCAAGTTCTGTCATATTACATCTGTTCTTGCGAATCTTCACTGGCTCTCGATTTATCTCCGGATTGAATTGAAAATACTTATCGTTACCTGCAGGACTCTCCATGGACTTGCTCCTTCTTATATTAAAGATCTTGTTCAAAGTTACCTCCCGGCACGGGATCTTAGGTCTTCAAAGAAAAATCTACTTGTTGTGCCTGTTTTTAACATAAACAGTTATGGCCGTCGAGCTTTTTCTGTTGCTTCGCCGCTTCTTTGGAACAGTCTTCCTCAGCATGTTAGAGATGCTGGATCACTGGACATTTTTAAAAGACGCGCCTTTTTAAAATGATTCCGTGACTGTGGTTTTTTTTATATCAGGTCTTAAATTATTTTATCTTTAGTTTTTGATTTTTAAATTTTAAATTTTAACTGTGTTTGTACTTTAAAATTTTAACTTTAAATAGCGCCTTTGGACCGTGTGGAAAGGGCGCTTTATAAGTGTCTCATTATTATTATTATTATTATTATTATTATTATCATTATTATTATCAAAACTAACTATTAAAACCTATTTACAATTAATTTCGCTGAAGAAGAAATATATATATATATGTTTAGTCAAGCACTATTTACAAGTCATTTTATTTCATAAGTTAAGGTTCTATTCATTTCGATTAAAAAAAAATATTCATTCAATTAAAAAAAAAAAAAGCTCATTTCAATTAAAACCAATTCATTTCGATTAAAAATAAAATAAAAATATTAAAAAGATCCTAAAATACTAATATTGTTATTATTATAGGAAGGAAAAAATTATTCAACTGTAAAAAAATATGTACATAATTTACAGAAATATTTGAAGTACAAATTAAGCACTATATAACATTAAGAATTATATAAATAAAAAATAGCAATGTCAATAGCGATTTCGCATATATATACCTTGCGGCTTAGATGCGGTCAATAACTCTTGTAGGCAGTCCAGAGTTTTAAATTAAGTCATTACAAATCCGTCTCTGATATTAAAGAGAAAACAAGTCAAAAAGAATAAAATCTCGTATTCCTAAATTCCTAATTCTTTAAAAAAATGTATTATTATTATTATTATTATTATTATTATTATTATTGTTATTATTATCATCAGTTTGATAAGTATCTGCTATAATAAGTTCTATTAATGAGTGCTAACGATCAAAACTCTGGCGATACTCTATCTTTATTCCGCGAGCTCCCATATTTTGGTTTTGGCTTATAGTCAATACAATAATTGTTTTCCCCCATTTGCCGACGAAAAAGTGCTAAGAAAAACTCTCGGGCATTTATGACCTTAATCTTTTCAGGCTAAACGTACTTGAAGACCCTAATCCGGGGGATAGTCTCTATAATCATCGTATCCATAGTCGCCACTATTCCCCATATAGTTTCTACAATTTAAAAGTGAACTTCCCAGCCGTGTCAGTGATTCGAGCTTCTCTCTAGCCCTTCTACGTAATAACATTAGGAGTCTTAGGCGAAACCTTGAAAACTTTCAAGTTCATCTATTGGACGAGTTGAATTTTGAATTTAGCATTATAGGAGTTTCAGAAACTAGAATAATCAGCGGTAAAGAAATGCACTTTAATCGAAGCATACCTGGATATGTTTTCGAATATGTTCCGACACCTCTAGCCTCTCACATTGACAATTTTATTGTCTAAAAAGCCTCCTTTTGATAAAACAACATCATCAAACGAAAAAACCGAGGTCTCTTTTACAGAAAAGTAGGTTTCCAAAGGTAATTGGAATTTTTGACAAGAATCATGAGTTAACCCCTTTGAAAAAATGCAAATTTTTCGACCATAGTAACGTGATATTTTTATCGTACAAAAAGACTCATTTGGAGAAAACATAATCATAAAACGACAAAACCTAGGTCTCTTTTGCAGAAAAAAAAGGCTCGAAAGAAATTTGGAATATTTGACCAGAATCATTGGTTAACCCCTTTGGAAAATGCAAATTTTTTGACTATAGTAAAATGACATTTATGTCGTGTAAAAAGCCTCCTTTTGGGAAAACAATATCATCAGAAGACAAAAACGAGATCTCTAATACAGAAACGTAGGCTGGAAAGACATTTGGAATTTTTGATCAGAATCATGGGTTAACCCCTTTGGAAAAATGCAAATTTTTTGACTATAGTAAAATGAAAGGTGTTGCCTTGTATATTAATGATTCTCTGAAATGTACTGTTATTAAAGAAATATCTGATGAAGCCTTCCAGTCACTTTGGATCGAAATCGAAACGTCTGTATAAACCTTAAAGTTGACAATAGATCACAAACGAGAAGTGGATGTATTCGGCGTAGTTCATTATGGAAGCCATTACACTTTCATCCCTTTTATACTTTTCTTATCTTGTTGTTGTTGTTGTTGTTTTTCAATGAAACAGGAAGGAACCCCAGATCAAAGCAATAACATAATTTGTTCTGTGAGTCTGTACCTTCTACGTTAAGAATAATATCACGATAATAATTCTTCCTCCTTTTTTTCATAAACTTAGGTTGTGTACTGTTTTTTAAATTTTTTTAGGTTGTGTACTTGATCCAGTAGGAGTGTCGGATAGTAGCATTATTTTTAATCAGAGGTTTTCAGCTTCGTCATCTCTTAGCGGTCGCAGTCCATCTGATGGCCGATTAGAAGGATCCAATGCCTGGATTCCTGCCACAAACAGTAACAACAATGATTTCCTGCAGATCGATCTGGGATCCCTTTACTTTGTTTGTGGAGTAGCAACACAAGGAAATCCAAATAATGATTATTGGACAAAAACATACAAGATAAAGACGTCCCTGGATAATGTCGCGTGGAAATTCTACTCTGAGGGTGGTTCCGAAAAGGTACATCCTTGTTTGCTCTAGGTGAAGTAATAGCGAAATTATAATCGTGGAGACACTAAGTAATAAAGGATTGTGTTTACCTCTTAGCCTCGAGAACCAGGATTTCACATGCCGAAGTTGCTTTCGTCCCCTTTCTCTCCCTTCCATTCGCTGTCCTTTCTCTTCTCCCATCTTCACCGTCTCTAGTTGCCCCCTTCTTTTCTTCCTGCCTCCTGCCTTGCTTTCTTTTTCCCCTCACTTCTACAGCCTTCCGTCCTTGGTCTCTCACCGTTTACATATGGCAAACGTTGGGGAAATAAGTATTAAAATGTAAAAGAAACTGACATATAGACGTGGCTTAACCCTTTTAATATCCTTTGCCTATTGTTCTGCCGGCGGGAGTCATCGTCAACGTAGTTGCAATCCTCATAAATATCGTCTGTTTATATGTTCTTGTTTCTCCTGTTAACCGTGAGCGGGTAGGGTTAGACGTAGGCTACGTTAAAAAGGCACTAGACGAATTTTCGACCGGTTGAAAAATTTGACCGGACACGGAACCGTTCAATATTTTCGCTCTCTTGACATGGAACTTACAAACCAGTTTCCGAATTTTGATTATTTTCAGTTGTTTTTCCATCTACCCATGCGCAGAACACTACTTCACATGAAATCCAGTATGGCGTCTCCCAGCTGAGTTACCACGCATCCATGCAACCACGCCCTTGCTACACAAAAATTTAGATGGTTATGGTGTTCACACCTCTTGATTTTGCTCATTTCAAATGTTTGAACGGCTAGGCGTTCAAGTTTTCGTACGGTTAGCGTGTTTCCGTGCGAATGAAACACCTAAACGCACGAATTTGTCTTTCATCAGAATTTTATAGAAATTTTTGTTAATTTGCTTTTAGATATTTACTGGAAATGATGACAAAAACAGCATTGTAAGAAGTGAACTATATGAGCCACTTGCTGCCAAGTTTATTCGTTTTTATCCAGTTACATTTCACAACAGCAAAGCATTAAGGGTGGAGGTGTATGGATCTGAGCAAGGTTGGTCTCTTAGTACTTTTCCAATACAAGCAGTTCAAAAGACAACCACAGCATTAAAAAATGCACTTTGAGTGTCAATGTATTTAGCACGAAAGTACTAATTGGGGACACTATTATTTACGTCTGCTACTGGAGAAGGGACCGCCATTTTACCTTGTCATTCGAGCCACGCGAAGGTCTACCCGTCTGCAGAGTAAAGAAAGTACCTTCATTTCTCAGTTATTTTAAGACCCTGAGTATTTGTTCGGCCCCAGGAATCGAACCCGCGACTTCCCACTCTGCAGTCGAACGCTCTACCGACTGAACTAACCCTGCTGCTAAATTCTGGTTTGTACATACGATGCAAGGAAACTGACTTACCACTTGGTTAAGTGCTCAGTTTTAATAGGGAGCTTAAGCGTGCAACCACGACGGCGACGGAATCAACGTCTCATCAGATCACGCTAAATTTGTCAAATGTTAGAGATTTTTTCTCGAGTTGAGTTCTAAGGGTCTGTATCTCAGTTTAAAAAAAAAGAAAGGAAAGTAGTTGTCTTGTATTACATTCTCAATGAAACGTGAAATTAAGAAGTTTCACGTCGTTGTCGTACCCTTGACGCCAAAGGAATGTACAAAAATACGTAATGCTCGTGCAAAGTTGTTGTTTGCTTATAAGGCTTCGTCACACGTATCCGTTTTTGGTTGAAAATGGATATTTTTTCTCCGGTTAAGCTTACCGTCCACACTCACTAATTCAGTGAAAACGGTCACAGAAAACGTACCCTTTCAAAAACGTTCTCCAGTGTGGAGATTTTTGAAAACGTCGGCTTTTCTTTTACGTGTGGACGGACGAAAACGGTTTCGAATTCGGAATACGATGATGTCATACATCATATACTTCTAGCATAACGCATGCTCAATAATGAGGCTATGGTATTTCCATCGTTTTAGCGTTTTCGTGTGGACGGGTGACTACGATTCGAATATGCTACGTGTGGTTGTGTATTTGTTTGAAAATGGAGGTAAAAATCTCCGTAATCAAAAATATCCGGATATATGTGGACGGGGCAAAACCTATTGCTTTTTTGCCGTTGTTGTCGTTGGTTAGGCTTCCTAATTACTGCCTGACCAATCTTTGTACATCTATGGTGATTATTTCACATTTTCTTGTTTCCTCTCTGTTTAATTTTCTCCTTTACTTTAGAAAAAGGGTGCTTTTAATAATTGGATTTACTATATTGATTTTGTTCCTCCTCGTTTGTTTCCTTCTTTGTCATTGTAACTAATATGGAGCGAATGGAAATTTTTTCAAGAGTTCAAAAACTCATTAATAATTCATAAGGAAAAAACAAAAGAAAGTTTAATGAGTGATTTAACGGGAGCACCCAATGACTGTTTTCTTTGAAATATCTGTTCTGAGAACAGAATTGTCTAGATTTTTTTAGATGACCGTTCCACTCATGTACAATTTTTGAAGGCTATCTAATAAATTCCCTACGATTTTGTGAAGCTAATTTTTTTCCATTTCACTCCCCAGGTTAAGCCTTTTTTCAATAGAGAAAGGAATTTTAACAACCTAAAATTTTTGGAACCAAAAATGTGAGGCAGACACAAATTCTCACTTTCGTAAAACTCTAAACTGCAGCTAAAATTTTCGGGAAAATAATGCTGAAGCTCTTGTAATTTCGAAAAGACTCAACTAACCCTAGGAAGACCGAACAGATAAAAATTTTTAGCCCTAGTTAGAATACATTTCTAGAGATCTAAGAGTACTCTGGATATCCTAAAAAGTGTTGTCAATGCATTTTGGAGGAAACCGTCGTTGGGTGCCCCTGTCTTTATATCTGATAAACAGATGAACTTTACGTCACGTTTTTTAGACCAAAATGACCCCAAATCTAAATATCAGTCTAAGAATGAGTTGATCTTTATCAGGGATTTTGAAGTCGTTAAAAAACTCGCAGTCTGTATTATCAGGTTTAAAACCTGATAATCGAAACCGCTCGTTTTTTAAACAGTAACGTGATTTAATTTTTCTTAATTAATATGCCATATTTCCTAATGTTTTTACAGGTTGTTTTGTATCGTTCAAGAATGAACGCGGTAAAACGAGGGATTTTACAATTACAAAATCCTCAGAAGATGGTGGACATAAAGCTATTTGGAGTCGCCTTTATGGTACTCACGGTTGGTGTAGCTTTTCAGTATCCCTACCCCAGTACCTACAGGCTGATTTCGGACAAATTGTAACAGTCACAGGCGTGGCCACTCAGGGAGATGCTCAAAGGAACAACTGGGTGACAAGCTATTTAATCCGCTTTGGATATGATGGTAAAACATGGATTACTTACGGAGCTGGACAGGTAAATTTTCAACATGTATTCATATATCTGTGTGGATTTGCTTAAACTGAGCTCCAGGAGTTTTTCCTTGACATTCTCATTTCGGGCTCGTTTACTTTACTTTTTTCTTTTTTATAACGTTTTGAGTACACAAATCGTCTAACAAACTGCAGTAAGCATTAAATCAGGTTCATCCTCGTTGTAAAAACCTTTGAAACTCACGAGTGACGTAAAACAATGAATACAAAGAGCCACTGACAAGCCAACACAATAGAGCCAAGGAAAATAAAAGCTAGAAAACAAAGAAAAACTTCGCATTTTACACCGAGATAAACCCTAAAATCACGTGTTTATAATGCTGTCTGCATCTTTCTTCATCCTCCTCCCTCGGCCCTACCACGAACACCATTACCTGCGATCATTTCCCACAATTCTCATTTTCGTGTGATAAAACAATCCTACTTGAAATCAGCGCGCGCGATAGAAGTAGTTTTCTGTAGTCGGTTAATTTTCTAGTTTTCCTTTTGGCCGCCTGGAGCAAAGTTTTCCGGGAGGCATTATTAAACCTTATGAAGGAACAAGTCTCAAGATTGGCAATCGTCCAACAAGGGCTCGAGACAGAAAAGTATCATATTGCGAGCTTTGTTGCAAGCAGTGACGAGTCTCTGGCCTCAAAACGTAGGTTGTAGGAGTCGAACAATGTAGCAATTTGTAGTCCGACTGTTCGATTACAGCCTGCAATTTGTAGCTCCGCAATGAACCTATTTGTACATTAAATGTGTATGACTATCTAACGTACTAAAATAATATTAGAAGCCAATGCAGATTCATTCACATCTATAACTCTTTGAAATTTTCAAGTAGACTTCAAGTGAGTAAAAACAAAATCACACAACCTTTTAACTAATGAACGTTTAAATCTTACCTTTTGTCGGACATAATGAGTAGACAGATAAAACAGAGGAGATTTTTACCCTAAAGCGGAAGATTTACTTAGTGCTTAATGTATCCCTGACAACTTTTCTTGTTTGTCCGTTAATTATTGGAACTTCAGTCGAGGAACGGGCCCCGGAAGGGACATTTGCAACCTCGCTTAGGCTGACTAGTCCCCAGTCACGAGAAGCGTGACCGAAGGGAGCGCGAGGGGTGATGGGACGGAGAAAAAGGAGAAAAATTTCTCCTTCCCATCACCTCTAGCGCTCCCCTTCAGCCGATTTGGGAATATACCACACAGATTGTGGTCTCTTGTAAATAAAATTATTTGTATATCTCCACTTACTTTGTTCTTGATCTACCCACTCAGCATTTGACTGGAAACAGCGACAGAAATACCATTGTTGTCCACTTGTTTGCTTCCCCGTTTGCAGCGCAATATGTCAGAATATTTCCCAAAACATATACTGGTAAAATATGTATGAGAATGGACTTGTTTGGCTGTAAGGATTGTAAGTATAATTTGTTTGAAGGGATTTTAAAAAAAATTGAATGAATGGCATACATGTGCTGCCCGTATACACAGTAAATAATTTATAATAAAAATTAAAAATTAATAACTTGCCTTTTCCATGCAAATGTGATCAAAAGCGCGTTACAATGCTTTAAATGTTAAAAAAGAAACTATAAGATGAAATGTACATTTTAATTTGGGCTAAAAAGTAACTTAAGCTTAAAAACTTGAATAAACAAACGAGCTTAATCTTGCCATCACTGTGCTAGGCGCTTGTAGCTAGTCTCACACGCAGCCGTTTTTGTCTCGTCACGCAACGCTCCTCCCATCTTGCTTCCTCAGGTCACCAATCAGCCTCATCTTGCCCGCCAGCCGTATAATAAGTACAGTTGCACGTTCTAGCGTGCGCAAAGGAATATTGGATGGAGATATCTACCGGCTAACTGCTACCGTCGAGAAGGGCGGAATCTGTAGTTAGAAGTGAATTTTGTGAATTTTTTTTCGTAAACGGTAATGCAAACTTTTCTGTCAGAAGACAGTGTTTGTATAGGTCATCATACGACTTCAAGTTCAATTTTGAATTTATTTGCATGAGTGTGTTTTTCAAAAAAGTATCAAACGGGCAAAAATTTACTACATCAAAACTCGTCCTCAAAACATCCCCACAATGCAATTCGATCGTCACAACACTTGAACCCAGTCCCACGCGCAACCTCAAAGTTGCCAATAAAGATTGCGGCGCCTGATTGGTTCTTAAACATTTCTATTGTTTTTTGCCAATCACGGTTCTTCATTACCTGATAATTGAATTATATTTCCTCGTTTTTGCACTCAGTTTACTTATAGGCTTTTTACAGTCCATTATTTTTCCGTAAGTTCCTCGAGATCAACCGCTTTAGTTACAGCGGCTATGTACCTTGGATTTGTATGAAATCTACTTTCTCGCCTCCCTCCCCCGACATAAACCCCACATGCTATAAACCCCGACACCCGCCCCTTGGTACAAATGGAAGCAAGATGGCCGCCCGTACCGGTAAGCACATGATCTTAAAACTGCATTGCTCTCAGCCAATCAGATTCAATAAACCTAATCGTCTGTAAAACTGAGATAATGTATTTGATAAGTTTCCAAAGTTATTTCTTGTCGTCTTTACATTGTTTATTTGCTTGTCTTTTTCAGACCAAGTTTCGTTGGCGTTAAACATTAATCTTGACGATGTTCGTTTGATAGCCGACACTAGTGAATCTGTGACTCTAACCTGTGTGGCTAGTTACAGCCCTCGGCAACCCTCTGGGTATAGTTGGAGAAAAGACGGAACGGGGCTGTCTGACACAACCTCCTCTCTTACCATCCCTTACAACAGTGCCAGTAATATCTACAGTAACTCTTGTGCAAGAAAGCTTCAATCAGCCAGTGAAGTCCAGTGTAATTCAACCTACCAATGCTCTGCGTCACTTTCTGGAATACAAAGCAGGCATTTTACCACTGCAAATGTTATTGTGTCTTTAAGTAAGCAAAAACTTATGCGTACCTTGGAACGCCTTTTTGATCGTTATTGTGTGTACGAAAATTAATTTAATATTAGGGAACACGCAGTTTTCAAGAATTTAATATTGCATTCCAAAAATGCATGACTGTAAACGGTATTAGGTGAAAGAAGTACTTTCTAAAAATAACACCTCAACCTTTAACGTCTTCTAAGTGGTTAACGTATTTCTCTAAAAAATATATTATCCCTTTTTTCAGTGCGTGCGTTTGTTTATTTGTTGATTTCGTCACCTGTTCAACAGTTTAAGTGCTGGATATTAGATAACCTTATAAATTAGGCTCATAGTGAGGCACATTTTTGTTGTTTTCAGAGAAACCAGGCCAGCCAGTTGTTCAAGTTAATCCAAGTGAAGTTAATGCAAGATCAGCATTAGTCACATGGTCGTATAGTCCTGGAGTGGATGAAATGCCTGTTACTGCCTACAATCTTGAGTATCGAAATAGTACTTCTACAGATGATATAACTTTGGGAGTTGTATTAAGAAAACAGATTATCAACCTCAAGCCATACACAGCCTACATTGTTAGGTTGATAGCCACAAGTGTCTTAGGAAAGGGTCTGTGGAGTAATTTCCAGAATTTCACAACAAAAACTGCCAGTAAGTGATGATGCAAATTAGATGCAGTTCTGAGAATGATAATTCTTGTTCTAAAATATGGACCGCCACATCGTTGTAGCGGCTCCACTCAGTCGAGTAATGAAGTATCAACTACTCATCTAACATATGTTTCCATTAAAATCTGAGGAACTGTGAAAGGCGTGTATGCAAACTAATTCCACGTTTTTCCTTGTAGTAATCAGGCGTCCGGTCACAGGATAGAACTATTCAGATTGAGTATCAATTGATTTAAACTTAACCTGTTACTTTCCCCTTTTAGAGCCTGAAGTCGATGTCCAGATCGTGAGTGTAACAAGTCCTACTACTTCCTACTTTTTTTGCAGAACCAAGCGCGCCACCTCAAAACATAACCTCTGAAAAGATGAACGAAACAACTTACAAAATAAGTTGGAATCCCCTTCCCAGAGACAAGACCAATGGTAGAGTGATCGCATATGAAGTGAATCAGACAACGCTTTCTATTACACGCACTACAAGATCCGCGTCCACTCCGTCAGTTCTACAAAACACAACAGACACATTTATCGTTGTAACTGGTCTTTCATCGTGCTCTGTTTACAAAGTCGAAGTGCGTGCCTACACTTCTGCTGGGCCAGGAGTCTTTGGTAGACTTACTCGTAACATCGCGACTTCAGGTATTTCACTGCCACAAGTCGACTTAAAACGGACACGATAGGGACAGAGCCGAGTGTGCGCGTTATAGAGGTGTCCCCTTAGAGATAGGTAAAGTTTTGCTTCTTTGAGAAGAACTGTCCAAAATAGAGAGGTGTTAGGATTTGGTAGATCTCCAAGGGAAACTGAGCCGCTTCTTTGACAGAACTAATATTAAGCTACACAGGGAAAACTTTCCGTTCCAAAGAAAGCAAAATACACAATCGTCGAAAATGTTCTTTGCCGGAAGGGCGATGTATTTGACTCGTTCTCATAGATTGTGTGTTCATCCCTTACAAACATTTCAAATGATCATTACTGATTGGTTGTAGTTCCAAGTGAACCAACCGACGTGAAGACGGAAAATCCTGGTAAACGAAGCATAACCTTGCGGTGGGGTAAACCGAAACTACACGGGGATGATGTACAACGTTACAAGGTAACTTTTGACTTTCCTTATAACGAATATTTATAGAGTTCTAAAGTGATGACGCCATAAAAATCAAATTTTTGAAATTATGGGATTCGCTGGAATATTTTGAAAGAACATGTGAAAGAAATAATTCCAATGCCTCGCCTTTTTCTTTGAGATAGAACCATAATTGTGCAATTTTTGCGTGTTTTTTCATGTAATCCTCGAATAAACACCAAATTCTTCTGATTGCAAGCGGCGTTTAATTGAGTGAATAGTGGTAACTGTGAGATCGACTACACACTTCGCCCCAGTCCTCTGACATTGGATCATGTACAATGTATTCCGCCTTAACAGGGCACCTTACGAATTTTCCACTCCGCCTCCTGTAAGGAAATCCAGGATAGTTTTGGATTCTGGATTCAACGCTTTGGATTCCGCATTATAGGTACTGGACTCCAGTATTTGTCAGTAGAACTTGAATTCTGGATTCATTGAGATGTAATCCGGCTTCCAAAACCCAGGAATCCGGATCCCTTTGTATGGGGCGATATTACCAGTTGCAAATTCGTGCGTTTAGATGATCTGTTCACGAAACCACCTTAACCGTGCGAAAATTTATACGCCTCGCCGTTCAAAGTTCCGTGTGGAAAAGCGAAAATATTGAACGATCCCGTGTGAACGAAGAGTCCGGTCAAATTTTTCGGCCGTTCGAAAATTCCTTGCTATGTCGGCGTAGCCTTATAGACAACCATATAATTACGTGACAGTTATTGATGTATACCGCAGATAACCTTTAAAGGTACAAAGGATTATTATCCAGAATTTAAACCGCATACTGGAATTCAAGAAACGGAGTGTCCGACGTTAAGATTGACAATCACCAATCTGGTCCCTGGTACAAAGTATGCTTTTGTTGTGATGGCTGAAACCTACTGTGGCCACGGAGGCAACAGTTCTATTGCGCAGGGAAGCACAAAAGTGGATGGTAAGTTATTTACTGTGTGTGTACGTTCCGTTGTTCAATAACGATGTCCTCTTAACTATTTTCCAACTTTCCAACAGGGAAAATCCGTTTGTGCTGATAGATGAGGGCGAAGAAACCAACCAGTGATAACACTGAATTAAAAATAAATCAAAAACAAAAACAACAAAATTAAAATAAAAAACAAAACAAACATACAGAAACAAAACGTAGGATAATTTTCTTTCGAGTAGAAAGTATACACAGTACGAAAAATTTACTCCGTGCAAATTTGGTGCAAAAAATTGCAAACTAAGGTTAAATAAAAGGCAAAGATGGTAAATACCTCATTTGCCCTCAAATTTACAACCCCATGTAAATTGGCAAGCAAATGCGGTATTTACCATCTTTGCTTTTGATTTACCCCTAATTTGCACTTTTTTGCACCATATTTACACGAGTAAATTTGTGTAAATCCAACTTTTCGTGCAGTGATAATAAATTAAACTAATTATTGCGACCGACAAGAGGAGCCCGCAATCCTAATCTGCGGGTTGCTATTAAGCACGCGTCGGATGTATGTAGCCAGCCGGTATTCGTTTGGACTTCCACTAAGAATGAATGGAATGCACAGAACGTGATTTGATCACTCGCGAATGGACCTTCTATCGCTCGTAATGTGACCACACGTGTTTCGACCATCTATCACGTGAAACGTAAGCAAAGCACAGCGATGGAGCAAAAGCGTTTTGATCTTCGATCGTAGTCGCCCGCACTCCGTAACCTTTGGTTATTGCTAGTCATTATCATTAATAAAAAGGGTTAGAGGGATGGGAGTCCTCATTTTTTGGTAGTGGGCGGAGGGGGGGGGGGGGGGGGGGGCTGGGGGTGATCCCATTGAAAAAATATTCGATAATTGGAGGAGCAAGAAATGTTACTAAGTACAACCAGCCACATGAAGTAATTGAAACGAGCAGAAAACATCGATGAACTGGAACTACAGCCCATAATTATTCTCAGAATCTTTCTACACAGAATAGAACCAATGCAATAGAATAGCATTAGAATAGCACCATAGCAATCGATCGAATTTCCGGTTTCCCTGTGTAAATGGCTAAAAAGTCTCCTATTTTCACTGTTATCTTTTGTTCGGCTTACAGCACCTTTGGCGCCTGTAAACCATGACGTCCACGTAATCGAAACAAAAGGAACATCTGTGAATGTCACAGTGTGGCATGCATCACAAACCAATGGTCCCATCAGGTATGAGTCATCTCATAACCCCTTAAAAATATTATACAACTGTAAACAAGTACATAAAGAGAAAATCTTACACATGGCTGACGTAAATGGAAATTTTTCCTTTGCTTCGCCTCTACTATTAAAATAATAGTCTTCAAAATGTCAAAGTTCAGTGACGAATTGATTGCACTTCAAGACTTGCAAACCTATTGTCTCACTGAATCATGTTGCCGGCCGAATCGTTATGTGTGATAGTGTTACAAACCAGAGAAGAGAAGTCATCGGTAAATAATTTTGATGTTCCTCGCTTGAGGTTCATTTTGACTTTGATTGTGGACCGACTTCTAGCCGTTTGTAAATCCATAATTTTTTGAGCAGTTAGAAGTAAAAGCTTTCTAGCATGTGTTTTTCTATTTTGTTTTTATTTTTCTGATACTGACAGTGATTATCAAGTTTTGGTGCAAAAAGTGAATGACTGGTGTAACGAGGTTTCTGACTGGAAGACACTTGGATCAGATATATATATTGCTGCTCAAATCCCCGGTAATTCTGTGAATCCATCCATGGTTTTTGAGGTCGGAGATGGTAAAACATATGATGGTTATGAAAACAAGCAACTTTCAAATGGTCAGAAGTACAAGATATATTCCAGAGGATTGGCTCGCCGCGCAACAAAGGTAAACGAGTTCAACAGCGATGTTGCGCGTTTTACCATCATCGTTCGAACGTACCGCGTGTTTTAAAACAAAATCGGTTGCAAGTTTTTTTAGTGGGTGGTAAAACGCGCAACATCGCTGTTAAACTCGTTTTGCAGTAATGTTGAAAAATTAAACAAGTTGCACGTTTTTTGTTGCTCGTTTTACAGGGTGAACTTTTTTAAAAGCGTGTGTGATAAAAGCTATACAAGGGTCTTAACCTTCATTACGCAAACTTCACTAAAGTGTACAAATTTCATTTTGTAAATCCCCGAAAAACAAATGCTTCTGTGCAAAAAACAGTTGCCGAGGAGAATTCGTTTGAGTCGTCGTACCATAGAATCTCAGTTGATATAGTTTTTCCAACATCAACTGCCTTATTAAAGATTTATTACGGTTAAACTCACAAAAAAACAGGTTATTACGCTCGAGAAGAGGAGCCCGCAATCCTAACCTGCAGGTTATTATTACGCATGCGTGGCATGTATACAGTCAGCACTAGACAGAATCTATCCTCTTTTTCAGAAACGTTCTGTGGATCAAAACTATTTGCTTGGTAAAGCAAGTCTAATTGCCAAAGTTCAAATAGAGAAAGGTAAGATTGTTTTTTTCATATTTTGTGTGGGAATAGCCTTTCTTTAAAACGTTCCTTTCATTTATCCGACTGAACTAGAAACAAGAAAGGTTAAGCAGATTCTGTTTTCCTGTTTCGCATTTCATTTTATTTCTGTGACAAAATTAAAAGCCAGTGGTCCCGCTTCGATAACGATTATACGGCAATACCGAAAACCAGAAGTTATTTTCAGTTGCGTAAGGGTACGATCACGAAATGATGTAATGCAGAAGGTTGAAAAGACAATGGCACCAAAAATAGTTCTTGCTTAAACCAGAAACAGCACAAAAACCCTGTTAATTCAATCACCCACCGGCATGGACCACGGAAATTTGTACGTAATAAGGAGGTTTCCTATGGTGTGACCGGCCATTTAAGTGAATCCTCTTCAGCAGTAGTTTTAGATGGAACTTTTAACTTTTCATTATTGCTGAGAGGGCCATACATGTAGTTGACAGACAAATAGAATGAGGAACTATAATTGGCTTATTGACTTCAGACTAACTGATAGATAGAGAAAACTCTTCCATGCACAGACTGAATGATTCAGTGAGACACTGTGATTCACCTACCAGAAAGAGTCAGAATGACGGATCAGCTAAACTAATAACCACCTTCAGACTCACTGACTGATTGACTGACTGGCTGACTGACTGACTGACTGACTGACCGACTGACTGACTGACTGACCGACTGATTGACTGTCCGACTGATTGACTGACTGACTGACTGACTGACTGACTGGTTGGAATGTTCTTTCACTCATTTTCATGCTCAAACCTTTAGTTTACAAATCTGATGATGCAGACAGACAGGGAGGGGACACCGACTCACAATCATGGGACAAATCTTCAAACACAGGTTTGTTAGTTGATTTTTTATAGTTTCCCAATACTAATTGTAATCGAACTAAAAGACGGTTTATTTTAGGAGCTGAATTTTGGAAATCTATGCATTATAAGCAACAACCAAGTTCCCAAAATCCTCTCCCTCCGTTCCTTTGAGGGAAGAAGGGATATGACGTAAAGATGGGAACGAGGTTGTATTTAGAAATCGGCTATTGATTCACTGAGTGACCGGAACTTTAACATTGCAGCATCCGTAATATCATCCGTCGTCTTAGGGATTGCATTGGTCATTTCTCTTGGAGTGCACCTTTACCAATGGCGTGCTCGGGGAATTTCCAAATCTGGCAAAAAGTATTCTACCGAGGAATTACAAGTCGAAGCTCACCAAAATGAAGGAGGTTTGTAGCCTTTGTGGAAATAATGAGTGGCATTTTCAGTGTGAACTGAGTATACAATTATGGTATCGGGCACTGTTACTGGGTACTTAAAGTAATATTTATTCCCAGGTCACAAGTGAAATATCTAAAATAGTATATAGAGAATAATTATGATATAAATTTACTCACTGTAAATCTCGTTATAGCCATGTTCATGCAAAAGCTAGGGACTTTCGCCTCTACAGAGACGACGCTGCTTAGGAAAACATCTTCATCAAAAAGGAAGAAGATGGAGGGAAAAAAAGAATTACACTTGCCACTAAGTAACTTGTGCGGGAAAAATATTCACAGGGATAAAAACAAATACTTGAACAAATGAATAAAAAACGATAATAATAAACCTCTTCTGTAGTGATGTCTGTGGGCTTGTTTTGTAATGACGACAGAACTCCACCTTTCCACCCCCAAGAAAAAAAAAAAAATCAAACAAAACAAAACAGACTTACATTAATTTGTTAAGATATCCATTCTTCCTTTTTCTCTTCAATTTTGATAAGATTCCAACCATTTTCAATCTTAGGCGTTGCAGAAGTCCCGTCTCCTCAAGTGGAATCGTTTTATATGGAACTGCAGCCCACAGAAAACCAGCAAACGTCAGAATATGGATCTCTAATGAAGAACCCGGAAGGAGATAGTGATGATGCTAAAACGGAACAAGATTATGCTAATACCGCCTTCCATCGGCTTCCTAAACCGCAGGAAAAGGAAGTATATCAAAGTATATAAAGGGAAGGAAATGAAATATGTGAAAATGACAAATACCTTGACAGCTTTGTATGCGAAAAACATGCAGCAGAACCACGGTCTGTTCGAATTCTCACCTAAACTGGCCTGTAAAGTCTGCACATACGTCTGATGTGAAACTTCCTAGTAAGTCAGCTTTCTGGCTGGGAACTCTACCATCAGTCTTGCTGGGAGTGAGGAACATATACATTTTTCCCAGCAATCTTTCAAAATGCTTAAAATGGCTTCAGAAAGCTTTATTCACGCTATGTTGTTGTTTTTCAGGGCCTTTTTCCCAAAATTTCTCGTTTGGTGCCCCTGTTAACTCACACGAAACATTTTATTGTATGCCCATAGAACGTCTAGTAGCCGTAGCTTTCGCTTTCTTGTATTTGTTGTTGGAATTTTAAAGCGAATTACACGCACACAAAGTTGTGAGCATAACGAACAACAGTTGTAATTTAAATAAACTCAGTCTTATCAGTGTTATCGTTTGTTATTAACTGAAACCTGCTGAGTCTTTGTTTGTTTCCTGTCGTCAGTGTGGATAAACTCCCACAGTTGCTTCGCACTTGCGGTGTTTCCCAAGATACACACTAGTTTCTCCTCTGACAACTGACACAACTCTTGAATGTTTGTCACGTTTTTCATAATAAATCTGAAAAGAAGGCAGAAGTTAACGAACGGTCAGTTATCTCTAGCGCCACAACGATGATGTCTACGGCTACCAGGATGCTTCAGGAGAGTGGCTATTGAAACCTTTGCTGTTAACGTCGCCGTCGTCGTTGCTTAAGCTTGCTAAAGTCATATATCAGATACTACAAGCATTACGCATGCTCTGTAAGGGATGCTATCAAATTTCCATGGTTTTAGCGTTTTCCTATGGACAAGCGAAAATGACTGGAATACAATACGTCAACCACGTCCCCAGGGCGCTTTTCCCTGGCTCCAAAGCCAGGGAAAAGCGCCCTGGGGACAAGGTTGACCGTGAATACGTGTGGATCTGCGTATAATTTTGAAAACGGAGAAAAAAATCTCCGTTTTCAAAAAAAATATCCGGATACGAGTGGACGGGGCCTTATTTACGGAATCACAATAAGAAGCGTTGTTACGTAGCTGTTAGAGAGTATTTAGTTTAACTTTATCATGATAGGAAAAACCTTTAAGTACGTTACAAGGCAAAACCGCTTTACTACAACCCGAGTAAACTATTGGAATAAAAGCGTTTATATTTTGACCCATGATTGACTGTGAACAGTTCCTTTACAGTCATAAATCCGGGCCTGGAAGGAATGGAGAGCGAGCGAAACGAGAGGCAAACAAGTGTGCGGAAAGCGGACGCCTCATTCGCCTGCTCGCTCCTAACACGCTTGCCGACGGGACAATCGTGAAGGATTACTACTAATCTTATGACGTGATATTCCATCTCATGCTGGCAGTCTAGATTCTTCTCAGAAGCCACTATGTGGTTCACTGTTCCTTTACTAACTGCCTTGAATAACCTAAGCACCAAGTTCCTGTGTGACTTCTTCCTCCCAGGCTTTCTCGATCATTAAACTCGCTCGTAACCAAGTGACCCGAAACGCACAGGCCGCGCGGGATAATGAGGCCTTGAGACTAGGGACTAGGCAATGCAGTATAACCGAGGATCCGTTTGATCTGACGATAAAGAATAACGCTACAAAAGAAATTGTCATGTTATGAGTCTGTACCTGTAGTTCTTGAAGTTGACTCCAGAAAGTTTCAGTATAAAGTCCGAATTGAAAATAGAAGAGAAAAATGACATGCGGGTAAGTGGTGATAGCTTTTCTGGCGCCACTTGTTTAAAAGGTAGATAATGCTATCCACCAAATGAATCTCTATCCAATGGATATCGCAGTTGCTTTCTCTGATACTTGTCCTCTGTATAGCGCAATGCTACTTGTAGTAACAGACAAACGCTAAACTAACTTACAATCAAACCATATAGAGATTTTAAACAAACGTTATTATTATTATTATACGTCTCTAGAAAACTGCCCACCAACCCATCCCCTAAGCCAACATTTTGCCGTAAGTGAGAATTAAGTGTTAATGTTAACTTAGGGGAGAGGTAGTTGGGCAGTTTCACAGAAACGTATCATGTACAGCCATCATTCGGATGAGCGCAAACACCAAATGACTTAATACAAAAGATTGAAAAGACAATGAAAAAAACCCACGCCATAACACAAAGGGAGCCGACAATGGTTTCCATAACACCAAGAAGCTGCCAATCCCCACCCCCCCCGCCCCTCCCTCAAAGAATTTTTCGTAGCTATCCCGGATGTAACATACGTTCTAAGAGAAATTTAAGACGTTACTGTACCTGTGGCCCCATGTTGTATGTGAAGTCTGATGCAGCTGAAGTAGCTGATCCTATATCGACTGGCTGTACTAGCATCAGGATCAGGATAATTTGACTGTGAATCAATAAAAAAATATCGTGAATATAGCTGCCGTAAGGCGACTTCTTTTGCCGATCAGTGCTAACAATAGACGCACAACCTTATTCCGGTTTGAGTCCTCGAGGGTTACAGCAATAACTAAGATGGTAGACTATTGACCCCAAAGACTCGACTGACATTATTTAGGTCTGATGTACGGTAATTAGTCGTATTTGATGTGTTGTGTTGTGTTGTGGTTTAAACTGAAGTACAAGGTGAATATAAAACTTCAAGGAAATACTGCAAGCGCAAAAGAAATACAGGAACGCACTTACATTCTTTTGGCGCAAAACTTCCGACCGCAAAAGAGATACTCCTGACAGGAAACTACTACTTAGTGCTCTTGAAGCAACGTTGAAATAAAAGCTGAACTGAAAATGCTCGAAGGCGATTTAAGTTAAAAACAAAAAATGCAAATAAGGACTAGGCGCACGTGGGATTCCTAGGGGAGTATTTTACAGCTAAATTGTTCTTTAGGGCGTTAGATACAATAGTGAATATGTCTGTTTTTAACAGTCCTTTAATCGGAGAAAACAGCTGACACCTCACAGCGTCATCACTAGTTTCCCCGCGAAATGACGTCTGACGAACAACTGAAAAACTTACATACTGATGACGTGTCACTACCCAGATCTGGGTAGTGTTTCTAATTGGCCGAAAAAAAATTTCCCTCGCTATACGACCAGTCGGAAGCAATAGCCAGCTCTGGGGTAGTGACACGTCATCAGTATGGAATTTCTGCCCTCGCTCCTCAGACCTCATTTCGTTGGAAAACCAAAGGTAGCTTTACAAAATGTCAGCTGTATTCTCAGGCTACAGTCTTTCGGTGGCGAGACTTTACTGTTATTAAACTGTTGTTCACTGGAAAATCAATGCCCAATGAAATAAAGGCGGACTCACCTTTATTTCATCGAACAACTCAGCGGTTGCGTATGGACTATGACACCATGAGATTCTTAACTGGCAATTGAAGAGAAACAGCGTGTAGTTATGATTGCAAGCGGCAATAAAACCTGCTCCAGAACTGTAAATGCTATATAAAGCTGGATAGCGTAATTTCAAAGAAAAAAAGGACCAGATTAGGGATTTTGGCCTAGTAAATAACATTTTCGCAGACGTAAGGGGCCAGGAGTGAACAAGGATGGTGCAGTGGTGAAGCACTCGCCTGCCACCAATGAGGCGAGGGTCCCAATGCTGGCGTGGACGCCATAAATGGGTTGAGTTTGTTGTTGGCCCTTTTTTATGGCTCTGAGAGGTTTTTCTCCGGGTACTCCGGTTTTCCCCTCTCCTCATGTCAAAAACCAGCATTTCCAAATTCCAATTCCACCAGGTATCAGGAAGACGAAGAACGACCTAGTGTATATGCGACCTCTAAATCGTTTTTGATTGATTGATTTAATATACAGATAGGAACCCAACATTGTTTTACCTTGAGCATATTCAATTTCCTGGTACAAACAGTCTAGAAGATCAAGATAAAAGACAATTTTGGAAACTTGAAGGGCGCCGTAAAAGAACTAATGAATGATGCGTGAAAATTGGGAAGTTTTTGGAATATGATGAACTTACGTCGTCCTCAGGCATCTGCCTCGGCCCTCTCGTTACCAACCTTCAAACCAAACTCTTCAAAGCACCGCCCAAAAACAATTATACACATGATAGGTTGTGGCGTTAATTTTAAAATGTGTAAAATGCCGAATTGAGTACCGTGCCAAAAAGAGCACAACGCATAAATTATAACAAATTATGAAATTCCTGAATCGACGCGATGACAACTTAATGACCAGCCCATGACCTCGCAATCCAATTGAATTAGTCTCTAATGGGTTTAAAGCTATTTAACTGACATTACTTATGCTCTCCACAGTGCACGTGAATAACAACTACGTTTGGTGTTCACTTAGGATAAACAGGGTTAACTGTCGAAGATGAAAGATTGCTTATTAAAATGAACATCGATGTTAGCTTTAAGACACGGCTTAGGGTCTTAATGTAAGATAACCCTTGGTTCAAAACAACAGACGCGACGTCTCACCCTTCACAAATATGCGAAGATCGCGACCTTAAACGTCGCTATGCCCCGTAAATCGAGCATGCGGCTTGTAATGAATAATCGGCTTGATTCGAATCATTCATCGGGGGCAAATCTTAAAAAGGCAGTGCGCAAATTGTACTTTGTATTGCGGTTTCTTTGCTTAAGGTATGGATGACAAAGAAAACATCTTATTCTTCTTCGTGGCAATTTGTCTTCTGGGACAACGAATGGTATCAGGTAAGTTTACAACAAAAATATATCGATGCTTCGCATGTTTACGTCCTGAAGCATAGTTAGACACCATGCAAGTCAAACAGCGAAGTATTTATTTTCAACCCATTTGCGAATTAAGAACATCTTTTATAAAGCCATAAACCTCGCATTTTCCCCGTGGACCCATTTCCACCGACTTCTTTCCGAATCGTGATCAGTTTCGTCTAGTATTGCTCTTCAGTTCAAACGCATTTTTCAGTGACGCTTGGTCGCATCACAATGGCGGAATAATAACTTTCACTTTCCAAGAACTGCGCAAATGAGACCGCAGGCAATGATGTAACTTGATTTACACTTAAAAATCAGAGAAAGGCATATCTTGGAAGAAAGTCTTTAGAGGGACCACTAAGAAATATGACCTGAAAGCAAAAACAGCCACCAGTATTAAAAGGATGGTACACGGAAATAGTTTACTGTTAAGTCCTGAACACAAGTTTTTAAATGGATTCCATTTCCCTTTAAAAGGATAACGGTAAGTGTGGAACAGTCAGGCAAAGCAAAACTTTAACGGTTAAGAATTTTTGCAACGGAAAGCCGATCGAGAACGTTAAATGGCTGAACAAGATCCAAAAACACCCGTCTCAAAAGATATGCTAGACTTTCAAAAAGTAGGTTGTTATACGTGGGTGCAAAACTGTACGTTTACAGTCAAGCCAGCTGAAGCGTACCCCCTAAGAACCATTAAATGAATTTATTATTCAAAAGTTGTATCAGTTGCCAGTTGTAGATTTCAGACTGACCTCCTCATTCTTGCATGCGTAATGAGCTGTGAATTCAAACGCAAGGTCGTTATGAAATTTCTACCAGCTCCGTTTTCCTGAATTTGATGTAAATGTCTTCTAAGAAACTTCAAAGATTTTCAATCTGACCAAATACAGAGAAGTTCTCGTAAAATATTCACTGCTCATTACGCATGGAATGCCCCTTTGAATTTAACACGAGTTATGGGAACGACCAACGGATTCATTTTTCAAATAATCAATTCATTAATAGAATCTTGGGGCGTACGCAAGACTTGCCTTGAATGTAACATTTGTTTGAACAAAATGCTTAAATTGGTCCAGCTGACAGATGCATTCTAGGCAATCAGTAATTTCAATGTTTGATCTCTTTTTGTAGCATCATGTGAACAAGTTGATGTAGGGGTGAGCTGGTACATTCTCGACAATCAGTTAAATGCTTCTTCTGAACTGAATGCCAGCACACCAGCAAAGAACGGTAGACTGAACTTCGTGGCGGGATCATCATGGTGTGCATCCACAAGTGACAGCAGTCCATATCTACAGATTGACTTACAGATTCCTTATATCATCTGTGCTGTATCCACTCAGGGCAATTCCCAGGGGAGTCAGTGGGTGGAGTCTTACACCCTACAGTCATCTACAGATGGGACAACTTGGACAGACTATAAAGAAAATGGACAAGTTAAGGTAGTTGAAGTTAAAGGGTGCATATATTAATGGCCTGGCCCATCACTTTAAAAACGAGAAATGCTTTTTTTGAGAGTTTTTTTGCTTTTTCCTACCACCCTACTTATTGTAAGACTGGTCTTGCTGCAAGCAAAAATCTGATTGATAGTGGAATTATGTTGACTGGACCTTTCTTGCTTGACAGTTTTAACCAATGGTAATCATCCTAAGATAGGCTTTTTTTATTTTACATCACAACTAGTCTGTTGAGATACAGTTCTAGTGGTGTTGATTGAGTATCATTTATAGGGGAGATGCCCTCTGCAACTTGAGAGCAACAGTTTCAGTTCATTTTAATATGAAGAAAATGTTAAGAGCCATAGGCGTACGGGCCGGGGGGGCGAGGGGGGCTGCAGCCCCCCCCCCCCCAAATTTTGGGCAATTCAGATTTTTTGGGCAGCAAGAGAAAATTTGGGCAAAGCCAGGTTTTAAAGACGTTTCGCAGTTTTTTTATTGTTATTTTAAAGAGATAAATATTTTATATTTTATTCTGACAAAAATCCTGACGTCGGTCGGCGTAATAATCAAGTTACATTCTCTCGAGACATAGGTTGCCTAGCACGTGATGAGTTTCTGGTTATTAGGAAAGGGTATCACACGTTGATTTACGTATTTATAGTTTTTTAAAGTGTTTAGTTAAGGTTAAAAAATTACTGCAAAAACCGTGTACGATCAATCCTGCTCAACGTCGGATCCGAAAAGATCGTGATCAGTCAAAATAGATCAAAACGTTACAGTCAAGAAGACTTTTGCAGGGACTGATCAAACAACGTGAAATAGAGTTAAGTTGCGATATTTCGACTGGCCAATACCAGTCTTCATCAGGTTTATATCAGGTTTTTTACTGTTGAGCACTGTACTGTACTGTCGTTTTTTACCATATTTCTAACGATGAAAACTTCATTCCAAAATATCCCAATAACACTCTCACAGTTTCCGTTTTAACTTCACGAACATCGAGGCGACTATTTGAGGAAAAAGTTTCCGTGAACGATTTTTTAAGAACAGTTCTCTGTGCCGAGAAATATTACTGCAAGTAATATAGGCAATGGCGTCATTTCGTTGCTATGACAACTCCGATGTCATTGCATTCCTAGTCATGACAAATTTTCATCTTTATCTAATAAAACTGTGGTGGCAATTTTTCCAAATGTTTGTCTATGGCGACGTAGTTATGCTCAGAATTGGAAGGTATTGACCCTGAAAAACTGTGTTACAGTATCGAGCCACCTTCATATGCCAGTGCGGCCTCTGTTGTTGCATCGTATGGTCCTCGTTTCTTTTCGACTGTACGTTTCGGAAAAATTCGGGCAACTTGCGAGAATTTTTTGGGAAAATGGTTTACGGCCCTCCCTGGCAAAAAATTTCCCGTACGCCTATGTTAAGAGCTTCATTTCTGAGCTACATGTACTTACAGTAGACAGCGCAGTGTGAAGATTATTCTTGTGAATCAACCAAGTACACAGGTCCCCGGGACACTACAGGTAAAAGGAAACCAGTGTCAAGTTTATTTTCATACACGTACAAAAGTGATCTTAATACAATACTTGTCTTTTGGGGTTCTGGATTTTTCTTGAGCTGTGAAGGCAGGGAACTGTGAGATTTGTAAGCAGGATGCAAATTAAATGTATTCACAGGGTTTTCTGAGCAATATTTACAGTTGTCGAGAAATGAAAATGTTTTATCCCATTCTTACTTTAGTAAAACTTGCCACCAGACTGGCTCGTTGAATGTGCACGAGGATCACTTGTTGGGCAACATTTAACATTGTCTGATTAGAGGACTTGGGGCAAAATTTTGGTCTGCCAGGTATTTTTGCCATTTACCGATCAGTACACAGCTCTCTGTCATTCCAAGAAGATTTGAGATGAGAGAGGTGATGGAATAGACGTTTGTTTTTAGCGCTCCAGCATAAACGGGTCTAGAAGATAAAATTTCGCTTCAATTCAAGTTGACAAGCAAGTACATCGCATTCTATAATCTATTTTACCCCAAAATCGGCAGAATTCCACCCAACAAAGTCAATAACGGACACAGGTTTCGAGCTCAGAAGAAGACAACCACTCCAGCGTGCTAGCCGAGAACGGTGTTGTAGCTTGTTGTTAATTCAGGACATTCAGATGAAGTTAGAAAAGCTGAGGGTGCTTGACAAAATTCAGGGGCACCCAACGAGAATATAGTTCAAAACCACTTAAACATAGCATTGTTAAACGTATTTTAGAATTTAAACGGTAGATATAGGCATATTTTTATCCCCTAAAAATTTTTCATCTGTTCGGATTTCCTAGCTGAAAGTCTCTAGATCCGAAAATCATAGGGATCAAAACTTACCTTTTCGAAAATTTCAGCCAGAAAAAAGGCTCCCGAAAATTCTAGGTGAGCTTTTTAGTGTAAAACTCCGTTAAAAATGGGCAATTACAACAATTTTTAGATGTTCGAAAATCCTAGGAGAGGTAGGCAAGCAAGAAATTTTACAAAAAAAAGTTCCGAAAATTCTAGATCTCAAATTGTCTTCCGAACAGATATTTTCCGAAAATTGACGTTGGGTGCCCCTGAAAATTAATGAGTGGCTAGCAAGTAAAATTGAATACGATATAAAGAACATCAAAGGTAATGTCGCAACAGTGATGTGGCAGATGTAGAACAAGACTTGGAAAAGATAGCGGAGAAAGAGAAGCTTGAGGAACTGGAAAACGAAGTTGAGGAATTACGCAACAGGTCTAGGCGAAACAACCTTGTATACTATCATGTTCCGGAAAAAGCAGGAGAACAAGGATGTGCAGATTTCGTCCAAGACTTTATAGCTACTCACATAGGCCTAGAGACTCTATGTGTCATGTTGAAATAGAACGGGCGCATCATACACCAGCAAGGCGAGCAAAAACTCTGACAAGGAAAAACCAAGACCAATTCATGTAGCGTTAACTTACGATACACTGATAAACGCCGCTTTTATTTTAGATGAAAGGATAATCCCTTTCAAGGAAAGAGAACACAAGAACGACGAAAGGAGCTCGTTCCCTATAAAAAACATTTCAGAAGAAACTAGGGCAAAAAGAAAGGCTTTCATTGCTTACCCCGCCACGCTGAAGTACCTGGACGAGAATGGTAGTGAGATGAAAAGCGAAATAGAAAAAAAAAAAAAATAGGTAAAAGGAGCGCCTTTGACTGAAAGTTTATTTTTGCGCGAGGTTTATCGAACTCTACACAGCAGAACTCTAATGCTCCGTTTAGGGGGTAATTTTTACATAATTTGCATGAGTTTGCTTAACTGAAATTCCAAGAATTTAAGTTAGAGTTGATTCTGCACAACATTCCCCCAGGAAGGTTTTACAAAATAGATGTTGCTGTTTCTGTTTCCTATTATTATGTTTTATGTAAGTTTGTCCGTGTACAAAGGCGGTATGCTTTGCCAGTTCGACTCGATTGACGAACGCGGATCAGTAATCAATGATTTCCTCTAGTTATTAATAAATGTTTGTCGCGTTTGTCAGAAGGCATCTTAATCTGGTGTTTCTGTGGCACAAAGGCAGAAATTTTCAAGCTATCATTGGCGACTGCAAATTAGCCGCCTCTGCTAATTTTGTCAGGGGCATCTCGGCCGGGAAACTAGACTCCTTTCGACTCGATTTCGTTTCCGTTAAGTGACGAACGCGGATCCGTAATCAATGATTACCTCTAATCTAACTATAGTGGTAAACCACGCCGAGATAGAAAAACAAATAGCAATAAATATTAATTCACGTGAATATTACTGTTACAAATGGAAACTTTTAATTATAGTTATTAGAGGAGACTGGTTATGAAAAGCGGCAAACATCAATGATAAAAACAACAGTGCTGCAGTTTATGTTGGAAGCACCCTGAAAGTGCACAATCCTTTGTTTTCTGTCGGCAAATTGTTACGGAATAAATTAATGCAACGTAGAAAAGGAGGTAGAAAAGGGTGTGGCTGTTTTTACTTCTTTCAGGACACCATTCAGAAACAATTTAGCTCTGGTGTGTGCTTTTGCCTGTTTTCGTAAAGTGTTAAAGCAACCCTAGCTAATTGAGTCATAAATTGGATACCCTTTTATTGTACAGTAGAAGTTTGGTATCATCAATACTACAGTTACAGGTATTTAGGTGTTTTTAGGAAGGGCAAGATGAAAGAATAGTGGTGGGGATGATGTGGGGCAAAGGGGAGGGGGGGTTGGGGTACTCAAACTCCCAGAGCTTAACCCATTTTCTGCTGCATGAAGCACCTAGCAGTATAAATTGCTTCTCCCCTGTGAATGGAATGTTAGTCTGTTCCAAGGTTACCTTCATCACACATATATTGAGGTGGAAGAATGACAAGCGTGTAAAGGAGCAAAGTTTGTTATCTAAGGGAGAAATGCCATGTGGTAAAGATAATTAAATCCAGCAGGGGGGAAGTGGGTAGTGTGAGGTTGATACCCCACTGGGTTCACAGGAAAGTCACTTAGAGCCAGGGACCAGAAATTTCCTAGCTATGTCCTACTACCAGTATGACCCCTGGCTACTTTCATAGGAAACAAAACGAAAGTAGAATGAACCAATAGAATTTCCTTGCTGTTCAAATCCTTACCTATAATTTGCATATATCTTGCCACTAAAAATCTTAGTGACAGCCCTGGGTTTAATACCTTGAACTCTATCTTTACTACTTTAAGAATTACCACCTAAATGATAAGCCTTTTTTTGCTCAATTTTGATTTTTTTTTTCAGACCTTCAATGGAAACTTCGATCAGAACTCAGTACAAAAACAGATCTTGTTCAGAGCATTTGTTGCCAGATACTTGCGTTTTGTTGTTGGGTCTACACATGGTGGAGCTTGCTTACGAGTAGAAGTCTCTGGCATACCTAGAAGCAGCGGTTTGATATTTTTAATTGCAGAAATTGTTCACTTTGTAAGGAATATAGTTTTTTACCCAGTTGTGGAACCTTCCTTGCTTCGCATCATTAAAAAGATCTTTTTTCCTTTTTGCAACAACATCATCTCTTGAACCATTATTATATATGTATGGCGTAGTCTCTCCTCACTCCTTGCCACTAAAGACATTTCGCAAGAAAGAGGTCTGCAATTTTGCCCCAAAGATTTTATATTGATCATCATATGTAGATTTGTCTGGAATCTAGTCAACGAACAGGGATTGGTCAAAGTTGTCATTCTATTCTTTTAGTTATTGTTTACGAATGACAGAAAAATGCAAAAGGTCACAAAGATGTACAATACAGTAAATGTCATGAATCAACTAAAAAAGTCATTATTCATGGAATATAATCTTCTTTACAAGAAGAATTTGAGTTTTGCTGCTGCAAATAGACCAGGGGAGACTTAAAGACAAACAATTTTCTTGCTAGAACCCCATGACTACAAGATTAATTTTGTAAACATTGATTCATGTCATCAATATGGAAATTTGGGCGCCATTTTGCAGATGTCTTTCCTTTGAAAGGTCTTCATTGGCAAGGAATGAAGAGAGAGGGCTAGATGTATTTGCAAGCTAGTTTGTGACCAACCTGTCAAGATTAAGAGGTTGAGAATTTGAACAGTTACCGATCAATACTTAATTGCCAAGACCATTTTTTTTATACTGTACTGCAGACACACTACATATTCAACTGTACATGTACTTTGAACATTAACAAGTTGATTCTGGAGGGTTTTCAGTCCGTGATTTTCCTCTTTTTAAGCCGGTGCTCTAACAAAAATTCTAAGGTTGCCAATGCTCTGTACCTGTGAAACCTAGGGTACCCAGCATATGATTTCCATGCAAAAGCTGAAATTCTCTAGTCTCCCAATAACAGAATTAAGGACCCTGAAGTGGTCTCCAGGAGCTGGGGCTGAGAGCACAACCTGCAACCCTGCTACGTTCATCTGTAATTTTTATTATTTGTTTGGTTTTCAGTTCAGAGTAATATTGCCCTATTCAAGCCCACCTCTCAGTCAAGTATACACATTCCTTGGTATGCTAGCAATGCGGTGGATGGAAATAAGGGTCTACAGTTCAGCAAGTGTACACACACTACCCTAGAAAGAGATCCTTGGTGGAGAGTAGACCTGGGGCGAGTAGAGCCTGTAGCTGAAGTGAATATACTCAACAGAGGAGACTGTTGTGGGGCGAGGTTAAACGGAGCTGAGATAAGAGTTGGTAGGTAGTAAGTGTGGGAGATGCTGTAATCAGTTGCTTTAACTTGTTCAGATTTGTTCCTTGTTCATTTTGAAATATATCAATTAATATAAGATTGCTTTTCCATTGGCTTTTGCACGTGCAGCACGCTTTTTTGTCTTTACCTTAGCTTGCCGTTGTTTTGTATGACTAAAACGTCAAACTTCCTAGTTACACATTATTTTTATGGAGGAATTGTCGCATGTGCTTACCCAATATTTTGTTTCCTGTGTTCATGTTCGCTTTTATTTTTCACTGTTGCTCATTTTCGCCTTGCTGGCCGCTAGCATTTCTCATTTTCTCACCGCCGCTTTGAATTTCCATGTTTTTCTTCCTACGAAATTCGTCTCCTTTGTTTTCAATAACTCGCTCTAGCTCTTTCTCTGTTATCCACGTTAGTGTAAACATAAAAAATAACGCCGAAAAAGACACGACTTTTTCCTTTCTAAAAGTCCGGGCGGCCATGTGATTTCCTTTCAAATAAAACCTTGAGTTGCATTTGGGTTCCCATACCTGTTGATTGAGTTATTTTACATTGGTATGCCTGTGGTTCGGACGGACGGTCGCTCGCTCGCTCGGTGTACGGTCACGTGATTACCAAATTTTCTCGGATGGGTAGATTACCACATTTCCTTAGCTATGGGGCTCCGCCAAAATCCAATATCATCGCAGTCAGGAAAGAGGAAAGGGAGATCTTAATAGACTCTAATAGATTCTGACGTGATATTATCGCGATAATATCCGATATCATCGCAATCAGGAAAGGGACTTGACTAAGACTTTAGAGTGTAGACTTAAGTAGATTCTAACGTGATATTATCGCGGTAATCATCCAGTATCATCGCAATCAGGAAAGAAAAGGGTGGGATCCGAGAAGTAGACTCTAGTGGTAGATATATAGATATATTATAGATATAGGTATATAGATAATATATATAAATATAAATATCAGATAATATCCGATACATGATATCTTTTCGGCATTGCATCCAACTCTACGCCAATGTAAAGGCTTTGCAAGTGAGATTGCAGCACTCCCCTGATCTTGAAGAGAATACCAAGATTGTTTCTTTGTTACCTTTTCAACTATTATTATACAGGATTGTGTTCAAATACTGCAGTTTATGCTACCTCATGCTCATATTTTGTAGTTCCAGAAAATATCCATATCCCCCCTTCCACGGAGGGCACTTTTGCTGAAGACCCCCACCCCGATAGAATTTCCATTCCATGGGGTGCTTGTCATACCCCCAACCCCCTGGAATTTCTGTTATTATTCAACTTGGTTGGGTACCCCCTGTAAAGAATATTTGTTTCAAAAATGTTGTTGCACTTTATTGTTACGCGGAAGATAATTTGTTTCTGCGATAAAATTAAATAAAATATTTTCATTTACGTTAATACGGTGTCTAATTATCTCAAGGACTTTCTGATAAGTAACCATAGAGGCAATCCCTTACCCCACTGACTACACAAGTAATGTCATCTGCAAAAGAACCCGTTACATTGAAACTAAACACCGAGTGAAATTTCATTACGTCATTTCTGTTAGAACATGTGAAAAGAAGGCTTAGAACATGACCAAATTACAGTGAATCAAATGTGAAATAAAGCAACAGCCTAAACAGCTAGATAACCACAAGTTTATTCATTAGCTGATGACAATTGTATTAAAGAAAACTTTCGCGTTAGCCGTGAAAAAAGCATTTAGCCGACCGTATATGTAGATGAAAGATGATCAATGCAACACTGGTAACAGTAACATAACTCACAGCTTGTTCAACAGATAAGCTGTTATTTATTATTATTATTATTATTATTCATTCAAAACATTTTCCCGATTCTGACTGGCTAAAAGCATACGTTTAATTCACCATAACCAGTTACTGATGACCAAATTTGGAACAATTTTGTGTTTAACGAGGAAATGACGTCAAAAATGCAGCGTTGTCGCAGGTTAAGGCACCCTTAACCGAGAAGACCTAGGGACGAGGTTCAGTTGTTTTGATTGTGAACTTGAAACATGGCAGACATTTCACTCTTTTCAAGGGTAAGAACTAGGCGAAAAAATAGCTAAAAACATGGCAAGAACAGCAAGAAGACAACTCGAAGGACGACGTCTGCTATTTGGAGGCTATCTGCGGAGCTGGACAAACCTAAACGTGCACTATCGAAGATGAACTTAACATCGATGGATCGATGGAGGTAGGCATGTTTTAGCCATGTTTTTAAACTAGGAATAATTTTGAATGAATTATAAAAAATTATTGAATTCGGCTTTCGTATCATATGAAGAATTATGGAGATCTCGGAGGGTGTTATCCGCCTCGGCCTACGGCCTCGACGGATAACACCCTCCTCGATCTCCATAATTCTTCATAAGATACTCAGCCTCATTCATAAATTGTTAAATAACTCATTAACCTTACTCAGATCCCCCTGGATAAAACCTCAGAAATTGCCTCCTTTTGGAGCCCCACTCCCCTCGGAATTTCCGTTGCTCTCCGTGGGGAGGGGGCGGGTTGTGTATATTTTCTGGAACTACACATTTTCTTTAATTCACTTTGCCAGGAAATGAAACAACAAATGGAGGAGCAAACAACAGTCTTTGTGCAAATAACATACAAATCCCACAAGGAGGTTCCAAGACATATTCCTGTCGTCCCAAAGCATATGGCAGATATTTGTACATCAGAATACCTGGCAGAAACAAAATTTTGACTCTCTGCGAGGTTGAAGTTTATTCATTAAGTAAGAGTGTTAATCTTTCCTCCTGTTTATTTAGTAGGTATGCATGATGCTTGTGTGTGTATCTTTTTTCACCTTTTACTAAACAAGTAATCTGAATTAAAAAATACTTGCCATGACCATCTTTTATTCTGCACTGCAGACACACTACATGTATTTACAGCTGTACATGTACTTTGAACATTAACAAGTTGATTCAGAAATGAATTCAATACTTGATTTTCCGCTGTTTAAGGCTGTGCTCTAAGAAAACTTCTAAGGGGCCCAATGCTCTATAGCTTTGAGATCCAGGGTGCCCATGCCAGCATATGATTTCTGAGGTTTTCTAGTCGCCCTTTAACACCAGGGTAAAGTGACTACTATATGATTAAAACGCCCGATCACTGTTGTGGGAAGTCAAATCTCTTTCTTTTTTCCACGAGCTTGACGTGGCGAGTGTTTCTCCTTTTCTAAAACGAAACGTGTTTTTATTCTCTTGTCTTAAAGCGTCAGCGTGTCCAAATATGGCAATCCTGACAGGGACTTCAGGCATCATCACAAGTCCTTCTTACCCGGGAAATTATGGTAATAATCAAAATTGCGGCTGGATAATCATGGCAGGTACAGGAAATCGCGTCAAGTTGGTCATTCAAGACATGGACATAAAAAGTGGGAGTAACTGTCAGTACGACTATATACAAATTCAAAATGCTGTCATATATGGTAGTAGTGTGCTTCCTGGGCGTTTATGTGGTTCAATCATCAGCAATTCGACTTTTTCTTCTTACCACGAAACCTTGATTGTACGTTTTGTTACTGATGGTTCTGAAACAGCCCGTGGATTTAAAGCAAGATACACTGTTATTCCTCATGGTAAGTAGGAGGAATTATGTTTTGCAGTGCTTTGCGCTTTATCCAGCATAGCATGTTGCGCGATATCTAGGCACAATCGCTTGTAAACACTAGAAATTTCTGTTTGAGCATAGACGATTTCTGAATTTTGTCCTCAAAGATAGTCGTTTACATTTCTCTTGAAAGGTTTCCACTTTGCTCAATTAAGCATATGTAAAATCAGAGGCATAGCCAGCCATTTTTTCCATTTAAGTCCGATTTGAAGAGGTCCTGAGAAAGCGAGGGAGGAGAGATTCATTCATTCATTCAGTCGTTTGTTCGTTCGTTCGTCCCTCCCTCCCTCCCTCCATCCATCCATTCATTCAGAGAGTTGTGAAACTTTGGAACTTGACTGTAAACGGTGCTGGTATTGGTTCTGCATGGCGATAAAAAAAGAAAAGATTGAGCACTCCTAGTATTATGTATTCGGTTGTTCATTGAGAAAACTTTATTGAATTTTGAAAAGATTGAAAACATAAAAAGGCCTAATTAAAACAAGTGGATTTCTTGACATTTCAAGAGCTTTTGCTCCTTGAAGATCGGGTCAGTATGGGCTTTGTACCTAGATTTTCTTACTTATTGCCTATGATGTGTTGAGGACTTAGTAGAAAGCCAAGTTATCGCCTAAGCCATAAACAGGTTTCAGAGGGAACATGAAGAACAGCGGGCCATCTTTGCTCAAAAATGTTGTGTCAAATGAGTAATTAGCAGTGATTCGTCAACGAATGGGTTCTTTTAGTTAAAAAAAAAATAACCGTGTCACAGTCACACCTTGATAAATAGTTTTTGAATCCTTTATAAAGAAGTCTGTTACACTCAAGTACATCTCCTAAGGTCAATAGGGACGAGAGTGTCTCTTTAGCACTGCATGTCTCGCTTGTGTGCACTAGAACTACGGATTCCATCAATATCGACGATCGTGCGTATAATATTATATCTCAGAAAAACGAGTACTCAGGGAGTAAAATGGCGACTTTCTCAGGTCTTTGTAAGGTCTTCAGCTGTTTCGACCTTTGTATCTTCTAAGGAAGAGATTCTAATTTGTCACATAAGCTAAAAGAAGGATGAGAGGCAGCCCGGTTCAGTTTAGATTTAGCGAGAATACTGTTCTTCCGACTATGAAATTTGAGTTACTCTGTTTGCAAAATAGAATTGCAGAGCGAAGCTAGTTCTCAAAGGGACACAGTCAGCTGATGCAGATGCGCATTAGATGCCATTTGTTAGCTGATTTGCATGCTAGAAGACGCGCATGAAACAGAATTTGGAAGCGTATCCGGAATACTCTAAGCAAACCTTGTAGCGTTGAACTAGTTACAAGCCGAAATCGTGATTATAGACCCTAAGTCATATCAGAGCACTCGGCATTTTTATATATATATATATACCATTGAGAATTTACCGATGGATTTGTCCAGACATCGACGAATACTTTCGAACATTAGTAGAGGTGAGAAATTACGCGAAGTCTGAATCATTGTCGAAGGGTCAAGGCCGAGAAAGATTGATTTTCCACGTACACGTAACTACTTACATCGATTTTCCAAATATATAAAATGATTATTTGCTCGCCAGTGTATTTGATTCATTTCTCTTGTTATTTTGTTAAACGAAGGCGATTCCTCTAGAGGTATCCGACGCGTACATTTAATTTCAGGTTGAGATAAACGCTTTTCAAACTTGCAAAACTAGTGTCCAGGTCAGCGCGGTCCCATAGCTGACTGTGTCTCTTTAAATCGATTTTCAAGTAAAGCAAACTAAAGTAACGAACCATTTAAATGGAATATTTTGTTCGAAATTGCGTTTTACATCGATCAATGCAGAATAAACATAGCTACCCAGAGCATGAAATGAAATATTTTTTTAAGGTATTGGCTAAGGAGCCAAAAAAGTGGTGGCCATATGAACACACCCGTTTTTTCAAGTACCCACGCTGGAATTCGGGGACGGTGCCGGTGCCCGAGTACAAGGACGAGCTAGGGTACAAATTAGGCACCGGTAAAAATTGTAACTTGACATTTCTTTACCCACGGAGCATTTAGGAGTTCTCAAGAAGTCGTCGAAAAGTGTCCGTGCGTTCCAGATCGAAATGGAATTTGGAAATGTATATTTTTGAGGAGAGGGAAAACCGAAATACACGAAGAAAACCCTCTCGGAGCAAGGACGAGAACCAACAACAAACTCAACCCACATACATGTATGACGTCACGCCAGGATTCGAACCCAGACCACATTGGTGGGCCGGGAGGCGAGTGCTCTCACCACTGCGCCACTCCGCATTTTTGTTAGTTCTGGAGCAGTCCACTGCTTTATAGCCGCTGCGAAGCTAAAGTTTCAAACTGGCCACTGAGCAAGGAATGGTTGTCAGAGAAAACCGGGCAAAATGTTAAAAATGTCAACGGAAGGGGATCCACAGAATAAGTTCATACCAACATCATAGATAAGTCTGGTGGAGTAATGGACAAATATACCAAACATAGGTTCTTCACTGCCCTTGTATTAGAGATACGAGCATCAGTTTATTCGACCCCCTCAGACGCCATTCTTATAAGCAAATTTTCACCATTTTCTGAAACTCACAGAATCCGCAAAATTTAACGAGCGAAGTTTATTTTCTGCTTGCGATACAACACATCACAGAACTACTTTCTAAAGGCATAAGATTTGTTAAGTAGCCACGGACAAGCCTAAAATTTTCTTATTTTATCTGGCCTAAACTCAGTGTCTGCAAACGAGCAAAAAATCGGGCATTTTTGAATTGATTTACAGTGCACAACTAAAACGACAGAACAACTCCGACAGCCAAATTGCAGTCTACTATCATCCATGTAACCAAAACACTAATAATCATTTTGGGCCATTGAAACAGGAAGAAATTAGAAAACTCACATTTGTTATAGTTCCAAGCTCTTCATGGAAACAGACCGATCCCTTCGATCGTGTTTGTTTTAAGTCCTCTTCGTGAATTTTCTTTCATATTTCGCTGTAAAGTATGTTCAACAGCTGGAGGAAATATCAAATTACATCTGTAACTCTCTAATTCCTGTGGATTTCATGGAAATCCATGGAGATCAATGGAATTGGATGCAGTAGTTTCCATGGAATTTCTTGGAACTTTTCCATTAAAATTGATGTCGTTATTCCCCATGGAATGCCATGGAAATTTTTTCCACGGAAGTCGATGGAATTCCATGGAGGTATTTCTTACGGTATGTTATACCAAGTTATTTAAAACGGCTATGTCACGCTATTTTCTACCTTTTTAAAAGCTAAAGCGTGTTTTCGAATCAATTGAATTCCAAGAATAAGACTATATTTAGGCATTAAAACCGTTTCCTGTCGTCTGTTAATATGGATGGCAAGGATGATTGAAAATTGAAAAAATGGCCAGCCTTTTCAATGCAAAAAATTACAAGAAAATAATTATGGCTAGTGCTGTCTTATAAATATTGTTTGGGACCTTCTCCATAACTCTAAAGGAGCATTTTGTATAAGTGTAAAGACACTAAGTAATGACTTCAGCACGTAATATTCCTAAAAACAGCAATATCCTCGAAACAAACCCCCTTTAACACCAGGATAAATTCACTACTATATGATTAAAACGCCCGATCACTGTTGTGGGAAGTCAAATCTCTTTCTTTTTTCCACAAGCTTGACGTGGCGAGTGTTTCACCTTTTCCAAAACGAAACGTGTTATTATTCTCTTGTCTTAAAGCGTCAGCGTGTCCAAATATGGAAATCCTGACAGGGACTTCAGGCATCATCACAAGTCCTTCTTACCCGGGAAATTATGGTAATAACCAAAATTGCGGCTGGAAAATCATGGCAAGTACAGGAAATCGCGTCAAGTTGGTCATTCAAGACATGGACATAGAAAGTGGGATTAACTGTCGGTACGACTATGTACAAATTCAAAATGCTGTCATATATGGTAGTGGTGTGCTTCCTGGGCGTTTATGTGGTTCACTCACCAGCATTTCGACTTTTTCTTCTTACAACGAAACCTTGATTGTACGTTTTGTTACTGATGGTTTAATAACAGCCCGTGGATTTAAAGCAAGATACATTGTTATTCCTCATGGTAAGTAGGAAGAATTATGTTTTGCAGTGCTTTGCGCTTTATCCAGTATAGTATGTTGCGCGATATCTCGGCACAATCGCTCGTAAACACTAGAAATTTTTGTTTGAGCATAGACGATTTCTGAATTTTGTCCTCAAGGATAGTCCTTTACATTTCTCTTGAAAGGTTTCCACTTTGCTCAATTAAGCATATTTAAAATCAGAGGCATAGCCAGCCATTTTTCCCATTTAAGCCCGATTTGTAGAGGTCCTGAGAAAGCGAGCGAGGAGAGATTCATTCATTCAGTCAGTCGTTTGTTCGTTCGTTCGTTCGTCCCTCCCCCTCTCCCTCCCTCCCTCCCTCCATCCATCCATTCATTTAGAGAGTTGTAAAACTTTGGAACTTGAATGTAAACGGTGCTGGTATTGGTTGTGCATTGCGATAAAAAAAAAAAAGATTGAGCAGACGTAGTATTATGTATTTGGTTGTTCATTGAGAAAGCTTTATTGAATTTTGAAAAGAGTGAAAACATAAAAACGCCTAATTAAAACAAGTGGATTTCTTGACATTTTAAGAGCTTTTGTTCTTTTAAGATCGGGTTAGTATGGGCTTCGTACCTAGATTTTCTTACTTACTGCCTATGATGTGTTGAGGACTTAGTAGAAAGCCAACTTATGGCGACTATATACAAATTCAAAGTGCTGTCATATATGGTAGTGGTGTGCTTCCTGGGCGTTTATGTGGTTCACTCACCAGCATTTCGACTTTTTCTTCTTACAACGAAACCTTGATTGTACGTTTTGTTACTGATGGTTCTGTAACAGCCCATGGATTTCAAGCAAGCTACACTGTTATTCCTCATGGTAAGTAGGAAGAATTATGTTTTGCAGTGCTTTGCGCTTTATCCAGCATAGTATTTTGCGCGATATCTCGGCACAATCGCTTGTAAACACTAGAAATTTTTGTTTGAGCATAGACGATTTCTGAATTTTGTCCTCAAAGATAGTCCTTTAGATTTCTCTTGAAAGGTTTCCACTTTGCTCAATATTCAACTGTAAAAAAATATGTACAGAATTATTTTTTACAGAAATATTTGAAGTAAGAATTAAGCACTATATAACATTAAGAATTATATAAATCATAAAAATGGCAATCACTGTGTCAATAGCGATTTCGCAATTACATTCCTTGCGGCTCAGATGCGGTCAATAACTCTTGCAGACAGTCCAGAGTTTTAAATTAAGTCATTACAAATCCGTCCCTGATATTAAAGAGAAAAGAAGTTAAAAAGAATAAAATCTCGTATTCCTAAATTCCTAATTCTTTAAAAAATTATTATTATTATTATTATTATTATTATTATTATTATTATTATTATCAGTATTATTATTATTATCAGTTAGATAAGTATCTACCATAATAAGTTCTATTAACTTGTGCTTGTGGCGAGACTCTATCTTTATTCCGTGAGCTCCCATATTTTGGTTTTGGATTATAGTTAACATAATAGTTGTTTTCCTTCATTTGTCGGCTAAAAAGTACCTAGAAAAACTCTCTAGCATTTATGACCTTAATCTTTTCAGGCTAAACGTACTTCAAGATCCTAATCCGGGTGATAGTCTCTATAATTATCGTATACATAGTCGCTACTATTCCCCATATAGTTCTACAATTTAAAAGTGAACTTCCCAGTCGTTTGATTGTTTCGCGCTTCTCTCTTCTACATAATAACATCGAGAGTCTTATGCATCAGTCAGTTCCCAACGGGTAACGCAAAATTTGCAAATGCCCCACCCCCGGGACTGACAAGGTGGACAAATGCCCCCATTAGCCCGGGGTTGGGGGGGGGGGGGGACTGGGCGCAGCTGGAATTGGCTGATCCATTAAGCGAAACCTTGAAAACTTTCAAGTTCATCTATTAGACGAGTTGAATTTTGAATTTAGCATTATAGGAGTTTCAGAAACTAAAATAATCAGCGGCAAAGAAATGGATTTTAATCCAAGCATACCTGCATATGTTTTCGAATATGTTCCCGACACCTCTAGCCTCTCACATTGACAATTTTATTGTCTAAAAAGCCTCCTCTTGATAAAACAACATCATCAAACGAAAAAACCGATGTCTCTTTTACAGAAAAGTAGGCGCCAAAGGTAACTGGTGCAGATGTTTCGACCATAGTAAAATGACACTTTTATCGTCTAAAAAGACTCATTTTGAGAAAACAACATCATCAGACAACAAAGCCTTGGTCTCTTTTGCAGAAAAAAAAAGGCTCGAAAGAAATTTTGAATATTTAACCAGAATCATTTGTTAACCTCTTTGGAAAAATGCAAATTTTTCGACTATAGTAAAATGACATTTATGTCGTCAAAAAAGCCTCCTTTTAGGAAAACAACATCATGAGATCTCTAATTCTCTATTTTCGAATTCCCCATAATACACTCTGTTTGCCCCCCAAATTTTGCATAAACCATTGTTTTTAAATGCTCCTGGGAGTATTGCATTTTCCCAAGAGCATTTTAAGACAATAAGTTATGTAAAATTTGGGGGGCAAACAGAGTGTATTATGGGGAATTCGAAAATAGTCAATACAGAAAAGTAGGCTGGAAAGAGTCATTTGGAATTTTTGACCAGAATTATGGGTTAACCCCTTTCGAAAAAGGCAAATTTTTTGGCTATAGTAAAATGAAAGGTGTTGGCTTGTATGTTAAAGATTCCTGAAATATAAGAGGTTTCTGATGAAGCCTTCCAGTCACTTTGGATCGAAATCGAAACGTCTGTATGAAGCTAAAAGTTGACAATAAATTACAAACGAGAAGTGGATGTACTCGGCGTAGTTCATGATGGAGGCCATTACACTTTCATCCCTTTTATACTTTTCTTATGCTGTTGTTGTTGTTGTTGTTGTTTTTAAATAAAACAGGAAGGAACCCCAGATCAAAGCAATAACATTCAGGGGCGGATCCAGGATTTTTTTTAGGAGGGGGTGCACTCGTCTTTTGCTCTACTTCAACACCAATAAACCACTCACATAGTTTTTTTTTTTTTTTTTTTTTTTTTGCAGAATACCAGTTGTATTAGAAAACCGCAGGTCATCTCGGGGGGGGGGGGGGGGGGAGGGGGGTGCGCACCCCCTGCACCCTCCCCCTAGATCCGCCCCTGACATTGTTCTGTGAGTCTGTACCTTCTACGTTAAGAATAATAACACGATACTATAATTCGTCATCCTTTTTTTCATAAACTAAGTTTGAGGTAGTGTACTTTATATATATATATATATATATCTGTCTGATTTTAGAAAAAGGTACCTATCTCAGAATCCCAACCATTGGCTAGTGTAGCTTTCTAACTCACTGTCGTACCGGAACGGTCAAGCAGCAAACAGTAGTTTTCAACAACAACAACGATTTATTTATTAGCGAATGATAAAATGGTGCTATACAGTGAAACCCCTTGCCTAAGAACCTATATTTTAAGAACCTGTTTAGTCTAGAAATTGAAACAATTTCTTAGTTTCTAAAATCTCTGAAAAAATTTGCCTGTACCCTTGGGCAAAAGTTAGATCAGTCACTGTTTAGAATCCTCTTTGAAGACATACCTGCATTATCGCTCTAACTGGACTGTTTAAATGCCAATGAGGTCAATACTTTAGGTTTTCTTTATATGGTCATTTTTACATAACGTCTTATTTGGTGTGCAGATTTTATATGAGGAATAAGCTGAACCACTAAATTCTCTTGGCTATATTGTATGTTTCTTATTCAGAACATAACCTATGTAAGAACCTAAATAGCCTTAACCTGTACTAACTACCATTTATATATTAAAAAGAATAACCTGTTTAGGATAACTTTGAAAAATCCAGGTTCTTAGTACGTTTTACTGTAAGACAAAGGCAAGGCGAAGGAAACTGAGGTGCTGCGTTAAAGAGGAAGCTAATTAGGACACACGATTAATGTTCAAGTGAAAGGTATATAATGATAACCTTCAATCGTCAATCTCGCTCCCCTCTTGGATACATGGTAGGGCAGCATAAAAACGCTCGGCACGTTCACTTAAATATTTTCTAGCTAGATTTAGACACTGCTGCTTTACATCTTCACGAATTGGCCTTAGTTCCTGCCTCAGTGTGGTCAGTAGGTCTATTCGCAGTGGAGTTGCTTGCCTTTTCTTTGTGTACGAAACTAGCCTGGGTTGCTGTTTTGGGTCAATAGTGAAACGCACGAAGGCGCAGTCGGGATGATCTACAACTTTCAGATTGCCCCTGTCATCAGGCTGTTCCCCAATTCCAACATTAATCCACGCGATTTCTTTGACCTCAAATTTCTCGTGCTGTAAATCTTCGTTTCTACTGACGTATTTTAACTTTAAAAATGACTTGTAGTCCTTTATCATGTCCAGACCTACCCAATAGACCTTGACGTTTGATAAACCACTGCTGACTAGAACGTTTTCCCAGTCTTTGGGTGTTTCAATTTTCTCTTGGGCGTTAAAAACTTTTTGAATGTTTCCAAAATATCTATCGCACACACTATACGAGTGGCCCTCCAACAAAAATTTTAAGTCTGTTCGTAGGAAGTCTCCTCTTGTGACCAGGTAATCCATATAAAAAAATAGAAAGTTTTGCTTAAACTGAGCCGGAGAATTGTCACACCACACTATAAGATGGTCATACCTGTCTCGGCCTTGCTCCGTCTGAAGTTTTTTGAGAAAATAGTCCAAGATTGAGATCACTTCATTTGGGCCTACACCAGCAATAGACTCGTCGTACATAAAACAGTGTATAACCTCCTGGTTTGCGCAGTATATACCCATTAGGCTTGTTCTGAGCTTTTTTGAGTAATACCAGTCTTGAGAAGACACCTTTGGTGTAGGTAAGCTTTTGTGAAAATCCATATGCAAAGTAAGCGTTTTCGAGGCCATTTTAGTCCATGCAAAGGGGCCTGACTACGTGAGGCTTAACACATCTTGCCCTCTTTAACGCAGTACTCAGTTTACTTTGAAACTTGTGTCTTCAGTTATTTACAGCTTGCGCTAGTGGCTCGATATTCAAAAAAAAAAACACTACCGTTATCACTTACGTTTGCGACAGTCATTGGAAGAGAAACTTAAGAGAGCGCGCGCAGGTCTTGCACACAGTTGTCTTCACATTAGGGACCCTAAGCAAAGACGACTTTGAGCGATGCACGTCAACCGAAAGTGAGGCCTTCTCTTCTTTTATATGCCTTGACGCTAAAAAATTTGTATTTCTAAGTTTCTTTTCTCTTATAAAGACGATTTGCCCGGGATTTTGAACCCATCCACTGCCCAATGTTGCAAAAAGCCCACTTCCGGTTGACGTCCGTCGCTCAAAAACGCTGTTGCTTAAGCTCCCTTTTGGAGCCAAGAGTCACGTTTGCGGCAAACGGCAAACGTGAATTTGTACCACGTGACCAAGTGTTCCCTGTTTCTTGTTGTGAAATTCTCAACTTGAATCTGACGTTTGCTCTTTTCCGTAAAAGAGACTCTAAATATCTCTGTTCAGTCTGCCATGGCTCACGGTTTCCTGTACTTTTTTGAACTGGAATTGAATGTGTTTAAGTGAATCTTTTTCCGTGATGCGGTGTGTATTTTGTATCAGTACGGGGACTTTTTTATGTAATGAATAATTAAAAGGGATGACAATTCGAGGAGGGCGATTTTTTTAAAACAGATATATAACAAATACGCAACCCTTTCCGGATTCAGGCCCATGTTTCATGGTAGGAGGGAGGGCTACCCACCTATCATAAGGCATAGGAAGGTTGTACTTTCCTCAAGTTAACAAAGCCTTGATCTGAGACATGCGATTAGCTTTGGTAGGCTAAGGTAATAGGCCCTTTGCAGCTAGTCATTCACGTGGTACGAAACCGCCGTGCTGGAGAGCAAAAGTCGCACTGGGACAAGACTAACAAAGAAAATTACCATTTAAAATTATGCCGGTATGTCTTTTGTTTCTCTTGTCCCAGTGCGACTTTTGCTCTCCAGCATGGCGGTTTTGTACCACATGAATGGCTAGCTGCAGAGGGCCTATTACTAGTGTCATCAAATCGCAAACTACAAAGTTACCCACCTTCTCTCAAATCAACTCGAACTCAGCAAGTACAAATTCTTTCAACACTTTATTCACCTTAACTATACTGAGTTTTACATTTTCTTGACCTTCAAGCTAAAGCAAAGAGGAAATCAGCGTCGACAATCCATCTGCTAACTTTCATCTGTACACCCATTGACCCGTTTCTTAGACAGAACAAACATGTCATACTTTAAGGCAGCATATCTCCTTTCGCCCTCAATTAAATGATTTTGACGTTCTGTTCTTATTCTTTGAAGTTCTTCTTCATTACTGGCGCCGTCCTCGGTTGCGCCGTTTGTCATTCGTCCTATCGTGTTTAAGGTCCTGTCACAAACCTGACATGTGTCTTCTCGTGGTTTTCGAAAACCCAACCTGCTGCCGAGATCTTCGTTGAACACGTTCCTGAAGGTAGTAAAACTTATAACAGGACCTTTGTTTTTCTTTCCCAAACGTGTCGAGGTGAAATTCGGGTAATGTCTAGTGAACTCTCTCCACATTCTTCGCATAGTTGTGGGGGTATCAAAAAATTGTTTTTCCGTTCGCGCCCTTCTGTAGTGCGAGTGGTTTGCCGAATGGGAACAGATAAACTCTGTTACTTGTCTCCTCGCATCTTCCGTCAATTTGCGCGGTCTGTTACTGTGCCTACCGCGTTTATCGGGGTCAATAGATAAACAGTCACAATCCATTTTCTCTAAAAGGACTTTAATTTTTTTGGGCGACACTCCGTAGCATTTCATGAAGGCGATTTTGCACACAGGGCCCAAAGCTGGGATAATGTAGGTTATTTTTCTGCGTCCGCTAGGAAATAGTTCCACTTGCATAAGTTTCGATATCACGTAATTTTGTTCATTGTAGTTTCTAGATCTATAGAAAGCTCTACCTCGTTCCTGTCGAATAACCTGCCTCGCAGTCTCTATGCCATTCTTTAAAAGACATCCACCGTTGCAGCAGACCAAATTGACCGTATCAACGTCGCGATAGGCGGCATTTTTTCTCCTTGACGGTGTTTGCTTCCTTGAAGAGTACCTTTTATCCATTTTGAATCTAGTTTTTCTTCTTCCCCGTTCAACCGAGGAGGCTGTTGGTGGTCCATGACGGAAATGCCTCCATTGATTGTCCACGTCAAAGTCATACAAAAATCGGGATCGGTCGGGAGCTGACTCTGCTTCACTGTTGGAAGCTGCAGCATAAGCCATTTTTTTAAAAAAAAAACTATCGACAAGCAGGAGCGACAAGCTTTGTTCGAATCTTCAGTTCTACTTCAAGTTGTACAAAAACGCGCATTAGTGTTACGTAAAAAGGGAGACGCCACCGTTCCACTGCTCGTGCAAAGTTTAGAACTGGCACAAAAAACGACTGAAAAATCGTTTATTTATTTATTTTTTTTTTACACAGGGGGATTAATTAGTTAGGTTTTGCGCTTGCAGCCGTTTTAAGATTGGAGAGTATGGTAGATCACGTGACAGGTTCTTTTAGCGCGCCTCGCTCTGAGGCAGAGAGTAAGCTTTTTTTGAAGGCTTATTTCTCAGAGGGGGTGAATTTTGCAAGAGAGAAAAACTGTGCATATATACGCGATGGAAGGGGTTTCAGGTCAGTGAAAATCGTTGTATTTTTGCTTAAGGACAGCAAAGTCAGTAGTTCTGGCATGGCTGCGCTGAGAGAGACGAGAAGTACTGGGACGGGTGAGTATTTGTACCCAGAGACGTGGCTATTTTTAGCTGTCGTCCGCATCCACTGTTACCCAGGAAAAGTGGTCTACGCGTGAAAAAGTCAGATTGATTGTTCCACCAAAGCACACGTAATTATCGTAAGTTTTTGAAGTCGTTAGAATTGCAATCGCCACAATTGAAAAAGACACCATATTTCACATCCCTGATGAGGGCTCTGCAGTTCTTGATTTATTGTTGTTGTTGTCGTTATTATTTTTATTATTGTCATTATTACTATCATCAACATCTGAGCCTTTGCATTGTGCTTTCCTTAAGAAAAGCTTCACAAAGACTGAGACTAACCCTTAGTCTTAAGGTATTGACTTCAGTTTCTAGGTCTTCGTATTCTGAGAGTTTTTCAGTGACCTTAACAGAGGTGGTCTTGTCTAAACGCTTTGTAACGTAGTTTGCACGTCATGTTTTCGTGATCTTAGATGACAATGCATATGTCTGGTCAGATAGTAGAGTACAGCGTTCAAATGGTGGGGAGTCAGTTAACACGCTCTACTGTCTGAACGCCTGGAACAGGCTAGTGGAGCACTTATTTATTTTTTGTGAATTTCTGGAGAATGAAGGGCAGTGGGGGTGGGGGGGGGGGGGGGGGGAGAGAGAAAGGCATTTATTTAAAGTGGGCTTCTCCCCTTCTCATACAGCACTTGTTATAATACATAAATTTATTGGAGATCCATGTACTGTATACTGTATATTTTGTAAGGAGAGGTGTTAAGGAAAAGGGGGCTGCAATGGTAAACCCTTCTTTTATTATTATTTTCCAATATGGTCACTTTATTGAAAAGGCAAGTTAGCGTCAAACTTAATACTGCTATCGATCCCAGTGGATCAGTTAATCCCCACAAGACGAGAAAATAGCACAACTTTTTGTGTTATTCCTGATAAGAATTTCCTTTTTTCCTCATCATTCCAGTAAACTCTATTACGTTGACAATTACGGTACTTGCATGTAGTCTTGTCAAACTTAACTAACCCTGTGGTTCAATTAATTCAATCCTGGCTGAAAGTTATACTGTACAAAGTAATTCTTATGGATGAAAATGGCACAAAACGTCCCATTTGTTTATTTTGTTGTTCAAATGGCAGTCGCCGGTAAGAGCTTTAAAGAAGCTGTAAATGCATTGATTTATCCTATCGACCTCGTTTACTTGCATTCTAACGGAATCTACGAGCTAAGAACACCGAAAATTGACATACATCGCCAAGTTCATAAGCAGTAAGTGTTTTACAATGAATAAGTTGTATAGTTTCTTGTGAGCGAAGTGTAAAGTACCTTTCTTGAATGTGGCAGATAATCTACC